>SJYA01000939.1:1947860-2005862 GCA_006410615.1 Neotragus moschatus | reverse complement strand
CATCACTTCATGGGAAATAGATGGGGAAACAGTGGAAACAGTGAGAGACTTTACTTTTTGGGCTCCAAAATCACTGCAGATGGTGACTGCAGCCATGAAATTAAAAGACGCCTATTCCTTGGAAGGAAAGTTATGACCAACCTAGACAGCATATTAAAAAGCAGAGCCATTACTTTGCCAACAAAGGTCCATCTAGTCAAGGCTATGGTTTTTCCAGTGGTCATGTATGGGTGTGAGAATTGGACTATAAAGAACGCTGAGTGCTGAAGAATTGATGCTCTTGAACTGTGGTACTGGAGAAGACTCTTGAGAGTCCATCTTAAAGGAGATCAGTCCTGGGTGTTCATTGGAAAGACTGATGTTGAAGCTGAAACTCCAATATTTGGCCACCTGATGTGAAAAGCTGACTCATTAGAAAAGAGCCTGATGCTGGGAAAGATTGAAGGCAGGAGGAGAAGGGGACGACAGAGGATGAGATGGTTGGATGGCATCACCAACTCAATGGACATGAGTTTGGGTGAACTCCGGGAGTTGATGATGGAGAGGGAGGCCTGGCGTGCTGCGGTTCATGGGGTCGAACAGAGTCGGACATGACTGAGTGACTGAACTGGCTGATTAATATAAAATGAAACCATGGAAATACAACGTGATGTGAAACACTAATCCAGGTGCCCAACACAGGTGAGTGAGTGCATGAATCAACACAAATCTGTCTTCTCCATCTTTTATCTCCTCCCCACTCATATCTAGCAGAATGCTAGACAGATGTCAGGCATACAGTGCTTATTGATAAACAACAACTAAATGAATTAATAAGCACATGCACTTTTGCATTCTTCTCTTACTGCGTTTACCCTGCTCATTCATTCCACTGATACTTACTAGGTGCCTACTGGGCACAGAATCTATTTTAGAGGGGAGGGATGAACCCAGAACGAGGGATAAAATAATTGCTCAGGAAGCAGTTTGTTGAACTATTAATGAGATGGAGAGACCATAGGGACTTCGCTGGTGGTCCAGTGGTTAAGACTCTCCACTTTCGATGCAAGGAGTGTGGGTTCCATCTCTGGTCAGGAAACTAAGATCTCGTGTGGCTCAGCTGAAAACAAAGTAACAAACAGACCACAGAGGACTTTGTCTCAACAGACATCACACACTGGAATCCTAAGCCAGCTCCTGAGATCAGCTGATGCTTTTGGGCAAAAAACCCAGCTACCTGCCCTGTTGATCATGTCATTTGATATGCCATTTCTGTCTCCGCTGTTCTCTGGACATTTGAAAGCAGAGAGGTGCTCCCCTGTTCAGAGAGCATCTCCCTTCCTTTCTTGTAGTCCGGCCTCCGTTCAGATGGTCATCTCCATCTGGTGATACTGCAGTCAGCTCCGTGGAAGCTGACTGTGATGTTCCTCTGGGAATATTATGGTCCTGAGTGGGACTGAATGGGAGGGAGAGGTGCAGTGAAGGCAGCTCTCTGACAAAGACCTTGGGACACCGTTTACTACACCACGATCCATTTGGAGATGCCTGTTTAATAAATGCCACTCAAAAATTTCCCTGAGATCTTAGCCAAGTTGCTCCAACTTACCAGGCCTCAGTTTGCTCATCTTTCAAATGGGATAATAACTCTTGCTCTAGCTTCCTGTTGGTCTTCCACTCCTGCACTCAAGCTTTCTTGCCTTGGAGCCCTTGATTTCACTTGTAGAGCTTTTCTCTCTTCTGTTTACACAGATGGCTCCACTCCATCCTTAAAGTCTCTGGCTGAAAAGTCACCTCCTCAGAGAGGTCTGTCTAACGTAGTAGGCTAGCCTTCCTTAATCTCCGAGTTCCTTTCTATCAGAGGATCCTCATTATTATATGTGTCACATTTGAAATTATTTTCCTTCGTTTATAAGCATGTTCATTATTTATCCTCTGTGAACTGTCTTATTCCTGCTGTGTCCCCAGGATGTGGCCCAGTGCCCAGAACATAGTAAACACTCAATAAATATTTGTTGGGTGAATCAATAATAGGCAGCCAGGAAATTAGATTGTTTACAGGGCCACCGATGTCATCATTATAGAGGCACGGCGATCTGGTTTGAGAGATAGTGGACATCTGGTACCTGAGCGCTTCCTCAGCTGCCACAGAGTGACATCCTCTGCTAATGCGTTGGTGGATGTGTCTTTATTCTCTGAGCAGCAGGAGAAACAGATGAAACAGCACAGACCAAGGGAATAAGTCGTGTTATCAGGAGAGAGGTCTGACGTAGCCGAGTTGCCCTCTCAATCCACGTGGAAGACTGGAATGTCTGATCGCAAGGCAAGGACATAGATTTGCTTCTAGATGAATTTGTATGGAGGGATGGAAAGTGGGCTCAGCTGGTACAGAGGTCTGACTTGAGTCTTAACTTCATCACTTAGGAGTTGTGCGATCTTAGGCAGTAGCTTACTTCCATGAACCTCATTTTTTCATTCCTTTTGAAGCTGAGGATACAGTGAGAGCTAAATATAACTCTAGTTATTATATTTAAATAGTAGATATAAATATGTTTGTAAAATGTCAAATGTGATACATACACAAAAGATTCCTTCCTCTCCCATTTCTTCCTCCACATCCTCCTCTTCTTCCTGCTTATCCTTCCTCCACCTCATCCTCTCCCTGATTCTCATGTATTACAATCTCCCAAGTCTGGAGTTTCATTATGGGAAAGCAAATAGCAGATTTATGAACAGTAAAGGAGAGAAGGGATAGCAGGATTGCCTGTCTCTCAGTTATCTGGCATAGAGGTGATTAAACATCAGACTGGACACCTGGATTTTATTGGATTCTCATACTATATGGCTTGGCTAGAAGATTTAAAGGGATACAGAAAAGATGGAAGTGGGAGGGTGGAGCAAACGTCTTGAACTAATCTCTCCTACTCCCTGGGCCTTGTTTTCACCTTCTGTGAAGAGATGGGGGTCTACTGAGGATGGCCAAGGAGTGACTCTGCTAGGAAAGAGTCTGGAGCCATCATGGTACCTAGCAGCAAACAGTGCTGTGATGGACTAGTAATATCTGCTGTGAACCCATCAACAGGAATCATGGCACAGGTGCCTTGGACTGGTCCTTCCTGGTTCAAAGTGTCTTCTTACAGTGATTCTCTAACTGCATTGTCACAGGGAATCAACTTGGAGATATATACAACCTAATAATTTTGCCTATGACAGAGATGTAGACAAAAGTATTATAAAAAGAACCCCTGTTTTCTAAGACTTCAACCTTAAAGTTTAAGGAGTTGCTTCCTAACAGGCTTTGATAATCCATTAGGACTCAATCACTCATGAACTTAACTAAGCCTTTCGGGAAATGATTAAAAACTTCCACCTCAGCAGCCTCCTGGGGAAATGAATTCCATAACTTACCTGCTGCATCACCTGATGCTTCTTTGTAAATTTCTGCTAAAATCGTCCAAGCTACAGAAGAGATGGAAGTGGAAAGGTCCCAGCCTCCAATCAGGAGCTGGTGAGTGTGCTCACAGTCACCTCTCGGCCTGTCCTGAATTCTGTGGGTTTCCTCCCTCTGCTCTCGTTTGGTACCTATCCAGGAAGAAACCTTTTGGTTTTTAAGTAACAGCCCATGGAGTGAAGATGGCTCTGATCCTTCAAAGCTTGGATTAAATGCTCTCTCCTCCAGAGGACCCAGGGGAAGACTCTGAGACCCACGGGATGCCACAAGATAGCAATAGCCTGGGTCCCTGAATGACTAAGTGAAGCAGAGGTCCCTTCCTTTCCTGCTGCTCTACAGCTTGCACTGGACTCTGCTGGGAGTGAAAAGTAAACCTTTACTGTGGTCATCCTCATTAAGGGTTTGGGTTGTCAGTTACAGCAGTTGGCCTACCCATATGAATAAGTCATCTCCACCATCCCTCAGAATAATCAGATAGAATCTGCATAAACAGAGCTTAAAATAGCTATATGTGTGTCAAATCTGTTTTGGTCTGTCCCTTTTCTGGTTAGAAATTTTCTCTAATTTCTCATTCATTGAGTCATTATCATTTAATACTTAGCATATATATATATCAGCTATCTACCACTGCATAACAGTAGTACTATAAAGTTGTGATTTAAAACAACTTGAATTTGTTATGTCACAGTTTCCGTGGGTTAGAAGTCTGGACAGGACATTGTTGTTCAGTCACTCAGTCATATCCGACTCTGAGACCCTGTGGACTGAGGCATGCCTGGCTTCCATGTCTTTAGCCATCTCCCGGAGTTTGTTCAAACTCATGGTCATTGAGCTGGTGATGCCATCCCACCATGACATGGTTGGACATGACGTAGGTGTGTCTTTATGAGATTATAACTGAGGTAATGGTTAGGGCTGGAGTCTCATCTGGTTGCTTGACTGAGGAGGGGTCTGCTTCCAACTCAATNTTGAGAGATAGTGGACATCTGGTACCTGAGCGCTTCCTCAGCTGCCACAGAGTGACATCCTCTGCTAATGCGTTGGTGGATGTGTCTTTATTCTCTGAGCAGCAGGAGAAACAGATGAAACAGCACAGACCAAGGGAATAAGTCGTGTTATCAGGAGAGAGGTCTGACGTAGCCGAGTTGCCCTCTCAATCCACGTGGAAGACTGGAATGTCTGATCGCAAGGCAAGGACATAGATTTGCTTCTAGATGAATTTGTATGGAGGGATGGAAAGTGGGCTCAGCTGGTACAGAGGTCTGACTTGAGTCTTAACTTCATCACTTAGGAGTTGTGCGATCTTAGGCAGTAGCTTACTTCCATGAACCTCATTTTTTCATTCCTTTTGAAGCTGAGGATACAGTGAGAGCTAAATATAACTCTAGTTATTATATTTAAATAGTAGATATAAATATGTTTGTAAAATGTCAAATGTGATACATACACAAAAGATTCCTTCCTCTCCCATTTCTTCCTCCACATCCTCCTCTTCTTCCTGCTTATCCTTCCTCCACCTCATCCTCTCCCTGATTCTCATGTATTACAATCTCCCAAGTCTGGAGTTTCATTATGGGAAAGCAAATAGCAGATTTATGAACAGTAAAGGAGAGAAGGGATAGCAGGATTGCCTGTCTCTCAGTTATCTGGCATAGAGGTGATTAAACATCAGACTGGACACCTGGATTTTATTGGATTCTCATACTATATGGCTTGGCTAGAAGATTTAAAGGGATACAGAAAAGATGGAAGTGGGAGGGTGGAGCAAACGTCTTGAACTAATCTCTCCTACTCCCTGGGCCTTGTTTTCACCTTCTGTGAAGAGATGGGGGTCTACTGAGGATGGCCAAGGAGTGACTCTGCTAGGAAAGAGTCTGGAGCCATCATGGTACCTAGCAGCAAACAGTGCTGTGATGGACTAGTAATATCTGCTGTGAACCCATCAACAGGAATCATGGCACAGGTGCCTTGGACTGGTCCTTCCTGGTTCAAAGTGTCTTCTTACAGTGATTCTCTAACTGCATTGTCACAGGGAATCAACTTGGAGATATATACAACCTAATAATTTTGCCTATGACAGAGATGTAGACAAAAGTATTATAAAAAGAACCCCTGTTTTCTAAGACTTCAACCTTAAAGTTTAAGGAGTTGCTTCCTAACAGGCTTTGATAATCCATTAGGACTCAATCACTCATGAACTTAACTAAGCCTTTCGGGAAATGATTAAAAACTTCCACCTCAGCAGCCTCCTGGGGAAATGAATTCCATAACTTACCTGCTGCATCACCTGATGCTTCTTTGTAAATTTCTGCTAAAATCGTCCAAGCTACAGAAGAGATGGAAGTGGAAAGGTCCCAGCCTCCAATCAGGAGCTGGTGAGTGTGCTCACAGTCACCTCTCGGCCTGTCCTGAATTCTGTGGGTTTCCTCCCTCTGCTCTCGTTTGGTACCTATCCAGGAAGAAACCTTTTGGTTTTTAAGTAACAGCCCATGGAGTGAAGATGGCTCTGATCCTTCAAAGCTTGGATTAAATGCTCTCTCCTCCAGAGGACCCAGGGGAAGACTCTGAGACCCACGGGATGCCACAAGATAGCAATAGCCTGGGTCCCTGAATGACTAAGTGAAGCAGAGGTCCCTTCCTTTCCTGCTGCTCTACAGCTTGCACTGGACTCTGCTGGGAGTGAAAAGTAAACCTTTACTGTGGTCATCCTCATTAAGGGTTTGGGTTGTCAGTTACAGCAGTTGGCCTACCCATATGAATAAGTCATCTCCACCATCCCTCAGAATAATCAGATAGAATCTGCATAAACAGAGCTTAAAATAGCTATATGTGTGTCAAATCTGTTTTGGTCTGTCCCTTTTCTGGTTAGAAATTTTCTCTAATTTCTCATTCATTGAGTCATTATCATTTAATACTTAGCATATATATATATCAGCTATCTACCACTGCATAACAGTAGTACTATAAAGTTGTGATTTAAAACAACTTGAATTTGTTATGTCACAGTTTCCGTGGGTTAGAAGTCTGGACAGGACATTGTTGTTCAGTCACTCAGTCATATCCGACTCTGAGACCCTGTGGACTGAGGCATGCCTGGCTTCCATGTCTTTAGCCATCTCCCGGAGTTTGTTCAAACTCATGGTCATTGAGCTGGTGATGCCATCCCACCATGACATGGTTGGACATGACGTAGGTGTGTCTTTATGAGATTATAACTGAGGTAATGGTTAGGGCTGGAGTCTCATCTGGTTGCTTGACTGAGGAGGGGTCTGCTTCCAACTCAATTCTTGGCAGGTTTCAGTTTTTGAGCTATGGGACTGGGAGCTTCAGTTTCGTGATGGCTGCTAGTGAAGGTTGCCATCAGCACCTAGAGGTTGCCTGCAGTTCTTTGATGCATGACATGCCCTAAGGTGGCTGTTTGTTTGCTCAGAAATAAGAAGAGACTAAGAGGTTCCACTAAGTAGGGTGCTGTAATCCGATGTAACACAATTACATAATCACTTACATATGATCGTGTATATCCAAACACTCTTGCCGAATTCTGTTGGTTAGAAGAATTGATGCATTTGACTAATTGGTGCTGGAGAAGGCTCTTGAGAGTCCCTTGGACTGCAAGGAGATCAAACCAGTTGATCCTAAAGGAAATCAGCCTGAATATTCATTAGAAGGACTGTTGCTGAAGCTGAAGCTCCTATACTTTGGCCACCTGATGCAAAGAACTGACTCATTGGAAAAGACCCTGATGATGGGAAAGATTGACAGCAAAAGGAGAAAGGGGCAGCAGAGAATAAGATGGTTAGATAGCATCACTGACTCAATGGACATGAATTTGAGCAAACTCTGGGAGCCAGAGGAGCCAGGGGTGCTACAGTCCTGTGGTTGCAAGGTTAGGCACAACTTATCTACTGAACAACGACAATAACATTGGTTAGAAGCAAGTCACAAGTTATAGGCACACTCGAGTTATTTTTTATTATTTCCCTCATAGTTTGTAATCCCTAGCTGTAGTAGGATGACAAGCCCTGAGTAAATACTATGTGAGAGAATTAATGGGCAGTGCGAGCTTCATGCTTCTGGGGAATGACAGTAATTTCCTAATGTCTAGTGGGTCTAACCAGTGCCCCAGTGGTTAAAGAGGTATGTCTAACTTCTATAAGTGCTGTTTGCTTCTTCTTATCCCCTCCTAACTGAACTCATGGCCCAGTAGGGCCTAACCAGTAGCCTGAGGCTTCCCAACAGCTGTGGTGTCCTGCCAGGAGGCTTGAAACAGTTAGTAATTGCCACTGAAGCCAAATGTAATGAATTAGACAGCTTGATTATTTGCATTTAATTTATCACAGTTGCATCACAAAACTGGGGCATGATGAAGGATTGCTATCAAAAAGGACGGTAGGTGTAAAGAGGTCCTTAGGCACCTATGGAGAAGGATTGGGAGGAAAATGGAACTCCTCTCCACTGAGCTCCCTCTGTGTGCCAAATGCTGTCCCTGCCTTCACAAGCAGTCATTTAAATTTCACAAGTGCTCTGTGAGCTAATGTAATATATTCTTTTTTCAAATGAGGAAATGAAAGTTCAGAGAGGTTAAGTAACTTGCTCAAGGGCACACAGCTAATAAGTGGCGGGGCAAGAATATAACCTGGCTCTATTTGACTCTGGGACACTGTGCGTACCCTAGGTGGTGCCAGCATGAGTTCTCTGCACTTAGTTTTATTATCCACACAAATTTATACAACTCATCTGCATATAGATTTCACAGCAGGGGCCCACTGCTGGGAAAAGCTTGGCTGGAGTGAGGGTAGGGGAGCAAAGGGGAAGGGGAGGAGGCTAGTACAATATTGCCTTCCTATCGTGGCCTTTTGCAACCCACGGTGGAAGAGCAGAGAAGCAGCAGACAGCTTGGAGATCTTCCAGGTAAAGCCTTGAAAAGCTATCAATAAATCCTGGTCTTTTTTGAGAATGCTTGGATTATGTCTACAAATTGTCAAATACTTTTAATTTTTCCACCCCCACTGTAACCTTCATAGACCTCCATTGTTTCTCTCCTAGGGACAATTGTAATACCTCATGGGTGGCCAGCTCCAGTCCTATTGCTCTCTGATCCATTCTAAGTAAGATAGTTAATAGGAGTTCTTTAAATCAGGTTAACCATTTAAATCTCTTGCTTGGAGTGTTTCAAGGCTTCCCTTTGCTTTTAGGACTATATCCAAATTTGTAGACATGATGTATAAGGCTCACAAGGTTTGGCCTCTGTTTACTGTCCCATTTCTCATCACTCCTTTCTTGTTCTTTCCAACTGAGTAGAAATTTTTTTTTTAATTTTTATTTTTACTATATTTTACTTTACATTACTGTATTGGTTTTGCCATACATTGACATGAATCCATCTCAGGTGTACGTGAGTTCCCAATCTTGAACTCTCCCTGGCCTCAAGCGTTTACTTAGGACAACTCTCACTTTCCATGCCTCTGCATTCCAGATGCTTATATAAATAAACATGTGGTTCTTTTTTTTTTTTTTTGAAGTCTGTGTAGTAGTCCATCTTCTAGAAATTGCACCTTGATTATCCCTTGAGGAACCCCCACTCTCAGACCATGTGGTTTGCTGGAGTGAATTTGCATTCCAATGCCAAGGGTGGTCACATGACCCAGGCCTGACCAATCAGTGCTCTGCATCTTCCTGGTCACAGTGAATCCATCCAGGAGTTGGCTGTGAGCCTGGCCAATGAGCATAGCATGATCTGGAGTGGCTAAGCTGAAGGCACACAAAGCTAAAGATTCTGGGTCCTTCTTAACTAACCCCTGGAGAAAGCCTGCTTGAGAATGAAGCTCATGCAGATACTAGAACCCAGAGAAAAAGAGGGAACATTTCTTGAACTATATTTTCAGCAACTAGATCTAGACATAGCCTGAAGCATGAAACCCTACACTTTTCAGTTATGTAAACCTATACATTGTCTGTTTTTCTTAGGCCATTTTAATTTCACTTGCACTCGAAGGGGACCTGCCTGATGTACTCATCTTTCCAATTAGAGCCAAAAGCTCTTTATTCATGCCTTTCTCTACTTTTTAAGAAATTCTCCTTTACTTACAGACAAACTTCACAAGCCTGTTTCTCCAAGGTGACCTGCACCAAGATCACGTGACCGTGAGTGATGAAATCAGAACTTGAGCCAGATGGTTAGCCTCTGGTCCCCCTTCCATCATACCCAGAGATCTCCTCCTTCTCTGGCTTGACCCTCCATGTTCCCTGATGCCCATGCAGATCCTTACTCTCCTCTCTTACTTCAGGAGATTCTCTGCTCTTCAAATGTATTTCATGGAGATATCTTGGAAGTGGAAGTTCTGTTGATAAATCATGAGACTCACTGGCCATGCCCACCTTTAGTTAAAAAAAAAAGTTATTTATTTGTCTGTGCTGGGTCTTAGTTGCAGCAAGTGGGATCTAGTTCTCTGACCAAGGACTGAACCTGGGCCCCCTGCTGGGCCACCAGGAAGTCCCACCTTGCTTTACTTTTGAGTAGGTTTAAATCTCACTATTTGTTAATCAGTGACATTTATTGAGAGCACTATGTTTTCAGTAGAGTTGTCAGTGAACAAATTGGTTAAAAAAAAATTAAAAATTCCTCCCAGCAAGGAATGTACAGAGGGGGGAAGTAATCAAAACAGAAATAGGAGTTCCCTGGCGGTCCAGTGGTTAGGACTCAGTGCTTTTGCTGCCTTGAACTGGGTTCAATCAGTTGTCGCGGAAATAAGATCTGGCCCTAGACTGAGATCTTGTCTTTAGATTGTTGGCTCTTACACCACAAATCTCTCCATCTCCCTCTCCTCCCTCTCTCCCCTTACTCCTTTCTCTCTCTCCACGTTTTATTTTCTCAGTGTTTCAGTTTTGGGTATTTTATAGTGATGGCTCTTTGAGTTCACTGATCTTACAAGCCATGTGGCATGGCAAAAAAAAAAAAAAGTATATAGTTTCTTAATACTAAGAGGTAAGGAAAATATAAGGCACATGGTGAGAAGAAATTCCAGCTATGAGTGGGACAATGTAAATTTTGTATAGAGTGGTCAGGGATGACCTCACTGAGGAGAGCTTTGAGCAAAACTTCAAAGGATGTGGGGGAATGATCCCTGTGACTCTGAGATCCAGGCACAAGGAACAGCATTTTTAAAGACCTGAGAGGAAAATACACTGATGGGTTACATACCCCTATAGTTATTATACTTTACTTTTTCAATTACAAGTATGTTAAATCATACTTTTAGAAACCTTTTTAGAAAAAGTCTTCAATGGATTTGTTACAGTGTTGTTTCCGTTATATGTTTTGTTTTTTTAGCCATAAGGCATGTAGGATCTTAGCTCCTAGACCAGGGACCGAGCCTGCATGCCCTGCATTGAAGGTGAAATCTTAACCACTGGACCACCAGGGACGTCCCTAGATTGTTGGCTCCTATGCTACAAATCTCTCCATCTCCCTCTCCTCCCTCTCTCCCCTTACTCCTTTCTCTCTCCATGTTTTATTTTATTAGTGTTTCAGTTTTGGCTGGTTTATATTGGGGGCTGTTTGAGTTCACTGATTTGTTCTTCTGTTGAATCTATTGTTATTAAGTCCTGAATTCTTCATTTCAAATATTGTATTTTCAAGTTCTAGAATTTACAATTCTTTTTCTCATCTTTCCTTTATTTTCTAAAATTCCCTGTCTGTCCACTTGTTCGGCATATGTTTTCTTCCAAAATTCTTTTATATGTTTATACTAATGATTTCAAAGTCCTGGTTTGCTCATTCTCATGTCTTGGCCATCTCTAGGTCTATCTATGTTGGCTATCTTTTCTCTTGATTATGGGTCATATTTTCTTGCTTCTTTGCATATCTTCTAATTTTAATTGTATGTTGGATATTTTGATTAAAAGAACAGTAGAGACTGAACTAGAATCTATCTTTCTGTCTGTCTGTCTACCCATTATCATCTATCTTCTCCCCTACTCAAGAGAGGACAGCTTTTTCTCCATCAGAAGGCTAGGATGAGAGGCTAATCATTGAGATTTCACCATGAGCAAGCTGAGCTGGGCTAATAGGAAGTTTGAATTAGTTTTAAGTTTACCTCTGGTTTTAAATGAGATAACAGAGATCTCTCTTTGTCCTTCATCCCTAAATCCAGCTTCCTATGCTGCCACTGCTGATGGACTGGTCCTCTGATATTATCGGAATGTGAACCAGGATGGATTTGGCTTGCAGCTTTCATTAGTTTTAATTCACCGCCGGATTCAACCTAAACACTGCACAAAACTGCAAGATCCATCTCTGTTTCAAGCTCCGCCTCCACAGTGGCTTACTCAGCACAGTTCCTGTGAGGGACAACTGCTTGGGCAGGAGATTTATTATTGCATTTGGACTCTTCTAGATTCCAATCTGCCTTGCCAGCCCACATTGTCAGTAAAAGTTTCCTGGTTTATCCTTGTTTCAGCGACATTCCCCTGCCTGTGGCAGACCTGCTCTTCTGCCTGCACAAACCCAGGCCAGGTAATTTATCCCAGGTACTTTTCTTCACCAGTACAGGGATGTTCTACCTGCATCTACCACTAGAGGCTTGTACTGCATCTACCACTCCTTGATGACTTTATTTTATCTGATGTTTTCTTCTGCTAATGATAGAAACAATCCTTTGTAACCCAGTGCATCCCAACTGGCAGTGAATCTCCTATGTTACTTTTCATGACAGCAATAACATTTGTGATTACTTATAAAATTCCTTCCCTGGTGGCTCAGATGGTAAAGATTCTTCCTACAATATGGGAGATCTGGGCTTGATCCCTGGGTCAAGAAGATCCCCTGGAGAAGAAAATGGCAACCCACTCCAGTATTCTTACCTGGAGAATTCCATGGACAGAGATGCCTGGTGGGCTACAGTCCATGGGGTTGCAAATAGTTGGACAAAGCTGAGTGACTAACACAAACTAACATAAAATTCCTGACTCCCCTGCCAATCTGTAAGCATCACAAGGACATAAGCTGTATTTCCTTTGTTTAGTGAAATGCACCCATATTTTCTTTGTTTAGTGAAATGCTCCTGCCTGGCACTAAGTGGGGCTCAGGTGTATCACTGTGGCAGATGCTGGGGCAATAAGTTGCTTAAGAACATCCTGATCCTCTAGGTGCACATGGTTGAGTGTGGGCCTGGGTCAGAGCACACCCATTTCTTCACCTGGAAAAGGATCATCAAAGCCCAGGATTTCTGGGCTGTGTCTCCAACTTCATTATGATTTAGGGAAATCATCACCTTTGTCATTAGACACAGAGGGACCAAACTTTCTTTCATCTAACTGGGCCTCCTTCTGTGATTCATCAGGTAAGGGGCGCTCTTCTCTTTGGATGAAGGAATAGCCCAGTTGTGGCAAGAGGAAGCCAAGTCTATGGGAAGATAGATGACCCGTTTTTCCTAGAACTTGTGCATCTGAACCTGGAGAGAATCATAAGCATAGAAGAGGCTCTGCTGAGTGGTGACCACTGAAATTCAAGTTCAAGAGCCCCTACTAGGGGAAACAAAGTCAAGATGAGGGAGACACAAACCTTCAGGCGTGCAGGAGAGGTACTTTCTACCCAGTCTCTAATGAGGACTGTTTATTTATGCTCTCTGTGCTAGCACTATGCTAAACACTTTACATATATTATTTATATTTATTCTATTTATTTGGCTGCATCAGGTCTTAATTGCAGCTCAAGAGCTTCTCTCTAGTTGTGGCATTTGGACTTAGTTGCCCTACTGCCTGTGGGATCTTTGTTCCCCAACCAGGGATCTAACCCACATGCCCTGCATTGGAAGGCAGATTCTTAACCACAGGAGCACCAGGGAAGTCCCCATAAACACTATACTGTTGTTAGTATCAGTCTGAATCAGGTGTTCTTACAATATCTGTGTAGTAGGTGACAAGCTTGGGTTCAAATCAGTTAAACTACTTGCCAAAATCACAGCATTAAGGAGTGATGGAGCCAGGATAGGAGACCTAGGTATTTGATTCCAAAGCCTGTGATATTTCAGCCACCTCCATGTCTTCAATTATTGACTTCATCTGTGCCAGTCCCCTATACATGATCTTTACAAACATTAGTTCTAGTTTTTGAAACTGGATAATATAGCGTTATAGACAAGGATACGGAGGTTCAGAAGAAGTAAGGAGTTTGTCATCACTTGTATCATAGGTGGAACAGTTGAGATCTAATCCCAAGTCAGTATTACCAGTACCAAAAACTTTTTCCTCTGACCTGGATACTCCTTATTGCCCCATATCCATCTTCATCTTTTCCTTGGCTGGCTCCATGCTCCAGGAGCCTGCTTCTCTGGACTGCACCTGCAAGGCTTTTGACCTTTAACTTCTGGTTGGGTTCAGCTGGTAGAGGAGTAGAAAGCTGAAGCCTCCTGCTCCTCCTGCTTGACTGTGGGTTTCCAGTGGCTGTAAGTAGCCTACTTTCTAGGCTCCAGCTCGCAAATGGACTCTGATAGTAACTTTCTCTCCCCTTGAACTTTTGGACTTCCTGCCTTTGCTGGTCCCTGGGTGCTCACATTCCCTGTGGATTCTGAATCCTGCCCATCCTTGTGTGCCTACCCTAGTTCCTTCATTAAAAGTCTATTCAATATACCAACTGAGTGAGCTTCTGTTTCCTGCCAAGACCTTGACTGATATAATTTCTCATGAGAGATCCAAAATTCAGGAATAAGACTTCAAAAGCTAGCTTGGCTCAGAGCCTATTTTGAGAAAATATTCACTTCCCTCCAGAAACCCAGTTCCCGTCCTGATCTCATCTCATTGTGCCCTCTGTAAGACTCTGTGGTTGGACTCCAGCCCCTTGACATCAGCCAAGTGCCCATGCCCGGGGTTGCCTGGCATTTCAGGCATCTGTGCCTGGAGCCATCATGTTGGTGCACTTTGGTGGCACTGATCATCAAGGCAGTTGAAAGAAGAGACAATCTAATTAGGCTCATTCTGGGGGTTGGTGGGAAGGAAAGGGACAGATGTCTCTTCCTTGTCACTGTGGGAGCTGTTCCTACTTGGAGGATGATGTCTGAGTGGGATTTTTGGGCGGAACCTTCAGGAGAGCAACTTTCCAGACTGTCTGAACTGAGACATGGGAAGATTTGGCCAAGGATCCCATCCTGGGGAGGCCTCCTCACTGCCCATCATGGAGACGTGTTTCTTTTCTTGTCTCTGTCTCCTGACTCACCAAGTGGGTTTGACACATTTTGGGCATTCAGGAGGGCTTGAAAGTGCAGGTTGGGGATGGAGAGCAGGGTGGAGTGGGAACCTGCAGTGAATCCAACCAGTAATGGGAACTTCTTGGCAGACAGTAGGTACTCTCTCTCAGCTGGCTGACAAAGGGCAGGGAAAGGAAGTGATGTTTATGGCACAGCATCACTGAATGATGCTTCTTGGTTGTCTCAGGTGGTCCTCATTACAGCCTCTGAGGTGAGTGGCAGCACTATGTTACAGTTGACAGGCTCAGAAAAAGCGGTTATGTGACCTGCTCAAGACCACATAGCTTCAAGCATCCTGGCAGGGCCAGGATGGTGAACCCAGGTCTTTGTCCTGTCCCTTCCACACACACACCGCTGCAGTTTGGGTGACTCTACAGATGATGAGGACCAATTGGCAAAGCTTCTTACAGCCCTGACTTCTTCCCCACTATATCTCCCTGAGGCACTGAGCCAGGCACATGGCAAGCAGAAGGCACTTCATCAGGTCCTCAAGTCCTAGGTGCCTTAGTCCTCAGAGATCATCTGGTGTTTCCCAACTGGGATGTCTAGAGAAGCTACCGAGGCCAGAGAGACAGAGATCACGCAGAGCACCGAATGTGATCAGAGCCCCACAAAGGACACCTTTAATACCAAAAGTGATGTTTTCCCTTCTTCCCTCTGTTGAGCCAGGCTCCATCTGCTCTTCATCCAGACCTGGATTACTTGTCTCCACTTTGTACATTTATTAAATATCTCCAGGCCACAAAGGTATAGACAGCTCACCTATCGACAATGAACACAGCTGCAGGTTTCCATCAGTACCAGGCTTGCAAGAATAGGCCGATTGGCCTTGAGCCCCATGGTCTGGGTTGGAATTTTTCTTTGTTTTAGAAAATCTGAAATTTTAATTTCTTGAACCATGACATAAGAATAAGGGTACTTGCTTCAGTGCACGGGTGTGAGGATCAAAGAGAATGATGTTGTTAAAATTGAAAAAAAATTTAAAGTGTTGAACCAATATGAGAAGCTGTAGTGACACCAAAATACTTGAGTAAGAAGAGGTAGGGACACAATGTCATTATACAAGGCAGTGTGATTATACAAGCCATGCAAATGGTTAATTTTTTTAAAATTAAACTTGCTCAGTAGAATTGCTTTACAATGCTATATTAATTTCTGCTGTATGATGAAGTGAATCAGCCATATGTATGCACGTCTGTCTCTCTCTTGATCCTCCCTCCATCATCCCCATCCCACCCATCTAGGTCTGAAACTGGGTCATTTGCAGTGAGGTAAATGGACCTAGAGTCTGTCATACGGAGTGAAGTAAGTCAGAAAGAGAAAAACAAATATTGTGTATTAAAGAATACGTATGGAATCTAGAAAGCAAATAGTTTTGAGACTTGTTTGCAGAGGAAACATTTCTTTTTCCCAGAAAATTTATATCTTTTTACCTGATGTCATTGCCGGGTGGCTGAAGGAAGTTGTGGTGGGGTTAAAGCCTCTCAAGCCACCTTGTGGTACCCTGTTGGTTGTTATAGTGATGTTATTCATAATACGGAATGGGCTTCCATATCTCGTGAGACCCAGCGGTTATCTTAATATCAGTTCTAGAATGGCAGAGCCCAGAATGATAGCCACTAGCCACAGTGGAAATCTGTTAGAAATCTATCAGACTTAGAAGGGATTAGCAATTCCATTCCTTTATCACATCTGGCAACATTTCAAGTGTTAACAGCCACATGTGGCTGAGGCTGCCATACTGGACAGCTCAGGTTTAGAACATTATCATTGCAGAAACTTCTGTTGATCAGTGCCATTCTAGAAGACCCGGCAATGTCAAACTGCCAAAATTATCAGAATCCATCTAGTCTGATTCCAGTTTCACTGAGAAAGGAGGTTCAGAGAAACACAATTGTCTTGGGATTCAGTGTGGTAAAGTGCCCGAGCAGTGACCTAGGGATCCTAAATAGTCAACAGAAGCTGGGTGATGGATAGAACAGCCCAGGTTGTTTCTGAAAGGCAGAGGCATTCCTTCTTGCTGAATCCTTTGAGAGTCAGAACAGGTGTAGCTGGTGCTGCGAGAGGTAGATACTTCTTGGGTGATAAGGAGGAGGTAGGCTGTTTGCTGAGACTACTGGTTGTAGATGGCTCCCCTCAAGAGGGGGGATGCCATCTGCTTTCTTGGAGCTTGCCAAGAAGCCCTGGTATAGTTCTGTGATTCTGAGATTCCTGGCTTTTAAGCTCCTACCAGTCAGATGACTGGCCAGCCAAAGGTGGACTTGGCTCTTGCTCTGGCAGAAGAACACGGAGACACAGGGGTCACACAGACCTGGGGTCAGATCTGTGGTCCACCCCCTGTGGATGGGAAACCATGTGCCAGCCATTTGAATCTTGGTTTTCTCGCCTAAAGCCTGAGAATAGCACTAACAGTTGTTTCCTCTTTGGGTTGTTGAAAGCTTCCTATATCAGATTATGCCTGTGGAGTGTTTAGCACAGAGCCTAACTCCAATGAGTGCCCAATAAATATGAACCCTTATTAGATGTGATTTAATTGGCAAGACTTCCCAAGGTGTCAAAATCTGATTGTTATCCTAGTTAATGTCATCTCTATATGAAATGAATGCATAAATCTGTTGCAGGGCTTAGCATATCATGCCTTCATCTTTTTGACTTTTTCATCTTGAAATGATCTCTGTGGCTGAAGGCGGCACCTGAAAGAAGGCATTTCTTCTGCCCTCCTGGGGTAATTGTCACGAGCTTTGGGGAAAGGGCAAATGGGGGAAACCCTGAAGGGTGGACCTGAGAAGGGGCTGTCTGTTAGGGGCCAGGATTCCTGCAAGTCTTAGAAGCTCACTTACCTCTTATCTCTGGTGTGTAACTAGCAACAATATCACCTAATGGTGGTTTTGAGACTGAGCCCAGAGCTCTTACCCTCACACCCCAGCCACGAATCTGCCATAATCACTGTTTCCCAGCCCTCGGCTTCAAAGAGAAGCTGCGAAAGAGGAAATCCATTTCAATCTGTGAGGACATTGGTCACAGCACTCCTGTTGAAGGCTCTTGCCAATCAAGGTCAGAGAGGAGATGTGTGTGCATTCACACCCACAGATGGACAGATCGTCATGCCCCGAGAAGTGAGAATTGCAGACAAATCCATCCACAAGCAGGGTGGAGGATTAGGCAGGTGGCCTGGTGGAGTGTGGGGGCGCATTATGGAAGGAAAGACATTCCAGAACCAGCAGCCCTCCAAGAGGCGATGATCTGCCCACAGGCTGAGATTTCTCAGGCCTGTTTTCCATTCTAGGGGGCCTATCTGGGAAATGACTTTTTATAACCAAGTCTTTTTATTCTATACTTCCTATTCAACCTTCCTTTCAGGTGGTTCTAGTGGTAAAGAACCCATCTTGCAGGAGATGCAAGAGACACAGGTTTGATCCCTGGATCGAGAAGATCCCCTGGAGGAGGAAATGAAACCCGCTCCAGTATTCTCCCCGGGGACAGAGGAGCCTAGTGGGCTATAGTCCACAGAGTTGCAAAGAGTCAGACACAACTGAGCAACTGAGCATACATTCTGGGCACCTTAGGGTTCTAAGGACTGGATGTTGAGCTCTTCAGTCTAAGAGCATGTCCCACCATTTTCCTAGATGGCAAAGGCAGCTAAAGACAGAGGCAGTGACTGTCTCTCAGTCACTTCCTCATTTATTGAAGGCACACGCATCAGACATGTAGTGGATTCTACTTCCATCATTCAGTTTTCTCAACTGAATGGATCCTATTAGATCCCAGCTCACTGGGCTGTTGTAAGGATTCAATTAAATGATGTACAGAAAGCTCTTAGCACAGAGCTTGGAAACAGAGTGTGTGCTTAGTAAGTGGCGGTTATTATTAGTGTAGCACATAGGAGAAGGAAATGGCAACCCACTCCAGTGTTCTTGCCTGGAGGATCCCAGGGACAGAGGAGCCTGGTGGACTGCTGTCTATGGGGTTGCACAGAGTCGGACATGACTGACGCGACTTAGCCAGCAGCAGCAGCACATAGGAGCTCTTACAATGGGCATTGGAGCTACAGAGAGACCAGGCCACCTCTGCTCTAGGAAAGTTCTCACTGAACAGAGAAGATGATAAAGTGTTGTGCGAGTACAGAAGAGAGGGTGACTAATTTTGCATGGAGGGACAAAGCAGTTTTCAGAGACAGGGAGCATTTCAATGGGGTTTTGAAGGATGGGTAGGAATTCACCATGTAAAGGGCAGGAAAGTCTTTTCCTGAAGGGGGATCAGCATGTATGAAAAAGCAAACATCCATAAGCATCCTCTCTTGCCCTCTCTCTTTGTTCTAGGCTGAGGCCCCAGACAAAACTGCCAAGCAGCTAACTATTTAACCCTTGTGTATTTTGGGCCACATACAAATCTCAGTGCCCTCCTGGCCCAGAAGGAACTCAGGAATCTGGAGGCTGTGACCTTGAACCAGAACCAAGCACTACTGAGCTTATAACTCGTCATGATTTTGATCATACGATGTTGGCTCCTAGATCTGACCTCCCTAGAGGACCCACAGAGCTGCCTCCATCTTTCCAAGGCCTGTCAGAAACAGAACCCTTGTACTTGTTCTGAAATTTGATCTGCAAAAGGCTGCCTGACAAGGGGGATAGGGAATCTAGGAGCCTGAGTGGGGCTGGAAATTGCTTTTCTATGTGGGTTCAGTCGCTGTCATGTCTGACTCTTTGCAACCTCATGTACTGTAGCCCACCAAGCTCCTTTGTCCATGGAATTTTCCAGGCAAGAATTCTGGAACTGGTTGCTATTTCCTCCTCCAGGGGATCTTCCAGACCCAGGGACTGAATTTGCATCTCGGTGTCTCCTGCATTGACAGATGGATTCCTTTCCACCAGTGCTGCCTGGGAAGCCTGATTTTCTGTAGTCCCTGATTAAGGAACAGAGGCAAGATGGGAACTCAGATGGGGCTTGTTCTAAAGCCACAGGACTCCTAGGACTTGCTCCTGGTGCCCACCTTACTTCCCAGCCCCTCATTCCTCCTGCTGGGGCCGCTCACCTGCATTTATTCTTTATGCATGCTCTAGGTGCCAGAGACTCCTAGAAGTGCTTGGTGCCACAGGAACCAAATGAAGTCCTGGTCCCCATGCAGATTTCATTTTCATGGGGATGGCCGAGAATAGCAAAGTCCCTACCTCCATGGAGCTATTGTGAGTAGAGATGACAGATAGTGAGCAAGCTGGTCCTGTCAGTGCTAAGCTCCATGAGGGAGAGAAACATGGAGCGGTGGCAAAGGAGGGACCACTCCAATCATCAGGGAAGGCCTTTGCGAACATCTGACCTTGACTGGAGTCTGAAGGATGGGCAGAGAAACGCCTTCTGGTCAAGCGATACTGCTGATACCTCTGGGTAGAACAGCCCGGACTCTGCATCTTAAGAAACGGGCTCCGCACACAGGGTGCAGGAAAGCCTTGTCCCCACACTTAGTGACTTTGATTATCTTTAGTGCCTTCCCGTCCCAGCCTGCAAGGCTCTCTCGGGGACAATTCATGGGTCACTGTTCTTGGGAAGATTTCTTAGACCACTGCCACTCCATCAGGTAGAGTTTGTCCCTTTCTCACATTGAATGACTTTTCTCAAACACACCTAAGTGATGTGAATGCTGTTGCTTAGTCGCTAAGTCAGAAAACGCAAGAGACGCAGGTTCAATCCCTGGGTCAGGAAGATCCCCTGGAATAGGTAATGGCAACTCACTGCAGAATCCTTGCCTGGAAAACTCCATGGACAGAGGAGCCTGATGGGCTACAGTCCGTGGGATTGCAAAGAGTCAGACAGGACTGAGCACGCATATGGGCATACACACACACACACACACACACACACTGTGTGATGTGGGGTGCTTGCTTGCTGGTCTCCCTGCCAGTCTGTGAGCATCTTGAGGGCAGGAATGGTGCTGGGTTCACCCTTATTGCCTGGCACTTAGTTGGACACAGAGTAGGCTCCTGAAAAACATCTGTTGCTGAAAGCATAAGTGATTTCACTCCCTGAGGGCAGAATCCCATCTTCTAATTCTGAACTCCTCCATTGTCCCTCCACCTCCACTTTACAGTGCCTGGTGCAAACTGAGCCCTGATAAATGGTTATGGAATAAATGATTATTTTAATTACTTGTTGAGTCACCACAGGTTTCCTTGAAATAGCACGTATCCTGGTGCATTTAACTGTTCATTTGTAAATAATTAACGATGCTACCAGGAAGCTTAGAGAAAGGAGATACACGTGATAAGGAGGGGCTGGCAGAAAATGACTACATGAGAAGACTACAGGAAGAGTGGCGAGGAAAGGATGACAGACCTGGGCTTGGTGTCCTGGGTGCCAGCCCCTATCTGGCTGCGTGACTCCAAACTCTTACAGCTGTCTGCCAATGGAGATCATCTTTTTGCTTTAACTGTTTCTCAGGGCAGTCACAGGATCAGGTGTATTCACCAGTCTCCTACAACTTGGGATACAGCAATGCATGGGGTAGATGAGCTGTCTTCAAGGGCCTTATAAGCAAGTAAGCTTATAGATTGTGATGGGTTTTACGTTGGTGGCTCCCCACGTGACAACACTTCCTAATGTTCATGCCCTATATAGACTGTGTCCCTATGACTTGCTTGGGTCAAAGGGCCATCAGCAATCGTAGTGTGAGTAAAGGACTGAGAAACACAAGTGTGTGGTGGGGCTTCTTCTCTCAGATCCTCCCTCTGAGGAGGGAGCCATCGGGCTGTGAAAGAAGCTCAGTTAGACTAGTGGATGATAAGCTCCGCGGACAGAGTCCTGGAGGCAGAGAGTGGTGGGAATGATGTCCAGTTCAGCATCACTCCAGCTAAACTCCTACTCAGTACAGAGAGACCTCAGCTCCTTCACGTGGAGCAGAACTGCCCAGCTGCACTTGGTCGAACATAGAATTGTAAAAGTAATAAATCATGGTGGTTTTAAGCATGAAGTTTCCTGGTGGCTCAGATGGTAAAGAATCTTCCTGTAATGCAGGAGACATGGGTTTGACCCCTGGGTCAGCATATATAACATATAACAACTTTTATATTTTATTCACTTATCTTTCGGAGAAGGCAATGGCAACCCACTCCAGTGTTCTTGCCTGGAGAATCCCAGGGATCAGGGAGCCTGGTGGGCTGCCGTCTATGGGATCACAGAGAGTTGGACACAGCTGAAGTGACTTAGTAGCAGCAGAAGCAGCATTTATCTTTATTTTTAACTTTTTGAATTGAAGTCTGGTTGAGTTACCAAGTTGTGTTAGTTTCAGATGTATAGTAAGTGATTCCATCATACATCTGTATCTATTCTTTGTCAGATTCTTTTCNGGGATCACAGAGAGTTGGACACAGCTGAAGTGACTTAGTAGCAGCAGAAGCAGCATTTATCTTTATTTTTAACTTTTTGAATTGAAGTCTGGTTGAGTTACCAAGTTGTGTTAGTTTCAGATGTATAGTAAGTGATTCCATCATACATCTGTATCTATTCTTTGTCAGATTCTTTTCCATTATAGGTTTTTACTAGATATTGAGTATAGTTCTGTGTGCTATACAGTAAGACCTTGTTGTCTATCTATTTTATATACAGTAGTGCGTATCTGTGAATCCCAGACTCCTGATTTATCCTCTTCCTTCATTTCCCTTTTTGTAACCATAGGTTCGTTTTCTACATCTGTGAGTCTAAATCCGTCTCATAAATAAGTGCATTTGTGTCATTGCTTTAGACCCCACATATGTGCTGTCATACATTTGTCTCTCACTTCACTTGGTATGAGAATCTCTAGGTTCACCCATGCTGCTGGAAATGGCATTGTTTCATTTACTTTATGGCCCAGCAATATTCCATTGTATATGTGTTTCACAGTTTTATCCATTCATCTGCTGATGGGCATTTAGGTTGCTTACATGCCCTGGCTATTGTAGATAGTGCCTCTATGAACATTATTTTTTGAAGCTTATAAAGTAAGACAAAACTCACTAATAATAATTTACTGAGATTTTTCTGTGCACCAGGCACTGTGCTGACTTGCATGCATCATCTCCCTTCATCCTAAAAATAACTCTGCCAAGTAGCACTGTATGGATACATGTCTTTGTGTTTTTACATATAAAGAAATGGAGGCAGGAGAGGCTGAATAGCTTGCCCAGGTCTTGTGCAACTAGTAGTGGTGATGCTGGGGTTCAAGCGCCGGAAGACTCACTGTCACCCTTGCGACTTCAAAGTGTGATCCATGGACCAGTATCATCAGCATCACCCAGGAGTGTGTTAGAAATGCAGGGTCTCACCCTCACTCCCGAGTCATTGCATTAGCATCTGTGTCTAACAGGCTCCCCAGATGATTCTGTGTATGTGAAAGTTAGAGCTGGACCATGATGGAGCTTATGTTTGGCATGGTTAAAGACCTCCTGGGTGATGCTTGGGCTCATTAAATTTTGACAACATGGTCCCTGGGAACAGCTTTGCTTCCAAAGGGCTCAAACCAATTCTCTCAACACTGGAGTAAGCCAAGAGAGGCTTTCAGATAAGAACACATGTGACATAAGGCAAATAATACATCTTTCAGTGCTTGGCAGACTTGGATTTGCAGCTAGCTCTGCCACCTGTTGGGCTTCCTGGTGGCTCAGATGGTAAGAATCTGCTTGACAATGCAAGAGATTCAGTTTCTATCCCTGGGTCTGGAAGATTCCCTGGGAGAAGGGAATGGCTACTCCCTCCAGTATTCTTGCCTGAAGAATGCCATGGACAAAGAAGCCTGGTGTGCTGCATTTCACAGGGTCTCAAAGAGTCAGGCATGACTCAGTGATTAACACTTTCACTGACTGCCACCTGTGGGCCATGGCAATGAGCAAGTCACTTCTCACCACGCCAACTTCCTCATTTGTAAAACGGGCATGGACATACCAAGGGAAGGCTCACTTTTACTCTCCCATGTGGTCCATCTAAGAAGACAGCTGTTCTTGTGTTTTGGCTACCAAGTTTGTCATGAACTTCTCTAAAGTTTGAATCCATTTAGAAGACTTGGTATAGACTAGGCCACTTGGTCCCTGGTCCTCCCTGATGTACAAAATGAGAATATTAGCTGCTATCATCTCAAATGAATGGACCATGATGGGTTCAAGACAGAGTTCTGTGATTTCTGTGTGTGTTGGGGAGGGAAAGGAGTTGAGGATTTTCTGTACACTGTACTGCCTTTCTTCTCAGTTTCCAGAATTGAAGTCACCCTGCAACCCCCATCTTTCCCCTTAGGTTTGCTGGCTTAACTCATAGATCATTTCCAAGACAACTAGGAATTCTTAGTTGCAGGAAATGGTTTTGACCATTTTCTTTTTTGATTTCTGGAGGGCTGGGGATGCAGTTTTAGGAAACTGAAGTAAAGGTTCTTTAAAAGCTGACAAATCCAATGTACACACTGCTGTATTTAAACTGGATTACCGACAAGGTCCTGCTGGAGAGCACAGGGACCTCTGCTCAGTGTTAGGGGCAGCCTGGGGGGGAAGGGAGTTTGGGGGAGAATAGATACATGTATATGTTTGGCTGAGTCCCTTTGCTCTTCACCTGAAACTATCACAGCATTGTTTGTTAATCAGCTATACTCCAATACAAAATAAAAAGTTTCTTAAAAAGCTGAAAAGTCCAAGCCCAGCTGTTAAGTTAGTAGGGGAGATGCTTTGAGGACCAAAGTGGGAGTATGGCTGAGCCCCTCACGTTCTACCAGGAGACCCCTGCTCACAGCATGCATAGAAGTTTGGATGTGTGGTGTCACCCTGGCCTTGGCCCAGCTGAGGGATGCTCACCTTCTATTTTTAGGGTGGGCCCTGGGGGGGAGGAGGAGGGGGGTGGTGGAGGAGACAGCCAGCTGGTGCCCCAGGGATTAGAGTGTCTGGCTGTCTGCACCCGCAGCGAGGAGGAAGGAGCTTGCTTTCCCACCCAGCAGCACAGCCCCACAGTCAGACATGGGAGCTTTCAGTTCCAGCATCAGGCATGCATTCTTCAAGGTCCTTTAGGCCTAGTTTTTTTTTTTTTCCTCCTCCTCTCAATAACAGCTTCCCTTCAGGCATGGCTATTAAGACCTCACTCCCTGCGAAGCAGCCTGGGCTCTGCGAAGCATGAACTTAATGGGAAGAGACTGCGACCAGCATTTAAACCTGCGCACCCGAGGATGTGAGCGACGATTGCTTTTGCGCATTAATCTGCTTAATGAGCTCATCTTCTGGAAGACCTGGAGATGGGAAGCTCTTGCTCACAGTTAGGAGGGCAGCTGGGGTGCTCTGCTGTTTCAGACTTGACCACGTACAAGGTCCATCCAAGTGCTCTGTGTACCGTGTGTGTGTGTGCGTGTGCGCGTTAGTCACTCAGTCATGTCTGACTTCTTGTGACCCCATGGACTGTAGCCTGCCAGAGTCCTCTGTCCATGGGATTCTCCAGGCAAGAATACGGCACTGGTTGCCATTCCCTTCTCCAGGGCATCTTCCTGACCCAGGGATCAAATCTGAGTCTCCTGCACTGCAGGCAGATTCTTTACCGTCTGAGCCACCAGTGAACTGTTCAATTCTCACCCCAGTCATTTGAAATAGATGTGATGATTGTTGTATTACGGATAAGGGAACAACCTCAGAGAGATCACATAACTTGGTCAAGGTCATGCAGCTAACAAGCGATGAAGTTAGGGCTTGAATGTCTGCCAGAATACGTTTTTGCCAATCTAGTCACTGGAACTTCAGCTTCATCAACACGTAGATATGAGCATGGAAGGGCCCTTGGTGTTCATTTAGTTCATGTGTCCGCTGAAGACAGGTATCTCGTGGATACCATCCTTACCAGGACTGGGCAACTTCTGCGGACATAATTCTGGTGCGATGGGGATCTCACTCCCTCACTAGGCAGCTGGCTTCTTTGTTTCACTTCTCTCCCTTGGGCTAAAGCTTGCTTTCTGGGCTTCCTCATAGGGTCTTAACCCTGCTCCTGGGCCCCCTTCCCTATGTAGCCTTTCAGAGACCGAGGCCTTGTTGCCTCTGCTCCCTAGCCTTCTCCGGGCACCCTAGCCTCGTTCTTTAACTCTCCACCTGCTCTGTTATAGACCAAAGAGCTGCCTGACATTGTTCCTACCCACAGAAGGCTGATTCACCCAAAGGGCTGGGCTGAACCTCAGGGTGGAAGGAGGCATTTCTAAGATACAGGAGCCAGAGCCCGCTGTACAGGGAAACTGTGGTTAAACAGCAAAATTCTCATTTATTCCATCTGCTTAATGGGGCACACACAGTTAGAGCATGGCAGCAAGCAAGTCAGAACAAGGTGGGTTTGATGCTTGCTCACCTTCCTTTCTAATTGCTTCTACCATGGGCGCCTCTCAACTGTGGTTTGCCATGACTACCTCCATGTCCCCTGTCCCCAGCCAGGACACCTGCAGAAAGGTCCTGGCCTCTCTCGATGGTGCAGGAATGGGGCACTGCTGCTGGGCCAGTGCCCATTGCTGAGGAACTGTTGGCTACAGCCCTCCTGGTGAACACCAGCTATGTGCTCCCAGGTCCCCAGGCAGAACAAGCAATCCTTTCTGATGGGCCCCTGAGAATGTCCCTTGTGGGATCTTGTGCTGGCAGAGGGCAGGTTGGAGCGAGAGACACTCCAGAGGGTTAATAACCTGCTATGTGAACTTGGGCAAGATCCCGCCCCTCTCTGGGTCCCGCCTTCCTCCTCTGCAGAAAGGGAGCTCTGGGCCAGACCCTTCGCTTTCTAGTGACAGCAGGCCTTGCCGAGATCCTAGCCCTGGGGAGATTGCTTTTTGTTTGGTCTGGGAAGAGGTGTGGGCACTGGTGTTTTTTTCGAAGTCCCTCGGGGGATTTCAGTGGGCAGCCAAGCTCATGAACCAATGAGCTGGGTAATAGCAATCTCTTTTTTGGACATGTCAAAAGGTTGGAAGTTTACCCAATTTCACAAACGCTGTCTTGTTTGGTTGTCACAGGAGAGGTGGGGGATGGGAACTCTGGGCTCCACTTGGAGATGAGGACATTGGCGCTCAGAGAGTTTAAGTGGCTTGCCCAGGGCCACAGAGAAAATACAGCAGAACTGGAACTCAGAATCAGAAATTCTGATTCCAATCCTGGGCTCTTTCCATGACATCTAACAGCCTTCTCATAATCTCTTCCAGCTCTAACAGTTGTGTACTGTCCCCTGCCAAATGGACTAGTATTCTCCAGGGCAAGCTTTCTACTATTCAATGGTAATAATAATAATGACAATGTGTGTGCAAAGTCACTTCAGTCGTCAGATTCTTTGTGACCCTATGGAGTGTAGCCCACCAGGCTCCTCTGTCCATGGGATTCTCCAGGCAAGAATACTGGAGTGGGCTCCCATGCCCTCCTCAAGGGGAACTTCCCCACCCAGGGATTAAATGCACAACTCCTGCATTGGCAGGCAGGTTTTTTTACCACTAGTTCCACTTGGGAAGCCTCAACAATGACAATAATAATTTATAGTTTACTAGGCACCCACAAGTCATTGGGTCCTCATTAGCTTGTTTCTTATAGTTCTCCCAGCAACCCTGCCAGGTGGGTATGTTATCCTTGGATTCACAAATGAGGAATTTGAGGAACAGAGAAGTTTAGCAGTTTGCCCCAGGCCACACAGCTGGCTGGTGACTGAGCTGAAATTTGAACCCTGGTTTGTCACATTGGCAAAGTCCAGGCACCCTCCCCTGCACACCTGGCCTTGCTTCTGAAGGCTGGCAGGATTCAAGCCTTTCTGCTGTCCGCCCACAGAGCTTCTCGCCTTGGATACCACTGTCAGTCACTCCTGGGTATTGATGGCTTTCTGCCTTCCCTGGCAAAGCTTGGCTGAGCCCCGCGGCTGAGATTCAATTACACAATGGAAAAGACAAACAAATTAAAAGAGGAGCAGGGCTCTGTAAACAGCTTAATGACTTTGAGGACCAAGCCTGCCTCTCTCTTTTGGCGTGAGCCTCTCCTGGCATCTTGGGTGTCTGGGGTTTTTCACAGACACAATAGCTTGTTAAGTCAGCACAGACGGGCAGGTGCCTCTCGCGGCCAGAGTGCTTAGTCCTTAGAGTAATACACACGCTGCTCTAGAAGGACCCTTAGGGCAGCAGTCCCCAACCTTTTCGGCACCAGGGACAGGTTTGGCGATAGACATTTTTACCGTGGACTGGGGTGGGGGATGGTTTGGGGATGATTCAGGTACATTACATTTATTGTGCACTTTATTATTATTATATCAGCTCCACCCCAGATCATCAGACACTAGCTCCTGGAGGTTGGGGACCCCTGCCTTAAGGCATGTGTTAGAATCTAGAGATTCTGAGGACTTGGTGACATGTCTGGCTTCCTCTCGCGGGGAGTTTGTTAGAAATACAGATTCCAGAGCCCCACCAGAGATGCAGGTTTAAGGGTGGGCAGGAGAGGAGGAGGGGCCCAGGGATGTGATGCTAAACAGAGCTCCCCAATGTGGTGCTGATTTGGCTGGTCCCTGACCACGTGGTGGGGAACCCCAAACTCTTCCTCATGAGATCAGAGCTCAAAGTGGGAAATGACTTGCTCAAAGAGACAAGGTAGGTTAGCAGGAGAGCTGGACACTTTGCCAGTGCTCCCACAATGACCTCCAGCTGTCTTACTCTGGGAATTTAGTCTGTGGCGTCAGAGATACAAGTATGCTAGTTTGCTGGGACTGCTAGCAAAGTACCACAAACGAGGTGACTTAAAGTAGCAGATGTTCATTCTCAGTTCTGGAGGCTTGAGGTCTGAAATCCAGGTGCCAGTGAAATCAGGCCTACTTCCTCTGAGGACCCTGGGGGCCTCTTGCAGCTTCGGTGGTGGCTGGCAGTCCTTGCTGTTCCTTGACTTGTAGCTGCCTCACTCTGATCTCCGCCTCTAGCATCATGTGGCCTCTTCCCTATATGTCTGTGGCCAATTTTCCTCTTCTTATAAGGCCACCAATCATTGGATTTAGGGCCCACCTTGATCCAATAAGACCTCATCTTAGTTCGTCATCTCCGCAAAGACCTTTATTTCCATTAAGGTCACATTCTGAGGTTCTGGGTAAATATGAATTTGATGTGGGGTGGATATTATTTAACCCACAACGCTAATAATACACTTGTTCACTCCAGCTATCCAAGTAGCATGACTCTTCCCAACCTGGTCTCAAGAGAAAAGCCACCTCCCCCGAGAAGCCCTCCCTCACTACTCCATCCTCACCGAGGCCCTCTTACCCAATCAATGATCCTTCATCACAGCCTCCTATGGGCTTCCTTCACAGCAACATCGTCATCATACCTGTCTGTACCCCCAGACCCAAAACTCCTTGAGAGCTGGAACTGTGTCTGTTCTGTTCTCCTGGTTGCCCTTCCCACACAGTTAATGAATCTTCTAGAAGGAAGGAAGAAAGGAAGGAAGGGGAGGAATATTCAGCAGGCTGTTCTGGTCCCAGCCCTGCCTCCACCTGCTGTGTGACCCCAAGAAGTCTCTGAGAGCCTGGTACTAGTAGCTTCATTTTTAAGACTGGGAACTTCTCCAAGGGCCCATCATTTTGAGGGGGGTTTGCCTCTGTTTCCATCTTCTTGACAGATCCCCACTCTATGTTCGGAAGCCCCTCCTAGTAGATTTCCTGTACTTCGAGCCTTTCCCTGGGGGCTTCTGTAACTTCATTTTCCATCCAACTGATTTGCATGATTTTGCTTTTCTCAGCATTTATAAACGCTCTCCTTTTCTCCCCCCACCTCCCCTTCCCTCCTCACCCCACAACCAATTTTTTCCTCCCTCCCATCTCTGCTCTTATGAAGGGAGGTCAGGTGCTTGCCATACCCAGTGAGTCTAATTACCCGGGAAAGTAATTAACATTTCTAATAGAAATGAGCCACTGCTCATTTTCACTGGGACCACACAAAAGCAATAAGGTAAAAGAGTTTTGTAATTAAAGACTCGTTACTGTGGGCTCCCCCTTCTATTCTGCAACTAATAAGTCTTTTGCTGGGGAAATGAGCTTCATGGAGACAGACGGCCCTGCTGGAAATCCTGTTTATTTTCCTGTCCTCCTGCTCAGTTTCCCCCTACATGTGGGCCTCTGTCTTCCGCTCCATGTTCCTCTGAGAAAAAGGCTCATCTCAGGAGCAAACGCTGAAGAACCCAGAAAAGCTCTCGGCTGTGACCTCAAGGATGACTCAGGGTAACTTGGAAGTGTGAGGCTAAATGAACAAGCTAAAGGTTTGGGATTAAAAAAAAATCCAGACATCACAAAGTTTATGAATTTAGCACTTAAAAAATTTATTTCGGTGCATCTGGTCTTAGTTTTGTGAACTTCCATTGTGGCACACGAATTCTCTAGCTGCGGCTCGTGGGTTCAGTTGTTGCAGGACGTGGGCTCTCTAGTTGTGGTGTGTGGGCTTATTTGCTCCGCGGCATGTAGGATCTTAGTTCTCCAACCAAGGGTCAAACCCACATCCCCTGCATTGCAAGGTGGATTCTTTACCACTGGACATCCAGGGAAGTGGGCAAGACCTGTCGGGGAAGACATTTGGGGTCTGGGGTGGGGTGGACAGAATAGGGTGAAGGTTGGGGTTTCCTCACTCCTGACTTTGTTGTATAATCTGGGCCAATCACTTACATTTCATCTCAACTTAACTGGATTGGGAAGCTGAGATTTAAAGATAAACTATAATGATTCTTGCAGCTTAGTGCCGGGAGCCAGCGTGAGGAATCCCACCTGTGACAAGGTCACGCGGCAGGAGATTTTGATGGGCAAGNGTATTAGCTTTCCACGTAAACCAAGTTATTCAGCCTCTTTTCTCCACTTAATTTTCCTACTATACTATTATTTCCTAATCTTATATTTCTAAATAAATGAGTTTTTTCCTCGCCGACGCCGTCCCCGCTTCGAATTCCCTGGACCTGCCGGGGCTGGACCCCGGCAGCTTAGCTTTATTGAGCACTTGCTATGTGTTGGACTTTGGGGCATCTCATGCATTAACTCATTTCATTCTCATAGCAACCCTATGAGTTTAAGTGTATGCATATCCCTGTTTTTCATGTGAGGAAACTGAGGCATGGAAATATAGGTGATTTGCTCAGTCATTAAAGTAGTAATTAGGAAATCTGGATTCCCAGCTCTTCTCTCATCTAGATTTACTTGTTTGTTACCGGCAAGGGGTGCTGCTAAGGGTTTCGCATCTCTGATCTGTGTCTCTAAAGGTGTTGTGTGAGGGCCAAGGTGAGATTTCTACTTGCTTAGGCTGGTTTCTGAGAAGTCAGGTCATAAGAGATACAGATTCTAGTCTGAGGCTATGAGGTGCCATTCTAGAAACCTATAGGGTGATAGCAGTGGGATACAGAACAAAAGGAACAGGCTCTGAAGCCAGGGAGTTGTTGTTTAGTTGCTAAGTTGTGTCTGAATCTTTTGCAACCCCATGGACTGTAACCAGCCAGGCTTCTCTGTCCATGGGATTTCCCAGGCAAGAATACTGGAGTGGGTTGCCATTTCCTCCTCCAGAGGGTCTTCCTGACCCAGGGACAGAAGCTATGTCTTCCGCATTGTGAGCGGATTCTTTACCACTGAGCCACCAGGGAAGCCAGGGAGGCCTGGGTTCAAATCTCTGTTCTGTCGTTTACTATCTGTGCTACTTTAGGAAAATCAACTTACTTCTCTGATCCTCAGTAGTTTTAATTTTTTTTTTGTCTACAGCTTGGGGAATGGTATAAAGTGGTTGTGATCATGACGAGTGATAATTTTGATAAATGGCCTGAAGAAGGTATTCATTAAATTGCAGCCCTGTTCTCTATCTTTCTCTATCCTCCCCTTCCTCATTTAATATTCATTCACTTGGAAAATAATTCTTGCTTGCCAGTGGTGGGGTAAGCCCTATTTTTGATGTGGGGAAGAGTGGTGAAAAAGTCCAGGTCTTTGCCTTCTTGGAGCTTACGTATATTGGAAACAAACATTAATAAATAAGAAAATGACTAGTATGTACTATACCATCAAGTAGCAAGAATTTTCCTCCAGATAAACTGCGGAGATGGAAGTGTTTGACTAGTTTATTTCTAAGATACAATTTGGGTGTCGTTCTAAATTAATGTTTTTGATATCAGCTACTGAAAGCCTTAATGGAGGTTGTCTTACCTGTAAACCCTTTCCTTCAGGTTCTAGGACTGTGGAAAAAGGAAGGAAGGGGAAGAAGGGATGAGAGAAGAAAGAGGTTAAGAGGAAGACTCCACTGAAGAAAAAAGCAAGCAAACAGACAAAGAGAGGACAAGGGGCAGAGAAAGAACGACCCCAGAAGGAGCAATAAAGCCAAGTGCCTGAAGGGCATTAAGCAAGGCTGAGTGGCACAGGGGCTGCTGAAGGGAAGGAGAAAGAACATTCACGTCTCAGTAAGCAGCAGACAGCCTGCAGTATAAACTTGGTCTCTGGAGTCAGCTGTGTGATGCGGGCAGGTTTGCCAACCTCTCCAAGCTCTAGCTTACTCATCTATAAAAATGGCGTCATATAATGTATCAGTTATCACTGGCTGCATAACAAATTACCCCTAAACTTAGCAGCTTAAAACAGCAACGTGGACTTCCCTGGTGGTACAGTGGATAGGAATCTGCCTGCTAATGCAGGGGACATTGTTCCATTCCTGCATGCCATGGAGCAACTAAGCCTGCATGCTGCAACTACTCAGCCTACATGCTGCAACTATTAATGCCCATGTGCCTAGAGATTGTGCTCAGAAACAAGAGAAGCCACTGCAAGGAGAAACCCTCACACTGCAACTAGAGAGTAAACCTCCCACTTCCTCAACTAGAGAAAGCCTGTGAGCAGCAAAGAAGACCCAGCACAGCCAAAACAAACCAAACAGCCAGCAAGAGTTTACAATTTCACAGGCTCTTTGGGTCAGGGATCTGGGTCCTCAGACTCAGGGTTTCTCAGGATGCTTTCATCTGTGTAGTAGATGAACAAGAAAAGTTACATGACGTGTCCTGGCATTCTACTTTACCATGGTGCTGCTGTTGCTGGTAATTTAATGCTGCAACCATCAACGTAGCTGCAGGTTTGGGCAAAGGAGAAGCCCAGTGAGGATTCACACTTCCATTTTTAGTAATCTTCCCAAAGGTTAAGACATCTGCTTGGATAGCCAGTACCAAATGAGATGTTTGGGATTTGGGCTCAACTCAGAATAATTTGGAAATAGCACACCTGTTCTTCCACTTGTATTTCTTTTTCCTTTGGACTTATGATTTATATCTTATGAATCTCACTGAATGTTTTTTCTTCCCCTCCTTCTGTTGCAGTTTGACCGTATAGAAGGGCAGTGTAGACATTTATACCTTTCATGAATGCTGTTCCCTACCTGTAGGCCAGAACAGGTGTTACAGGAATTCCTGGGTGACTGCTTTTCAAACAAAACTGGATCCTTTCTGCCAATGGCTTCCATTAAAGTTACTTGTTGGAGCAACAACATTTAGTATGGGAGTAGAAGCTGTTTACTGGTATTTAAATAAAAGTGGACAGAAATCTCTTATTTGCTAACATGTTTGATTGTAATTGACAGACTTCTCAAATATTTGGTAAGTAATTTAATATTTATTCCAAAAAGAGCTAAAGTGAGAATTTTTGACTTACAGAGAATGGATTTCCCAGATGAATCTCAGAAGGTTGATCTTGGGGAATGTTCCGTACTTAAATATATAGTACTTGAATCTGTGAGTACTTGACAGTTTGATAATAAGGGGTCAATCTATCCTATGAAAAGGGTAACTTCTAAAGTGCTTGCTACTTTGAGCCTTAAACTCAGAGAATAATCAGTGTTATTTTTTCAGCATTTATTATATGCCATGTGGTTTATATGCAGGGAGTAATTTACATAATCACCCGATTTAAATCTCATATGTGACCTATGCTCAAAATATTACTATCATTACTTTTGACAGGTGAGGAAATACAAATCTGGCTACCACATGGTGAACTGGGATGGGAGTATAGGTTGGTTAGATTTTCTTTAAAATTGAGGTGAAATTCACACAACATAAACTTAGCCTTTTAGTGGCGAACATTTCGGTGACAGTTAATGTATTCACAGTGTTGCATGATCACCATCTGTATCCAGTTCCAAAACACTTTTGTCAACCTCTTCAACTAGTTAGTGGTAACCAGGAATCTGTGTTCTGTCTTTATGGAGTTAAGCGGGTCAGCTTTTAATTATAACATGACACTAATAGCTAGGATTTATTTAGTGCTTACTGTATGCTGAGCATCCTTCTAGGAATTTTGCGTATGTGAAAGCATTTCTTCCTCTACACTGAGCAGAAGGTATTGTTTTTTGTTGTTGTTGTTTTAACTAAAGTCCCTATAGTTTACTCAGATTCCCTTAGTTTTTTAAAAAATATCATTGACATATAAATAATATTAGTTTCAGGTGTACAATGTAATGGTTAGGTATTTGATATACTGCAAAACAATCACCACAAGTTTAGTTAACATCTATCACCATACATAGTTACACATTTTTTTTTCTTGTGGCGAGAACATTTAAGATCTACTTTTTTGGGACTCTTAAATATATAATACAATATTATTAACTATTGTCACCATACTGTACATTGCATCCCCGTGACTTATTATTTCACAACCAGATATCGGTACCTTTTGACCACCTCCACCCATTTCACCCATTCCCCACTTCCTGCCTCTTGCAACCACCGTTATTACCTTTGATTTTTTTTAAAATTACCTGTTTTACAGGTAAGAAAATGGAGGCACAGAAAGGTCCGCAAATTGACCCATGATTACACAGCAACCAAGGGCCAGACCCTGGATTGGAACCTTGGTGGTCTGCCTCCAGGCTCCCCCTCTCAACCCCCGAGCTGCACTGCCTTCATGTCATCTCATCCCTTTCGCTAGGCTGGGTAGCATTCCCAGAAGATCCACAGCCTGTGCATCGCAGTCCATGCACACAGGACAGTCCAGTGCTGCAGCCCTTGGATGTGTCCAGGGAAGCTGCCTCATTCTCTGATCTTACCTGAATCCTGGCTCCAGCTGTAGGGCGATGTGGTAGGACCTATCACGGAGGATGTACAAAAGCTGGTGGAATCCGAGAGAGCGGAGAGACTGGTTCTACAGAGGAGCCCAGAAAAGCATCCAGTTCTCTCATTTCTGTGTTCTTTTACACAAGAATCAAATTCAAAATGACATTTACATATTAGAGAAAAACAAATATCTTATAAAGTCTGGTTGGATTTTAGTAGTCGGATGCGAACTATGCCCATTGCCTTGGTTTGGCCACTTCTAGCCTTGTGACCTTTGGCTGGTTGCTTTATCTTTCTGAGCCTTTATTTCCTCACCGTTAACATCAGGGCATTTTTGACTTGCAAACATCTAAAATTTCTGGCATATTATGAGACTGTGTTAAATGTTCCTAACAGATGTTTTGATGTCCTAATTAAGACATATCCTCAGGAACGGAGCAGATAAACTTCTTCATGCTAAGGTAAAACATCAAGAGCAATAATAACAGTAACCTTGATCTATTGAGCTCTTAATGATGTGCCAGACACTGTTTTTTAAAAAATACTTATTTATGTGGCTGCATTTGGTCTAAGTTCGGGCACGTGGGATCTTCGATCTTCATTGTGGCGCAGGCTTAGTTGTGGCATTTAAACTCTTCGTTGCAGCATGTGGGATCTCGTTCCCTAACCAGGGATTGAACCTGGGGCCCCCTGCACTGTGAGTGAGAAATCTTAGTCATTGGACCACCAAGGAAGTCCCCTAGGCACTACTTTAAGGACTTAATCTGTATTCCCAATGACTGGGAATATATTGCTTTGAAAAACCCTTTTTAAATAAAAAGCAAAAACAAAACAACTGAGTCATGTTTCACAAATTGGTGTTCTGAGGGGGAAATTTAGTCTCATGATTTGACCTGTGAAAAATAAAAACAAGGCTCCATAGTCAAGTAGGTTAGGGACACCCTGCATACTCTGTCTCTATGGTTCCCCAACTTTGAGGAGTCCTGGGATCACCAAGGGGTCTGTGCTTGACCCCTGCTCCAGACATTGTGATGTAAGTGGTCTGGGTGCCCCCAGGCACATGGATATTTTAAAACTCCTTCTGCTCTCTTCCCCTCTTGAATCTTCGGTATGCTCAGTGGCACATCAAAACTTTGAGAGTTCATCATTTAAAAAAAATTTTATGGGAGTATGCCTGATTTACAGTGTTGTGTACACTGCTTTGCAGCAAAGTGACTCAGCTATGCATATGAGTATACCTATTCTCTTTAAGAGTCTTTTCCCATATAGGTCATTGCAGAGCACTGAGAAGAGCTCCTTGTGCTGTACGGTAGGTTTTTATGAGCTCTCTATTTTATACATAGAAGTGTGTACATGTCAGTTTCAGCCTCTCAATTTATCCCCTTTTAAATTTGTGTCTCCTAATCATAGTTTTCTTGAAATTCAACCAGATATAATTTGGAAAGTCCTCTCTCTTTCCACCCCCTTCTTCCTTCTCTGTAAAAACTATGAACCACTCAAGAGTCACATGATACCTCTACTTTGCCCCTTAACCTTTTGGACCTCATCTCCCACCTCCTCCTCCACCCAGGACGCTGCCAGGAACTCTCTCACTTTTCCTCTTCCATGGCTCTCTTCTTCCTGCTGATTTTGACCCTTATGTCTCCCTTTCATCCAACTCCTTCCTGGCTTCCTACTTTATAACCTCTGCCCCCTTTTCCAGACACCTCTACACCTCATATTGCCCCTCTTTGCTTTATTTTTTCTTCCATAATTGTATCAGCATCTCACAATTTAATATATCTCCCTCAGGTATTTGTTGATCACCCATTTGACTAGGATCAGCTCCAGATGATCCAGGCTTCAGTCTCGTTCACAGCTATGGCCCCAATGTCTAGAACAGTGCCTGGTATACAGCAGATGCTCAATTAGTACTTGTAGAATGAAAGAATGAATGAAAAGTATTGAGACCAAAATTACAAACATCTATGTAGCCAGAACCAAGTTTAATGAATGTTGGCATTTTGCCTTATTTCCCTAAATTCTTTCTCTTCCTAAGAAATAAGATGCTTTAATACTGTTGAATAGACTTCCCTGGTGGTCCAGTGGTTAAGACTTCACCTCCCAGTGCAGGGAGTGAGGATTCGATCCCTGGTCAGGGAATTAAGATCCCACATGTCTTGTGGCCAAAAATCAAAACATAAAACACAATCAATATTGTAACAAATTCAATAAAGTCTTTAAAAATGGTTCATGTTAAAAAAAAAAAAAAAGATAATGTTGGAGGCTCCCAGTTCTTCCAATCTCTGGCCCCTTACTACTTTCTAAGAGGTGACCCTATTCTAATGTTGGTGTGTAGTCTTCAGGGCCATGATTTTATGCTTTTGTGCATGTACCCAGTATTCTTCTGGGGTTTTATAATTTTACATAAACTGAATATCTAACCTTCTACAATTTGCTTTTTTATATCAACATTATATATTATTCATGATGATACATGCAAATTTAATTCACTCATTTTAAGATTGGTAGAGAATCCCATTGTATACTTATACCATAAATCATTTACATTTTCCCCTTTAAGTGAATATCTAGGTAATTTCTAATTTTTTGCTGTTACAAGCAAGGCTACAGTGAACCCCCTTGGGCGTATCTTTTGTGCACGTATGTGAGATTTTTCTGCGATCTGGGATGTGGAATGTCTGGGTCTTAGGGTATGTGCATCTTCGTATTGGCTAAGTGTTACTATATTTTTCGTCAAAACGATGGCACCAATTTATGCTTCTCCCTGTAGTGATCCTTGCCTGCCCAGTAGGCGTAAGTTGATACAATTGCTTGTTATTTACCTGTTCCTGGCTTCTAGTGAGGCTAACCTCCTTGTCAAATATTTATTGCCCATTTTAGGTGAAATCACCTCCGAATTGTCTTTTGATGGTCTTCATTCATCATTGTTCTGAGTTGTTTGTCTCCTGTTATTGACTCATAGAAATTCTTTACATATTCTGGACACTAGACTTTGTCAGTCACATGTTTTGCAAACATCTCCTAGTCTATAGCCTTTTAACTCTGATTATGCTGGCTTTGTTACACAGACTATACATTTTAATGTCTGAGTGTTTTCTGTTACACAAAATGAGGAGGATGAGTGGTAGAATTTAGGCCTCAGTCTGGCAAGTGATGCGGGGAGGAGGATGCAGTGTCTGAGGCTGGGACTTTTACTGCTGCCCCCATCACACTGGTGCGAAATCTCTTTGACTCCTAAACTCAAATATTTGTGGAAACAGGGCTGCTTCTCACAGTGGGTCCCAGACTATTTCTTTGTCTGAGAGGCATCCTGCAGTACTGTGCCCCATGGAAGCCAGCAATCTCAGCAGCTGCCTTTGCTGCAAACCCACCAGTTGCCAAGCTTGTGCTTAGTTGACGTGCAGAAGTGGACCATTTTTCCTTTCTGATATGCTTGTGTGATAACGGGAAACAGTAAGAGGGAGAGATGGAAATGAAGCAGACCCAGGGTGGCCCTGGGTTGTCCAGCAAACACTGACCTTTGTCACCACTTCAGAAGGTTCGGACAGGGCAGCCAGATGAGGGGTCCCATGTGGGGGCTATAGATACATGAAGAGATGGCAAGGATCTTCTTCCTTGACCAACAGACTCTGGTTTAAATAACTCCTTTAGAACCTAGAATATGGATGATTTAGGGCACCATGTCCCATCACTTAGTTTTTACTGTGTACTAGGTTACCCCCAAATTTAAGAATGGAGCATGATGCAACAGGCTAGTCTGTTATTCTGCTGGGAAAGAATTTGAGGGATGAACTGGTTCTGGGCATTGAGATACCGGGCTTCTCACCCTGATCTTGCTACAAGGTGATGTTGTGTGACCTCCACTGAGTCTGCAGCCTCTTTTTCGCGTCTTCCTCGTTTTCAAAATGAGGTCTTCAAGCTACAGGATGTGTGTTCAAGTTCCTGTGGTTTCAAGAGCATTCTACCCTGTTGACCATTATTTAGAATTATTCAACTGCCTGAGCAGGAGGCAGTACAAGCAATGCCATTCTTATTCCACCTCAACTTCAGCTCATGGATATCAAAAGAAACAAACATCCTAACAGATAAATAATAATAATTGTGATTATCGACTATGTGATTGATACTTTGCTATGAGCTTTGCAGCTGTTAATTCAAAATCTCCCTAATACCTAGTGAGGAACATATTCATCCCATGATGGGCACTGTTCCTGTGTTCTTTGTGCATGGTCCTTTCTGGAGTACCACTCTGGAGTACATCTACCAAGAGAACCCCTTGGGAAGCTGGTGGTCCTGTAGGTTTTATAAGCTGCCACTCCCAAGATGAGAAGGCAGCTCAGCAGGATTCAGTAACTTCCCTGAGCACTTACTCATCATTAGAAGTAGAGGAGGGGGCTCAGAATTCTAACTCCAAAACCTGACCTTTTGCCAGGACACCAGGCTGCCAGCTACAGACCAGATCAACTTCTTCATGAGAGGGGATGTGGAACTGGGGAAGTCTGGGTTCACAAACAGTCACTGCACTCCTTTGTGCCTCAGTTTCCCTAGCAGCAAAATGAGACCTTACTCATTCCTACTCCTTAGGCTTACATTAAATGAGGTAATGTGATGCTTCTGGGGCTATCAATGGCCCATGCCAGGTGTGCAGTGAACTCTAGGCACAAAAAGAAAACATCTTTCGCCATGGAGGAAAGCCACACCGAGTGCTTTCTGAGAAACCTGCTCCCCAGTGGCAGACTGAGGTGGCTGGTGATCAGCACAGCCTTTTGAAGGGGGTCGTCTTTTCCAACAGAACATGACACAGCCACAGGCAAAGTTGCTTTAGTTCCACTTAGTTTGATTTATTATTGATAATGCTGGAGATAAATTAGGATCATTAAAATAAGAGGCTGCAGCCTGCAGGCTGTTTTGAATTCTGAAGCTGTCTGCTTTGCATTTGCTGGGACTGGAGTGAACCCGGGTGTGTCCAGAGGAGGAGAGCCTGGGAGAGACGGAGGCAGGAAGGACTGCTGGGAAAGTCTGGGCAGCAAGACAGGACGCATAGCATGGAGCTGTGTCTTAGGGGACTGGGGTTGCCATAATGAAATACCATAGACTGGGGAGCTTAAACCACAGAAATTTATTTTCTCACAGTACTTAAAGGCTGGAAGTCCAAGATTAAGATGGTGGCTGATTCTGTCCCTGGTGTTCCATCTTCTCTTGGCTTGCAGATGGTCACTTTAGGTTCACATAGATTTTCCACTGAGTACCCTAGGCAGGGAAGGTGGGATTGGGGGTGGAGAAGGAGAGAGAGAGAGAGAGAGAGAGAGAGAGAGAGAGAGAGAGAGAAAGAGAGAGAGAAAGAGAGGGAGAAAGGGAGAAAGCCTGAGGAGCAAGGTCTGTGTCTTTTCTTAAAAGAGCACTAATCATACTGGATTTACCTTCTAAAGGCCCCATCCCCAAATTCAATCCCCATTGTTATCCACAATCTTAACAATCCATTGAGCCAACTGCTAAGCACACAGAAGAACTGATGCTAATTAAGCATGCACAAACAAACTTAATTTAGAAGGCAAAATGCAATATTACCTGCATAAACATATTCACCAGGGACTTATTCTTGCAGGTTCATGTCTTATTCATCTCTGTCTCAAGATTGAGCCCAAGGCAGGTGATCAATGAATGGTTTTTCAAAGAATGACTTTGGTCTTGTAAATGCATATCTCCTTTATTAAAAAGTTAATAAAAGCTCTACTTCTGAGGCAGCTTGTTTCAGGGAAACAGGTACATTGAAGAGAAATATGTCAACCATCATTTATTAAACACTTACTACGTGCCAGGAAATGTGACAAGAGTTCTGTATGCAGTATATTGCTTATTCTTCACAGGAACTCATGGATATCAGTACCACTGTATGTCTCTGAGCTCCTATTTTGGAAAAGTTGAAAGTGAAGCTCAGAGAGGTTGTGTGTATTTGCTCAGGCGTGTTCAACTCTTTGTAAACTGCCAGGCTCCTCTCTCCATGAAATTTTCCAGGCAAGAATACTGGAGTGGGCTGTCATTTCCTACTCCAGGAGATCTTCCCTATCCAAGGATCAAACCTGCGTCTCTTGTGTCTAATGTGTTGGCAGGCGGGTTCGTTACCACCGTGTTACCTGGCAAGTCCCTGTCCCCTATTAAGTTTGCAGGTGGTAAGTGGGAGGGAAGGCTGTTTTGTTCATTTGGCTCAAAAGCTAACTTCTTTTCCAGGTTCCACACAGCCTTCTTGGGGCTTGAGGGGTCTAGCCATGGCCTGGCACAGCCAAAGACTCGTCCTCATCTCACCTACATTGTCATTGTCATTGTGAAAATCGCTCAGTTGTGTCCAACTCTTTGTGACCCCATGGGCTATACAGTCCATGGAATTCTCCAGGCCAGAATACCGGAGTGGGTAGCCTTTCCCTTCTCCAGGGGATCTTCCCAAGCCAGGGGTTGAACCTAGGTCTCCCTCATTGCAGATGGATTCTTTACCAGCTGAGCCACAAGGGAAGCCCAAGAATACTGGAGTGTGTGGCCTGTCCCTTCTCCAGTGGAGCTTCCCGACCCAGGATTCTTTACCAACTTCCCTGATTCTTTACCAGGGAAGTCCCATCTCACCTACACCTGGACTTTTAGTGGAGACTGCCCACTTAGAAGTCTATTTGGGTATTGGAGTTGATGTTTAGGGAAGATTAAGTAACATGCAGATTGCTGCTCCCACTGACTGTCACTTTAAACTACTTTTAAGGTGGATATCTTGTATTCTCATGATCAGTTTCTTCTCTTAATAGTAATTATTCAGAAAGGGTGATAGATGATTTCAATACACTTGAACTTACCAAAAGAGTCTTCTGATATCAGATCCTGAAGGAGTAGCTGGGGTTGTGTAAATGGCCAGCACCCTGATGAGCTGGAGTTCATGGCCTCATCCACACTGCAGGGTTACTTCCAAAGAGACAGCAGTGGGCAGAGGAAGATGATGGATGTGGGTTCAAATCCAGGGCTGCCTTTTCCTAGCGGTGCAACCCTGGACCACTGACTTCATTTCTCTGAGCCTCCATTTCCTCATCTGCCAAATGGGGACCATGGTACTGACTTCCTGGGCTGGATTAAGTGAGATAATAGCTCTGCATTTATCAAGCATTGATTATGTGCCGGAGGCTTTTCAGGGCAATGGGGAGCCAGTGGTGAAGACCAAGTCATGGACACAGTGGAGCTTACATTCTACAGGCCATGACAAGAACCTTGAAAACAAAGCAAAAAAAATCATTTCAAGGGGTAATAAGTCCAAAAAGGCATTATGGCAAGAGGATTCAGGGACACAGTGTTACTGTTTGCTTGGAGTGAGTGTTGAGGAGCTCTTCTGGGAAGCTGGGATTTGAGCAGAGACCCAAGTTAAGTGAGGACGGGAGCTGATTTCAGGTCAAGGGGGCAGCCAGTGCGGCAGCTGAGGGAGGATCCCCCCACCCGGATGCAGGAACAGCAAGGCAGGTGGCTGACGTGGTTTGAGGGGACAGAAGGACGAAGAGAAGAGAAAGAAGTGACATGAAGCAGGACTGGGTGGTGGAGAGCTCCAGAGTTCAGGATGAGGTCTTGGAATTAGAGTCTGTAAGACAGCTCAAGTGAAGAGCCTGATGTAATAGGTGTCCACAGGCCAGTAAGACAGGCAATTCTTTACCACCTACCATCAGCTGGACCCTCTGCTGGGCAAGGGGACAGAGATGGGTTAGCTACACTCCTCATTCTTCAGAGCACCTAGTTCCTTTTCCTTCCTCTACTCCCAGATTCTAGATCTTATCCTAAGAATGGAAGGCTGCCTGGGAGCTTTCCAGATCTTGAGCGTTTTGCTCTGTTCTGGCATCAGGGTCTAAAATATATCTGAAGAATGTCCTGGCTGATAAAAAATATTTATTTTCCCTAATCAATTGCATGAGAAAACAACAGAAAAGAGAATTTCCTTTTTGACTGAACTTTCTAATGCATTTTCTTCGGGGTTGAGATGCATTTACTAAGCCTGCACTGGGATGTTGTCATTGCAGGGAAGTGAAGGGTCCTTGAGCACAAGAGGAATGGGAACAGCCTCTCTTTCAGGTTGCAGCTTCAGAAGCACTTCACCAACATCAGTGCAGTTTGCCTCTTACAGTCCTCTTGGTGGGGGTTTACTGGGGTAGCAGCTTAAGTGTCAGGGACTAAACACATTACTGGGGACCCTTCTGTGCCTTGGGTGTGGGAGGAATAGAGATCCAAGGTCCCATGCAACGTTTCATCTGATCCACATTATGTGTGAGGTAGGGCTCAGACACTGTCCACATTCTGAAAAAAAAAAAAAAGGAACTCAATTCTAAGAGGAGTAAAGTGACTTAGCTACGGTCACACAGCTTAGAAGTGGGTGATCAAAAGTGCTCCCAATTATCCATAGGTTTGGCTTGACCAAACTTTAGTCAAGTTTACCTCTTTCCCACAAGCTCTGAAATTTTGGCTGGTATCCTATCCAAGTTTAAGGAGGAACCAAGGTGCAGAGTTTGGGCTTCAGATGGTAAAGAATCTGCCTGCCAATGCAGGAGACCTAGGTTCCATCCCTGAATCAGGAAGATCCCCCGGAGAAGGGAATAGCAACCTACTCCAGTATTCTTGCTTGGAGAATTCCGTGGACAAGGGAGCCTGGTGGGCTACAGTCCATGGAGCTGCAAAGAGCTGGACATGACTGAACAACTAACACAGCAACAACAAGACACAGGACAACTTTTCAAAAAACTGGCCACAAAGAGAAACCCTGTTATGCTTGTCAGCCTTCCCCAAAGTCCCTACCAACACGTTGCACTGCAAGGCCCCCACAAAAGAAAAGGCTTTTTCTTTTGAATTTTGAGGTGCTTGAAGGTCCTGATGTCAAAGCATTTTTCCTACTGCAATAGTCTTTTCGAATAAAATCTTTCCCATCTAAGTCCAAATTTGTTTTTCACTTGCCACAGTTGAGCTGGAATTTGAACCCAGAATTCTTTAAACTTTCCAGTTTATTCAGGAGTTGGCATAGTTGCAAACATATACTTCCATGTGAAATGCTGGGACTCGCAGGTGTGTTTTCTTCTAGAAATCAAACTAGAAGTGATGTTGCTGATCACACGATCGGATTAAAATCTGACTCTATTATGTGTATGCGGGTCATTAAACCTAAAAAATATATAAATAATCCTGACACCTGAAACTAACACAATATTGTAAATTAACTGTACTTCAATTAAAAAATAATATATAAAGAATCTTAATAATATCACCTTTTTTTTTTTTTTTTGGTTTCTAGGAAAGCATGTTTCTCTTTGTTCACTTGTCTTTTGACCACACAGACCAGAAAATATATGATATTTTAGGGAAAGATTATGGGAAACAAGCTCAAGTGTGAGACAATCAATATAATATACATATTTTTGTGAAATATGATAGAACTACCTTATTTGAATTCTGCAGAGTTGAATAAAGAAACTGGTTTCCTTCCTGAGCTCATTAAGCACAATTTCTGGGTTGACAGACTTGTTTTAGTGGGAAAGGACATGAATCAGAACCAGATGGATCTGGGTCTGAGTCCAAGCTTTGCCATTTGCTGACTGTGCAGACTTGGGCAATTTCCTTGGTTCTTCAGTCTATAAAATCCTTCTCATTTTTCCTTTTATGGTGAGGCAGAAGTATAATCATACATGGGGTGTGATGCATAATACTTGCTCAATACACTTTAAAAAAATTATAGGAGAAGGGATCCATTTTGGGGGAGAAGTACTATTTAACATTAACGAGATTTTGCAGAACAGGGGAGACATTCTGATAAACCACAACAAGTCTACTTACTTGCATGAAGATGTCTTTTGTCCCAACTTGTCCAATGGGTTACTTTCCCAGCATCTGCTCTTAACACACGCCTGCTCAGCTTGTTGCCTTTACCTGTAGAAGCTTACGGTGAACTCTTCAAAGGCAGGGGCCCAGCACTCACTCTACAGCCATCAGCACAAATGGCTCTGAATGCATGAATGGTGATGGGATCCTTTGAGTTGAACTTTATTGGAAGAGTAGGAGTCCCTGGCAGAGAAGGAAATGGCAACCCACTCCAGTGTTCTTGCCTGGGGAATCCCAGGGACGGGAGAGCCTGATGGGCTGCTGTCTACGGGGTGGCACAGAGTCGGAAACGACTGACTTAGCAGTAGCAGCAGGAGTTCCTGGTTGCTCGGTGGTAAAGAATCCACCTGCCAGTGGAGGAGATGTGGGTTGGATCCCTGGGTCAACCTCAGGAAGATCTTCCAGAGAAGTAAATGGTAACCCACTCCAGTATTCTTGCCTGGATAATCCCATGGACAGAGGAACCTGGCAGGCTACAGTCCATGGGGTCACAAAAGAGTCAGATATGACTTAGAGACTAAACAACAGCAGGAGTTTGATGTCTGAAGAAGCCACCAGTCATTTAACAGACAAGGACAAATAGAATCAAAATCGCTTTGCTGGAGTTTGGTCCTCAGAAAGGTGTGGGTGTGGCTAGGGCTGTCACTGTTCCCCAGTGTCCACGCTCCCTTTCTTTTTGTTAAAAATAACACACCCCTAACGTTGGGGTGAACTCTGGGAGCTGGTGATGGACAGGGAGGCCTGGCATGCTGCCATTCATGGGGTCACAAAGAGTCGGACACGACTGACTGAACTGAACTGAACTGAACTTTTATCTGGGCACATAGCCACCCAGCTATTGACGGGATTTCCCAGACTTCCTTGATCCCAGCTGTAGTCACCTGATCAATTTTGTGTCAGCGGAATGTGTAATCTCCCTGTCATTTCTTTAACAAGAAAGAGCTTACTTCCTGTGAAGCAAAGCACTGGCAGTGATCCAGCTATGACCCTGGAGGTGGAGGAGACAACGAGGTGCTGCTGTGGCAAGAACACGGGAGGAACCCGGGCTTCTGTATGACGTTGTGGAGGACAGCTGCCCTTGTGGCTTGGACCCCTCATCTTCGATTGCTAGGTGAGAAAGAAGTAAGTTGCTATTTTATTTAATTGGCTACAATTCGGAACTTCTTTATTGCATGACAACAGCTTAGTCTTTAATAGTTTTTATCTCAACCTGGACCAAATCTGGAGGAAGAGTCACTCAGTTCATTCAGTTCAACTCCCAGGAGAAGAGAGGAAAGGGAGGAGCAGGAGAGGCTTGATCTGCGGAGGAGGAGAAAAGCTGCAGGCCCTCCATTTATTCATAGCAGATTCCTAATTTTGTCAGTTTATTAATCCACGAACACTTCTGAGCATGTGTGCCACAGCATCCACCCAGTTCACTCAGCCGTGTTTTCTTCCCTGCTCCATTTTCTCCATCTCACTTATCACGATCGAAAATTACATTCTCTGTCTTGAGTGCAGTAGTATTTACCANGAACTGAACTGAACTGAACTTTTATCTGGGCACATAGCCACCCAGCTATTGACGGGATTTCCCAGACTTCCTTGATCCCAGCTGTAGTCACCTGATCAATTTTGTGTCAGCGGAATGTGTAATCTCCCTGTCATTTCTTTAACAAGAAAGAGCTTACTTCCTGTGAAGCAAAGCACTGGCAGTGATCCAGCTATGACCCTGGAGGTGGAGGAGACAACGAGGTGCTGCTGTGGCAAGAACACGGGAGGAACCCGGGCTTCTGTATGACGTTGTGGAGGACAGCTGCCCTTGTGGCTTGGACCCCTCATCTTCGATTGCTAGGTGAGAAAGAAGTAAGTTGCTATTTTATTTAATTGGCTACAATTCGGAACTTCTTTATTGCATGACAACAGCTTAGTCTTTAATAGTTTTTATCTCAACCTGGACCAAATCTGGAGGAAGAGTCACTCAGTTCATTCAGTTCAACTCCCAGGAGAAGAGAGGAAAGGGAGGAGCAGGAGAGGCTTGATCTGCGGAGGAGGAGAAAAGCTGCAGGCCCTCCATTTATTCATAGCAGATTCCTAATTTTGTCAGTTTATTAATCCACGAACACTTCTGAGCATGTGTGCCACAGCATCCACCCAGTTCACTCAGCCGTGTTTTCTTCCCTGCTCCATTTTCTCCATCTCACTTATCACGATCGAAAATTACATTCTCTGTCTTGAGTGCAGTAGTATTTACCAGAAGGTAAATTTATGGCATCGGAGAACAGAATGTTAGCAAGTTTTGCAAGAAGAAATATAATGTGGGAAGCTAGTGAATCCATGGGAACTGGTATAAATCATCATGGCCGTGTGAAGAAATAGACAAGAAATAAGAGGGAATTTGAAACCCAGCAGAAGTCTGCTTTCTGATGAGCACAAAGTGAGGTGAGCCCTGAACACAGGTAGGGGGCTGGTAAGATGGGGCAGAGGGTATAATGGTAGCTGGAATGGACTCATCTCCCACAGTTCAGTGGGTTGGACCTTGGGGCCCATTCAAATAGTAATGAGAAAAGCCCCGTGCAGTTGGAGTAAATAACCATGAAGGGGGATAACTTAAGGTTAGTTGAGGGGGAGGGGATTGAGAGGAAGCCTTCTGCAGAATGAGCATAAGGATGACACTGGATGGTGCAGAGAAGGGATTGACCTAGAACTTCTGAGGTCTTATGTCTCCCACTACATAACTCACAGTCAATCACAAGAAGTCAATGATTGAAGTCTATGTAGTCTCCCGTGGTTAGTCTGTTGACCAGATGCCTAGGGAAGATAAGATGTGTGAGGACAGTTTATTACTTGTTCATTGTCAGTCTCCCTCATTAGAAGGAAACCTTAATGAGGGTGAGGACTTGGTCTGTCTGCTTCACAGCTGTCTCCAAAGCACCTAGAACAAAGCCTGGCACATAATAGTAATTCAATAAATAATATTTGAGTAAATCAGTAAAGTAAGCAGACAAACAAATAAAACAACATCCAGCTCCAATAATTACAAAGCAGGAAGATACAGTGACTTGGAAATGGACAAAACAGAAGAAGGCTTCTTTTAGGACAATGGGCAGGGAAATAGTTTAAGAAGAGAGGGCCTCCCAGGGGGCGCTAGTGGTAAAGAACTTGCCTGCCAGTGGAGAAGACAGAGGAGATGTCAGTTCGATCCCTGGGTGGGAAAGATCCCCTGGAGGAGGATGTGGCGATCCACTCCAGTATTCTTGCCTAGAGAATCCCATGGACATAGAGGAGCCTGGAGGGCTAAAGTCCACGGGATAACAAAGAGTAGGATATGACAAAAGTGACTTAGCACACACACACACCAGAAAGAGAAAGAGTCAGCCATGCTGGGCAGGGAGAAAGCCATTTCAGGAGAAGGAACAGCATGTATGAAGGCCTCAAGGTGGGAGAGAGCTTGGCATGTTCCAGAAACAGAGAAGATTGGCCTGACTTCAGGGAGAGTGGCATGAGCAGAACTAGGAGAGGTCAACAGAGGCTGGATCGTTAGGGACAGTGGCTGGATTTCATTCTTAGATAATTTATTCCTATTCTATGTCTTCTGCCGCTGCTGCTGCTCCTGCTGATAAGTCACTTCAGTCGTGTCCAACTCTGTGCAACCCCATAGATGGCAGCCCACCAGGCTCTCCCGTCCTGTCTAGGGAGATGTCATCCAACTTTGCTTTGGGGAAAGTGTGTGGAAACTGGATGGGAGGCAGGGAAGAGTGTAGGTGAGAGAATCGCCCTCATGTTCATGGCTTAGGACAACACTCATTTATTATTACAGCTCATGCCTCTTGATTTGTTATTCATTGACTGGCCTAAGAAGGGTTCCCTGTTGATATTAGATGGACTTGCTCATGCTTTTGTGGATCTTCAGGGGTGGGAGTAATGGGTGCTCTGTTTGAACCTAAACTGATCTGGATTAACTAAACTGAGACAGTTCAGATGCAATGGGTGCTCTTCTTTTTCCTCCTGGGTGAGCAGGTATGGTCTCCTCATGGTCATAGCAGAGGCACAAAAAGCAGAAATCATATAAGAGCAATTCAAGACTCTGCATAACATTTGTTAATATTCATTTTTGGCCAAAAAATGTCCTGCAGGGCCATGGAATTGTGCTTTAGTGTATGGGGAGTGCTGTCATCCAAAACGTGTGGATACTATGAAGGGTAAGAAATCGAGCCATTGTTGCAGTCTACCACAGATGCCTCTCATGCTTCTGGCTGGCTGCTATTCATTATAACTTCCCCTCTGGTCCACTCTAAACAATGCTTTCTCCACCCACAGGACACCCCTTCTGTTTGCTTACTCTTGGAGCTTCCAATAGGAAAGAGACAGCAGAATAGGAAATCCGTTCATGCAGTTTGGCCTTTCTACAGAGAATGGGAGAGTACAGGTACCCCACTCTCTACCTTCAGTGGAAGTTTCACCCCTTGGAGTTTGGCTCTGAATCAACAGGACTGAGAATGGTTGTAGATTCTGGCTATAATATTGTGTGGGCCGATGCTGATTGAGGAACACACAAAGCGCAGGTTTACAAAAGCAATTGAGAAAGGCCTTGGCCGAAATGCAGAGAATATCTGCAGCTTAAATGCTGGAGTGATTATATCATTTGTGGGGCTTTGCAAGCTAATTTGTTTGCTGCCTTTTCAATTTGCCATTCAGTTTCCATGGTTTCATGGTTGGTCAGAGATGGAATATTTAAATCCAATAGATAAAGCCTGGAGTTGAAGAGCTAAAATGGCTGTGGAATTGTTTTATAGCACAGACCAGTGGAAAGATGACTGTGTAGGGAATGGAGAGAGTTAGAGTCTGGTCCTGGCTTTGCTGCCTTCATGCCCAAATCCTCTGTACCTCAATTTCTCCATCTGTGATATGGTGTGAGCTCTTCGGCAGCTCCGCCCTGGCTCTACAGTAACAGTAACAATAATGATAATAAATAGAACAGGAGTAATAATAGCTAGTGTCTATTCAGTGATTACTTTGTGCCAGGCTTCATTTGAGCGCCTTATGTTCATTTCATCCACACAATAAGCATGAGAAGTGAGTGAAAGTGAAAGTGTTAGTTGCTCAGTCCTGTCTGACTCTTTGCGACCCCGTGGAATGTAGCCTCCTAGGCTGCTCTGTCCACGGAGTTCTCCAGGCCAGAATACTGGAGTGGGTTGCCATTTCCTTTTCCAGGGACTCTCCTGACCCAGGGATCAAACCCAGGTCTCCTGCACTGCAGGAAGATTCTTTACCATCTGAGCTACCATTCTCACAATAAGCACAGGAAAGGAAGATGCCATTACTCTGCCCATTTCAAAAGGTCATGAAACTGAGGCTTGCCCAGCGTTACACAGCTAATAGTGCTAAAGCTGGAGGAGGAGCTACACCTGCCTCTTTGCAGATCCTAGGGTCTTAATCCCTTTATTCCCTCTCTCCGGGATTCTATTCTCCCTCATGCTATGCAGTGGAACTTTCTACTGGAAATGTCCTGTTCTCTGGCCACTGGTTGTATGAGACTGTGGAGCACTTGAAAGGTGGCTAGTGTGACCGAGGGATAACATTCTTTTTTAAAACATTATTTATTTCTTTATATTCGGCTGCGCTCGGTCTTCGTTGCTTTCCGCAAGCTTTCTCTAATTGTGAAAAGCGGGGGCCACTCCTTGTTGCTGTGCACGGGCTTCTTTTGCACGTGCTTCTTTGTGCACGGGCTTCTCTAGTGAAGCACAGAGTCTAGGTGTGCAGGCTTCAATAGCTGCGGCACACAGACTCAGTAACTGTGGCTCTTGGGCTTAGTTGCTCCGCAGCATATGGAATCTTCCCCGACCAGAGATTGAACCCGTGTTGCCTGCACTGTGCCACCTGGGAGGTCTGAAGGATGGCATTCTAAATTTTATTTCATTTTAATGCTTTTAACTAGCTTTTTAGAGTCACATGTGGCTGGCAGCTCTTGTGTTAGAGCGCGAGAAAGCAGGGACTTGGGTAAATGCAGTGTAGCATAGTGTTTAAGCGAAGGACTCTGGCCCCATTTTCTGGGCATAAATACCCATTCTGCTACTTACTGGTGGCATGACCTTGGGCAAATTACTTATCCTCTTTTATGCTCTAGTCTTCACATATTTAAAAGGGGATAACAATGGGTCAAGGGTGAGAACTAAATAAGTTAATACACTCAGAACAGTGTCTGGCACATAGTAAGAGTCATATGAGTGATAATCCACGTGATTGCATCCCTAGTGAGACGATGAGAAAGCAAAGCTGATAGGTATTCACTGCTATTTAACTCGATCCCCACGGAACAGTGCAAAGCAGTGAAACAGGCAGTGCTGGAACCCGGCCCTGCCCCTCAGACCCTCTGCTGGCTCTGCGTGCCCATCCTGTCACTGTGTGCTTTGCTACAACTCAAACCTGCCCCTGTGAGAGAACTGTCCTTGGATGCTAGAGCCTTCTTGATCACGGGGAGAGTGGACCTGCCTGCGAGTCTATCTCACTCCCACTCCCAGCACCTTGTAGCCAGGAGTTGACTAGTGGGTGTATAATGCCCAACTCCTCTGCCCCTAGGGCTTTAAGGAGGTCATTAAGGTTGGATGAGGTCATAAGGGTGGTGACCTGATACAGGAAGATTGGTGGCTTACAAGAAGAGAAAGAGAGATTGTTTATTCTATCCATATAGGCAAAAAACAGGTTATGACTCAGTGAGAAGGCAACTGTCTTCAAGTCAGGAAGAGAGCCCTCACCAGAAACTGAACTAGCCAGGATCTCGATCTGGGACTTTCAGCCTCCACAACTGTGTGAAAATAAACTTTTGTTGTTTATTTTATTTTTTAAAATAAATTTATTTATTTTATGGCAGATCCCACTGGCAATTCTTAGCCATCTGGTCCCACCTAGTGGCTGAGGAGGCTGTGAAACATTGACTGCCGTCCCAGGATGAAAGGAAAACAGCTTTGATGGACAGCTGGTTAGCTGTGGTGTAACCCTTAACCCCTCCCTGGGCTTCCCTGGTGGCTCAGTTGGTAAAGAATCTGCCTGCAATATGGGAGATCCAGGTTTGATTCTTGGGTGGGGAAGATTCCCCTGCAGAAGGAAATGGCAACCCGCTCCAGTATTCTGGCCTGGAGAATTCCATGGACAAAGCCTGGTGGGCTACAGTCCACGGGGTTGCAAAGAGTCAGATACAACTGAGTGACTTAGCATGTAGCCTTTAATCCCTAACTATCAGGTAAGGTTAAAAGAGACTTGTGCTTTTGAAAGAATCTACTCTGTGGCCAATGAGTTGGAGTGAGTTTTGTTTTCTTTTGTTTTGTCGGAGAATTGCTTTAGAATCACTTAAGATATAAGTAAAGAAAACTACAAGAGGGAGGATCTAGAAATGTGAGTTGGGAAAGATCTGATTCTGTATTGGATTCTGTGTGTGCTGACCAATCATGTCTGCTCAGAAAATGAGCTGAAAGTTGGTGTCATCAATCAAGTCATAATGAATGTGATTTCCAAAGTCCAGAATGATCCAACCATTGATATCTCTCCTGTTTCCTGGCTCTTTTCCCTCTCCCACTCAGAACTCCAGCCATACTGGCCTTTTGATTCCCCAAAGAATCCCTCTGTCATGCAGGAGACACAGGAGATATGGGTTTGATCCCTGGATTCGGAAGATCCCCTAGAGAAAGACATGGCAACCCACTCCAGTATTGTTGCTTGAAAAATCCTTTGGACAGAGGGGCCTGGCAGGCTACAGTCCAAAGGTTTGCAGAGAGTCAGACACTACTGAGCAACTAAGCACACACACACACACACACACACATGCTCTGTGTCACCCCTACCATAGTGCCTTGCACAAGCTCTTTCTACGTCCTAAAATGGACTAGACCTCCTGATGCTCCCACTCACCTCAACCAGGAGGCAAGAAACATTTCAGTTTCTTTAAATCATCTTTTCCTTGGCCTTCTTGCCTGATGGGGTGGACTTGGTTCTAGTGGTAGGAAATATTGCCTGTGGATGTAAGCTTTTATTTTCTATGGTGGATAAAATACTGTTTACGCCTACAGCCCACCTAATGCATATGCCTTGTAATAATTTTAATAAACAAATTAAAGAGCAAAAGTTGGCCAGCTTTGTGCTTTTATTAACCACAATTTCTAGGCATTATTACTTTTCCTTTGTTTCACGCCATTATTTCCTTTCAGTGAGAAATCTGCTTAGTACATTTATTTGCTTTGGATAATAACAGGGTTTGTATGTGTATGTGTGCCACTTAAAAGATTGTGCCTGGGCCAGGTTGGCACTTACAGAAATTTAAGATAAATAATGCTTTCTTTCTTTTTTTTGCTAAAATCCCCCCTATACACTGGCACATTACTGTTCTCAGACCACATTCCCTGATGCTATTAATACTTTGCTATGAAGTGGTGTTTCTGGCCAGAGTTTTTTTTTTTTTTAGTGGAGGTGGAGGAAATTAAAAGTTTAATAGAATGAAACAAATGTTTATCAAACACCCATATTTTCTTATTTGAACTCCCTTTAATCCCTTTGAGAGGGCATTGTATTTCTCCTTCTGTTCTTCTCCATCTCTATTCTTCCTTCTGTGTTTCCTTTTGCCATCTTCTGAAGCCTCAGTTCTGGAACAAAGAGGCAGAATATCTAGTATTTCTTTGTGGCAATAGTTTGAACTCTGAGCTGTGCTTTTTTTTCTATTTCCACCAAGATCACTAAGGGTAAAGGTGCCACCTTACCCAAGTCTCATCCCAAAGGAGACGCTCTGGCGTGTAAGAAGAGCTGATTTGTGTCCCTTCCTCTCCCAGAGAACAGGTTGAAGATGGAAAGCACCGCTTTTGAGAGAGGTCATCTACTCTCTCCTTCCCACTTCAAAAAGGAGAATGTTGGGGGAGCCATCTTCTCCATGAAGAGTGGAGCTTCCAAAGCCAGCTCTGGCATCTTCCTGTCTGGAAACTAAGGGAAAGCTGGCGGCTCACCAGGAGACTGCCTGTGGCTGGCGTGAAGTGGCAGATGGGGGAATGGCTGAGAGGGCAGCACTCGGGGTTCCCAGCGCATGGAGGGCAGGGTTGCCGTGGCAGAGTGCACTGCCGTTCTGCTATTTCAGCCTCCGGTCTCCGCACTCTTCACCCAGTGACATTGCTGCTCATCCCAGAGGCCTGAAGCCTGAAACAGAGCTTTCCAGCTGATCCACAGACCTGTGAGTATGATAATAACTGCTTATTGCAGTAAGCCACAGATTTAGGGTATTTGTTATGTGGCTTTGTTGCAGCAAGAGCTAACTGATACATCTTGTCAGGGCCTGAAGTGAGGCAAGGGAGTAGGAACGGCCAGGGCTAGCTCAGACCCCAGGACACTTCCTGGTGGAGTGAGAAATCAGTATTTGGGAAAGGAAAAATGCCCTCTTGATAGGGTTACCCATGGCAGGAGGCTGCATTGAACACCCTGCTGGGGGCTGGGGGAACATGAAACAGTCCCTGAAATAGATGCAGGAGCTGGATGCAGCCAAGTCTATCACCCCTGGCTGTGGAGGTGGCGGCAGCGTGGAGACCCCTCACGGGAGCAGAGTGTGTATCTGGCAAGAGGAGTTGAGCTGGATAGTTATCCATGTTTGCTGAGCAAGGAGCCAGGGAGTATTTTAGATGCTGTGTATACAACGGTAAACAAATCAGTCCGTGACCCTGCCTTCTTACAGCTTACTTTCCATTTACTCACGATAATAAAATTAATAATAATAATAATATCTATGTTAAGTTGAATACATACATGAAATAAGGCTAAGTCTTAAAACAGAAGTGACTGGAAAAATGACTAGATGGGCTGTGTGGGCTGAATTGGACTAAATTTAATTTTCTCACTGTCAAGTAGGAATAGAAGCTTGTTAAAATAAAGTATGGGCAGTATAAAACTGAAGCGAGCGTAGGTGCTCCTGTGTATAACCTGTGACCATCCGGATCTAACTGTGATGCCGGCGCCCATACGTTCCTGTATCCCTGACTGTATCTCCGCTTCCTGTCCTCTCAGGGCTAGTGAGGGGCTCCCTATTCCCTAAAGATGCCTCTTCACCTGTCACCCCCTTGAGGCGCCGTGCGTGTCACTACAAGCCGTAGAACATTCCCCTGGCTTCAGATCATTGCCCCTGCCCCATCTTTGTGCAGAAGCCCTTCTGCTGAGATTCAAGGTCTCTCCGACACTGCCACCCCTCATCATTCCTCGTGATGGACATTTCTCAACCTCCTGGTCCCTCTTCCACCCTCCTGAAGATGCTGACTTGGGGGCTTCCTAGCCGCATCCCTTCCTACCATTATCAGGAAGGACCTGATGCCTATGAGTATGGCACTTCTTGTACCTTCCTCTCGTTTGTCATTGACTTTCTCCAAGTTAGTGGTCTTCACCTCCACCAACCTCAGGTCCTCAGCTCCAGTGGGAGCTCACTCCGCTGCATGTGTGACTTTTCTCTTGATCTTCCTCCCACCCCAGCCCCCTCCCCTCCCTCCTTTCCTTCCTTCCTTGGGTATCAATGCCAGACCCTGCACTGCCCTTTGGGGATACAATGGTGACAAAACCAGACACATTCTGTGTCCTTGAGGGACCCTCAAGGGAGCCTCTCTTCTTTCTGTCCCCTCCCTCTGCTCCTAAGACACCCGCTCACCGACTTCTAGTTCTGAGACTCTCGTCAGCCCTTGGAATACAAGGTGCATCGTCCCAGTCATTCCCGTATTTAGTCTTCACATTAATCCTGCAAAGCTTGTTCTGCTACTGTTGTTATGACCAATAATAGCTAACCCTTATAGTATTAGTGACTCAGACCTGCCAGCACTTTCTGAAGGTTTTCCACATACTCGATAGATTCTCACAAAGCCCTCTCAAGTCAACATTATTGTTATCCTCATTTTACTGATGAGGAAACTGAGGTACAGAGAGCTTTTGAAAACTGCCCAAGGAAGGTCTCACCGCAGGATGTGATTCTGGAGCCGGAGTGGAGGGGCAGCAGGTGGCTGTAGTGTGGCATGGGATTTGAGGCTTGGGGAAAGCATTGTGGGAACTCAGGGTGGGGAGAGGCCAGGGATGAATGGTGAGTGAATGTAGGATGGCTCTAGCTGTATGCAAATCATTCTGGGAGAAAAGAGGGTCAGCATGGGGCGGAGGGGTGGGGTGGTGGTGGTGGTGGTGGTGGTGAGGTGGGCTATGGGGGAAATGCAATCACCCTCCACCCCATGCTAAGCAGTAATGCCACAGTCGAATAATTCTGATGAAGGAGGCAGTTTTATCTTTCTCAGGAAGCTTGGAAACACTTAAAAACCATCTTGCATTAAAGGCCTCTGAGGCTTATCCTATTTGAATTAGAAAAATGCATGGGGTCTCCAGCCTGTGAAATCCCAAAGGCGCCTTCCATCTGCCTTCCAGCTCACTGATTCTCTCCGTAATGTGAACTACAGTCATCAAACAATGCTTGGCCTTTATCTATCCAGAGAGTTCACTTCTGTTTTTTCAAATTTCTTTCCGAGGAGCTGAAAGCTATTAATAGAGCTGATGGTGGTAACTCGGAAGGTTGGAGTTTGCTTTTCATTTTCATTTGAATCATAAACTTGTGGCTTGTACTAAAGTTAAGAACAACTGGAGATAATGCCAAAGAATTTGTGAATCAGAAAGCAGATTAGTTTAAAATCTCCTTTTTATTTCGGTTGTAAAAACAGAAGGCAGGTCACCCGTCTGTCTGTATTCTGTGGACCAGGGTTGTACATTTTCTCTCTAGCATCTATTGATATCACAGATGTAATTGCTGGGTAGTGCCTTGTAAAACTGTCTACAGTCTCTTCTCCCCACTAGATTCTAAGTGTAATGATTCTCTCTCTCTCTTTTAGCGCAGTTTTCCAGTGTCTGGCATGTAGAGGTTGGTCAACAAATATTTGTTAAATATGAGAAACGGATGAATGGATGAAGCTAAATGAAATCCAGAGCTGCTGGTGCTGGTGGCGTCCCTGTCTGGGTTAACTCTCTCTCTATTCTGGGTTTCTGTTCTTGGTGTGGGGCATAATGAATAGAGCATTCTGGGAAGGAAGTGCTTATTTCTGCTTGGTTGGGCTTGGAAATCAGCTCGCTGGGGTCCTGGCAGCACAGGCCCCACCAGTGGGGAGGAGGGTGTGGGGACCAGGCAAGGCTAGAGCTGGGGAAATGTACCTGGTCACAGAGGTTGGCTCCAGATGGGAACAGCTGGGGCATCCAGGTGTAGGGTCTGGGGGGGCTGCATCTCTCTTAGACCCAGGTTTGGCAGTGGGGTTTATTGAAGTAGCTGAACAGGTGGGTGGCAAAGAGCAGAGGGGTTTGGTGGAAGTGAGTGGTGGGTAGTACACTGCGGTTGGGACTGACTTAGTTGGCAGGTCAAGACAGGACAGGCAGATCTGGGACCAGGTTGGAGCAGACCAACCAATAATAGAAATGATGTGAAGATACTGTAAAGGATGAGGTGTGGTGAGCCCCACATTTTGAAAGGCATTGGCTTATAATGTGAGATTCCCTCGTGGCTCAGTGGGAAAGAATCTGCCTGCCAATGCAGGAGATTCAGGATTTGATCCCTGGGGCACGGAAGATCCCCTGGAGGAGGAAGTGGCAACCCACTGCAGTATTCTTGCTGGGAAAATCCCAGGGACAGAAGAGCCTGGCTGGCTGTATTCTGTGGGCTCGCAGAGTTGGACATGACTGAGCGACTAAGAACTCACACATGGTGTATAATGCAGGCCACCCAGCAAACTGGCCTGTGTATGCAGGTAAAGCTAGAATAGACCACTAGAATTGGGGAGGGGATGCTATAGCTTGGGAACCTAAGGCCTCACTAATTCAGGGGTCAAGATTCTGAATCTGACAAATGTAACGTAAATCTAAATTATAAAATTATGCTCAGAGAAGTTATTATAATTGAGCGATCTCTTCCTTTTGGGTCTGGGCAAAGTTTGACCCTGAACGTCATTTTATTGAACTAGAGAGAGTTGGTTCCCATTCGTGGGAGGACATTGAGCTTTAGAAGTGCTGTACTCTAGAGAAGGGGTTCTCAGACGTGGTCCAAAAATGCTAGATGTGAATTAAAGATAAGATAGCTAGAGGTGGGCTAGGAAGACTCTAACTCATCTAACCCATCTCCCTTTTCTTTTCTCCCCAGATAGTGTGTAATCATTTACCCCAAAGCACTCCCAGCCCAATCCAGTCCTGCTATGTGGATTTTGACCAGGTTCATGCAGGCATAACTTGACCAAAACTCACTGAGGTCTAATGCTGCCAGCCTCTTGCCTCGTGCCCAGAGCTTTCCTGTTGAGGCCGATGCGTCAGGTGCTTTTAGAACTAGGGTAACTGATATCCTCTTGGGAGTCGATTCTTAACAGGATATAAGGTGTAAGTAGGAGCCAGGGGATACTCCTTTCTCTTTCCCCTGGAACCGCCCCCCCCCCCC
>SJYA01000939.1:1902254-1940748 GCA_006410615.1 Neotragus moschatus | reverse complement strand
GGGGGAGGGTGGAAGGGGCAGACAAGCTGGGCATTTAAAATCTTGATGTGAGACTGACTTTCAGTTTGGGTTTCAACATAACACTGACCCACTCCTTTCCAATGGCCCCAGTGCTTCCTCTGTATCACCAATAAATAACCTCCGAGAAGCAGGAAGGCAGCACGTGGCACCCCTCCTAACTGTGTTCAGCCTCTATCACGAGATGGCCGAGGAAGAAGTTTTTTAATTTTGCAAAGTTATGATCATATTGCTCATAACATTTCCCCCCAAGATTTTATATTTTATTGGTTCAATTCAAGTTAAAAATTTCAGCATGAACAGTAGGCTAGCAAACATACCTGGAACTTAAGAAGTAATAATATGCACTCATTGCCAAACAACAGCTCATTTAAATCTTAAAAAAAATTTTTTTTTAAGATTTTTTTTTTTTTGGACAGGGACCATTTTTAAACTTTTTATTGAATTTGTTGCAATATTGCTTCTGTTGTTTATGTTTTTTTAGGGGGGAGGGCTGCTGTGAGGCATGTGGAATCTCACCTCCCTGACCGGGGATAGAACCCACACTCCCTGCATTGGAAGGTGAAGTCTCAACCACTGGACCACCAGGGAAGTTCCTCATTTAATCTTGGCGACAATAGGTAGATACTATTATTAGTAGTATGTTATAAGGAGAAATCAAAACCTTAAGGAGGCTGAATAATTTTCACACACTCACACATCTAACAATAGTAATAAATGGTAGAGTCAGGATTCAAATCCAAAACCTTCTGGTATCAAATGTCTTGAGGACAAAGCTCTATTACTGCTTAAATTCAGAACCTCAGATACTTGTCTGAAAAGATTTATTGGAAAGGAGTGGGGTAACAAGAAGTTGGTTTAGAGTAGGGCTATTGCCCATAATTCTTGAACACTTATCTCACTTACTGTTATTTCAGCATTAAAATATACTATTATGTTAAGTTATTCCCTGAGCTCTTACATATTCTAACAAAACACCTTTCGGACTAATTACATAATATTTCACCACATGGAAAAATTTAAAACATTTGTTCTCTTACAGTTGAACATTTTGGTTGTTCTTAATGTTACTAATATATATAGTGAATATCTACTTGTAAAGTTTTTTTTCCCCTTTCCAAATTTAGGATCTCCTTCTTGGGCTAGATTTCCCAAAGTGGGATGATTTAGAATAATAAAGCCATGATCATTTTAAAAAAGACTTCTGAAACCGTTTTCTAAATTACTCTCCCAAAAGGTGCACCAATTTAACCTCCCACCAGCGTTGGATCAGAGAGCCCATTCACTGCTAAGAGGCAGTGTTTTTCAGGAGTTACTTTGAACAGTGGAAGAGAGCTAGCCCGGTGGGCTTCAAAGGTGTTTCAGATGAAAGGCATGATTTGAAAGGGATGTCAAGGAGACAGGGGACAATTGGCAGGCCTGGTGGCTGGAGGAGGTTTAGCTGGGGAGGCAGAGTGGTAATAAACAGAGGGATAGATCTTGTGGACTTCACAGGGTCTCCGGGTTCTACTCAGCTTGGGCCCACACACTTCCCGGGAACTCCTTCTCAGGCTTCAAGACCCAGCTCCAGTGCCGCCTCCTCTGGGAAGCCTTCTTGGGCTCCCAGGTAGAGCTGAGGTGACGGCTCCTGCCTGTGTGCCCCATTAGATCTGAAGATTACCTGTGTCATGGTACTCACCACGCAGGATCCCAGCTCTGCCCGTGTTCTCATTGCCCAGAAGTTCAGTTAAGGCTGGGACCACATCTACTCACTTCTGTGTCCACAGCCCTTACTGTCTTGCTCACGATAGGGGACACTGGAGGTTTGTGGGCGGGATGATTTCATCGAATGCACTTTCTGTCACTTTGACTTTCTTCATCTGAGTGGCCATGCTGGTCATGGCGCACAAAGAGCTTTCCTAGGGTAGGGACTTTGCGGGACCCGTTCAGCTCTCCTGCTCATGTCTTCCTTGGCTCCTGGTCTCTGTGTCTTGCCTCTGCTCACCTGTAGGCTCAGAACCATCTCAGACCCCAGCGTGCATCTTGATGGGCTGATTAAGTTGCTCACTTGACAAATACTTACTGGGTACCACCCATGTGCCAGGTATTGTTTTAGGCACTGGAAGAGCAGTCATGAACAAGACAAGCCCAGTTTCTGCTTCCATAGAACTCACCTTCTCCTTGCGCTGGTGGTTTTCAGTGCAGTGAAGGGGGGTTGGGGCTTGATGTGGGATGGGGTGGTTATGAGACAGGGTTGGATCTTGGATCTTTTGCTGCAGTGTTTACACCTGCATGAACACCTCCTCAAGCAACAAAATACAAAGAAAGTATAAGGGGCTGGAAGCACATTTGGAACAAATTATGAATAGCAAAATACAAAGAGACCAAAAATACAATGGGAGTGTCTGAAGAGCCAGGAGAAAAAGCAGGGTCCTGCGCATGCCCCTTGCACACAACATTGCCAAAGGGGTGGGCAAACACCTAAGCCATTCCTCTAGGGCCAGCACTGAATCCGCCCTGCGCTCCTTATAAAGAACAAACTCCCTGCCCCCTCTCAGGGAGCAAACAAGCAAATGAGGGAAACTGTTGTTTGTTTTTGCTCCCCACTGCTGCAGCAGGGGCCCCAAGAAAGCTTTGTCTGAATTCCTCATCTGTCCTTTTGTCAATTTCTATTGATTAAGGAGGCTAAGAACCCTGGTTGCTAACAGTTAGGGGAGGTCTTACACTTAAGCTGAGGTCTGGATGATAAGGAGGCACCAATCCTGGAAAAAGAGTGGAGGGCAGAGAGGGAACAATCCATGTAAAAGTCAGCAGGTGGTAAAAACCTGGCATGTTTGGGAAACAGAAAGAAGAGTGAAGTGGCTGAATCACGGGGCAGGAGAAGGAAAGGTGTGGAAGGCAAGGTTAGCAGAGCCCAGGTGACAAGGGCCTTGTGGGTTAGACGGAGACACTTCTATTTGATTCTAAGGATGATAGAAAGCCAGTGGGGAGTTTTAAGTAGAAGAAGATGTGATTAGACTTACATTAAAAAAAAAATCACTCATGCTTGTCAGGTGGAGAATGGGTAGCAGAAAGGAAGAGGAGACCCTGGGGAGATAGGAAAGCAGGGTCTTGCCCATGTTCTAGGCATGAGGTGATGATGGTGGTCTGGGCCAGGTGACCTCTGTGGAGAGATGGAAAGCGGTAGCTGGAGGCAAGCCATGTTTTGACCGTGGAATTCAGGGCCTGTGGGCAAGGAAGGACTCTAGGTTGGTTCTAGAGTATTTGGCCTGCATGTCTAGGTAGTGGCATTTTACAAAACACTGGGGATGGGGGCTGAGTTGTCCTCCTAATCCCGGGGAAAGGGTAGGAAAGAGCCATGAGTCAAAAATCCTCCCTTGGGTGCTAGATTCCCCAGGTCTGGATTTCCGACTTGCTTTTTCCAATCTGTCCAGACAGCCAGGTCTTGTGTTTGAATCCCACCCTAGGGAAACTTGGGGTACATCCTCCAGGGGCATGTTCTGCTGTTATACACCTGTCCTTTCTGACCCCATCCCCGTTTGTACCCTATTCTGGCTGCCATCCTAGAATTCTTTCTTTCCTCTATAGCTTGCTCTGTTTCCACACACTGTATTGCCCTCTCCCAGACTGGTCCCAGCTCCCAGTGTCTGTTCTGCTCCAGAGGACAAAGCCAGCAGCATCACCACTTCTATGCCAGGTACATATCTTGGCTCAACCAGTTGTCACAGTAGTCTTATTCAGTAGCTACTGTTACTGAACAGAAGTGAGGTCAAGAGTATTTATGTAGCTTGCTCAAATTCACACAGATGCCAAGGGATGGATCTGGGTATGAACTTAAAGCATCTGCCAGAGCCCAGGTGCTGAATTACTAAGCTCTGCAGAATCATCAATAATATGTTATCAATGTGTCCCGCTGGTATAGTGGCCAACCCAGTGCATGCTGAGGGCTCACTGGCGTTAGAACTGTGCTCGGTCAAGACCACTGAGCTTCCTCTGTCTTTTCAAACACCATTTCACCACGTAAGGCAGGAAACTAGAGAGGGTCCAACAGAGATTCAGATTACTGATGAACCATGCCTGTGGAGGCATTTGTTCACTGGACACGTTTTTGTTGAGTGCCAACCATGTGCCACCATGTGAGAAGTAACAAACCAGACCGCACATTTCCTGCATGTGTGGAATGTATGTCCTTCCTATGATTCCCCCTTCTGTGGCACGTGCCAGTGCCCCCACTCTTCTCTGTCTCTCTTCTTCCACCACCCAGCCCTCCCCACTTCGACCCAGGGGCTGGGAACTGCTTCTCTATGGTGCTGCCTGTTCTGTGATGCTAACTATCCTTCTGGGCTGCTCTTGACCGGTTGTACTCTCTGACTCCTTTTTTGGGATATTTTTCTAGTCTATTCTTTTCTACCCATAGTCACTAAGCCCCCTCATTTCAGGCACTTCTTATCCTCTTCCCTGTGGGCTATATATGATGACAAGCTGTATGTGATGATGAATGTCTGATGTGTTGAGTAGAGAAGCAGAAGACCTCTCCCTAACACTGTGGATGACTGGAGACCGGGGAGTCTGCAACACAGGCTACAAAACCTGGATGAAGAGATCAAGGCTAAAGGACAATGAAGATTGGAAAAATCAAATAAGACTAGATTAATATGTAAAAGGCCTTGCTAGATGGCTTTGAGCTCCCTAGCAGCCAAAATAAAAAGGGAAAACATGATTGCAAGATTTTAATGATCATCCATTTTAATGATCCATTATTTTGAAAACAAAATAATTTGTCAGTGGAAGTTGAGATTTTCCTTTTACAGAGAACAGATCTTCTCTGGTGTTTCAGACGGTAAAGAACCCTGTCTGTGTAGTATGAGCTATCCTTAACAAAATTACTGTATTAAAATATGCTTGATTTGTGAAATTATTTCATATTCACAGGCATTTCCTTGGGAATGCCCATCTCTTCAAGATCAGACCTCACTTTTCCTTTCCCTTCATGGCTCCTAGAGGGGTCTTCTGTGCATAGGAGGTTCTCTGACAATGGTTTACCCTTAATTAGATGTCTACAGAATCCCATTGCCCTGTGTAGCCTATCTCCATCATATCTAAGAAACATCCTCTGACTTTAAAAATTGCTGATGGGAAACAACTGAGAGGGAAAATAATTAGTGAAAAAAATTGAAACCCTGCTTCTTAAATTTACTGGCATTCTTGGAGAGACATCTTTTAGGGAGTAAGAATTACCATAAATCCCAAGGGCGAACAATAGCACTGTATGTAAAAGCAAAGAAGCCAAGAGTCAGCAAAATCCTTTGGCAGTTCGGGCACTCTGTTTCCTGGAAGACAAAAGGCACTGCCATCAAGTTGGTTTTATGGGTCAGCTGCCCGCCTCCTTTCTAGTCCTCTTGTTCCCCGCACCATCCTGCCCTGCGTGGAATGTGAGGCGGGATCTTCCCTGGGAAGTCCTGAATGTGTAAGTTTCCAAGAGTGACAACATCCTCATCAGTTACTTCTGACTCCTTGCAAAGAAAGCATGGCTGGAAAGGGGAGGATTTTCTTTTTTCCAGAATTACAGCACCAGAAATGCACAAACTAGTCAAACTAGGTTGGCAGTTGGGGAGAGGGGAGCCCTTAGCTAGTGCTCCATCTGGGAGGGGCATCCATTGTAATCCTACCCTAGGACCCTCTCTCATCTTCATAACTCCCTCTTGGAGGGCAAAGACTTAATCTGGCTGGTCAGTTTGAAGAAGAAGTGCATCCCTGCCTCGGCCCCTTCCTGTTTTTCTCTTCATTCTACCTGACTGCAGAAAGAGCTCCCTCTCTGTTCCTCCACACTGTAGGTTGTTTCTTTCTGGGGCCGGCTCTGTGGGGAGCACACAGGTGTTGAACACTGTTTGTGACCTAGGAGGCAAGACTGTCTAATGCTGGGGTGTGGCATCAGGAAGCCACTTGTTGCCTTTCTCTTAAACCTTGTTCTCCAACAGCCGTATCAGTGGTAAAGGTGACATCTCAAATCCTCACTGCCGGATGCCTCTTGCCTTCCAAGAGTCGGGAAGGGGTGTCCTGGATCTAGACCCTGTCAGCCCAGATATTTCCCATGAGAGGAAAACTGCACGTTCCTGACGCAGGACAGCCCTGGGCAAAGGCTCAAGTAACAAAGTACTTCACAGGAGGGCTGAGGATGGCTGGTGGGCCTCCTCACAGTATAAGGAGAGGCCACCCCAAAACTGCTGTTGATGAAAGCAGGTGGTGGGTATTGATGGAAGCCCAGATCTCCAGGTGGATGCTTAGAAGCAAGCAAAGCTGGAAAATCAAGTGGGGGACCTGTAAAAGATGTGTGTGTCTGCTTATTACCCATTCCCCCTTCATCTGGTAACTGTACCCATCTTCTACTGGGGAGTTACTCATCACTTAGGGTATTTATTATTTCTCCTACCTTTCTCTAAGGGTGAATATCAGGCTAATGAATTGTAACTTGGGGGACATTCGTGGAACTACTTTGAAGGAGAAATTCTGCACTGGGACCGGTAGATTGGGAGGAACCAAGTCTGAGGTCACCAGTGGCCATCTTGGCACCAAGTGGGAGATGAATACATCTTATGTACACATATACAGAGACAGATACATCATAAAGATGGTTAGAGAGCATCACCGACTCAATGGACATGAGACTGAGAAAACTCCAGGAGATGGTGAAGGACAGGGAAGTCTGGCATCCTGCAGTCCATGGGGTCACAAAGAGTCGGACACGACTTAGTGACTGAACAAGGACAACAATAACATACATACACACACACATATCATATACACCNCATCTTATGTACACATATACAGAGACAGATACATCATAAAGATGGTTAGAGAGCATCACCGACTCAATGGACATGAGACTGAGAAAACTCCAGGAGATGGTGAAGGACAGGGAAGTCTGGCATCCTGCAGTCCATGGGGTCACAAAGAGTCGGACACGACTTAGTGACTGAACAAGGACAACAATAACATACATACACACACACATATCATATACACCGGGCTTCCCTGGTGGCTCAGAGGTTAAAGTGTCTGCCTGCAATGTGGGAGACCTGGGTTCGATCCCTGGGTGGGGAAGATCCCCTGGAGAAGGAAATGGCAACCCACTCCAGTACTCTTGCCTGGAGAATCCCATGGACGGAGGAGCCTTGTAGGCTGCAGTCCACGGACTCGCAAAGAGTCGGACACGACTGAGCAGCTTCACTCACTTATCACATACATCAATAAGAAACCATCACAACTGAAAGCAGAGATACCATGTGTGTATCCAGCTATGCTAGAAGCTAGTCACCTGGACTAAATCAAAGATACAGTTTTTCTTTACTTAAACCTGGTTAAATTCCTTTTTTTTCCCCCATTAAAACTAAAATAATGAAAATTGATAAGAAAATCAACCAAAAGTTATGATTTGTTTGGAAGGAGATAGAAGCCATGCATTTATTCTTTCTCACAACCACAAATATTCGATGAGCAGTTGTGATGAGTCAGGCTCTGTGCTGGGCCCTGGTGATACAGAGATGAATAAAGATGAATAAAGCTATCCTTGATCTTAGGAGCTCAGGCCAACTGGACAGACAGACAGGTGAGCCAGTGACCACTGCTGATATAATATGGGAGCTAAGAGAGACACATAGAGGCTCCATGCTAGCTCAGTGGAGGCACCCGTTCCTGGCAGGGAACGGAGGATCGACGCTGAAACATGAGCAGATCCAGAAAAACAGTGGCATCTGTGACAGCATGGAGAAGAGAGGGGTTAGGGCGAGGCAGGAGGCCAGTGTGCAAGAACAACGGAGAGTAGGAGAGGCATTATGCCTAGCAACCAGTCCCNTGAATACATCTTATGTACACATATACAGAGACAGATACATCATAAAGATGGTTAGAGAGCATCACCGACTCAATGGACATGAGACTGAGAAAACTCCAGGAGATGGTGAAGGACAGGGAAGTCTGGCATCCTGCAGTCCATGGGGTCACAAAGAGTCGGACACGACTTAGTGACTGAACAAGGACAACAATAACATACATACACACACACATATCATATACACCGGGCTTCCCTGGTGGCTCAGAGGTTAAAGTGTCTGCCTGCAATGTGGGAGACCTGGGTTCGATCCCTGGGTGGGGAAGATCCCCTGGAGAAGGAAATGGCAACCCACTCCAGTACTCTTGCCTGGAGAATCCCATGGACGGAGGAGCCTTGTAGGCTGCAGTCCACGGACTCGCAAAGAGTCGGACACGACTGAGCAGCTTCACTCACTTATCACATACATCAATAAGAAACCATCACAACTGAAAGCAGAGATACCATGTGTGTATCCAGCTATGCTAGAAGCTAGTCACCTGGACTAAATCAAAGATACAGTTTTTCTTTACTTAAACCTGGTTAAATTCCTTTTTTTTCCCCCATTAAAACTAAAATAATGAAAATTGATAAGAAAATCAACCAAAAGTTATGATTTGTTTGGAAGGAGATAGAAGCCATGCATTTATTCTTTCTCACAACCACAAATATTCGATGAGCAGTTGTGATGAGTCAGGCTCTGTGCTGGGCCCTGGTGATACAGAGATGAATAAAGATGAATAAAGCTATCCTTGATCTTAGGAGCTCAGGCCAACTGGACAGACAGACAGGTGAGCCAGTGACCACTGCTGATATAATATGGGAGCTAAGAGAGACACATAGAGGCTCCATGCTAGCTCAGTGGAGGCACCCGTTCCTGGCAGGGAACGGAGGATCGACGCTGAAACATGAGCAGATCCAGAAAAACAGTGGCATCTGTGACAGCATGGAGAAGAGAGGGGTTAGGGCGAGGCAGGAGGCCAGTGTGCAAGAACAACGGAGAGTAGGAGAGGCATTATGCCTAGCAACCAGTCCCTTCTGAAGGAGATCGGCCCCGGGATTTCTTTGGAAGGAATGATGCTGAAGCTGAAGCTCCAGTACTTTGGCCACCTCATGGGAAGAGTAGACTCATTGGAAAAGACTCTGATGCTGGGAGGGATTGGCTGGATGGCATCACCAACTCGATGGGCGTGAGTCTGAGTGAACTCCGGGAGTTGGTGATGGAGAGGGAGGCCTGGCGTGCTGCGATTCATGGGGTCGCAAAGAGTCAGACATGACTGAGCGACTGAACTGAACTAAAAATTATCTGAGTATTTATCAGGACTTCCCAGGTGGCTCAGTGGTAAAGAACACACCTGCCAGTGCAGGAGATATAAGAGATGCAGGTTCGATCCCTGGGTCGGGAAGATCCCCTGGAGGAGGGCATGGCAACCCATTCCAGTATTGTTGCCTGGAGAATCCCATGGACAGAGGAACCTGATGGGTTAAAGTACATGGGGTTGCAAAGAGTCGGACACTACTGAAGCCACTTAGCACACAGCACATGAGTATTTATTAAACAGAGCATTATTCCTAGTACTTACATTTATTTTTTAATCAAAAAAAGAAATTTTTAGGCTGTGTCCTGAGGCATGCAGTATCTTAGTTCCCCGACCAGGGATCAAACTCATGCCCCCTGCACTGTTGGAAAGGAGTCCCAACCACTGGATGGCCAGGGAAGTCCCATTTTCCTAGTAGTTTAAATATACAATCTCATTTAATCGTCCTGATGAGTCCATGCAGCAGGAATCTATGCCATAGGTAAGAAAGTTAAAGAACTTACTGGAAGCTAGTTCCCAGGGTGACTGGGATTAAGGCAAAATATATGGAGTGAGTGGGGATGAAGTTCTTGTGAATTTGCTAAATTTCTAGGCCAGATTGCAAATGTCTTAGAATATAATGCAAAGGGTTTAATGAGAGGGCAGAAAGGGCACTGCAATTTACTGAGCGCTCACTAAATGCCAGGCAAATACCTGACCTCATCAAATCCTTATAATTATCCTACTTATTAAGCATTGTGAGCCACATTTTTATGAACAAAACTCAGGCATATTTCAATTTTCCCTAAATCATGCTACTTGTAAGTGGCAAAAAAAAAAAAAAAGCCTGCTCCCTTAACATATTTTCTATCTACTGTATTCCCCCCTTTCTTTATGAAAATTATTTTATTTCTTATTGAAGTATAGTTGATTTACAGTGTTATGTTAGTTTCAGATGTATAGCAAAGCAATTCAATTATACACAAACACACATATATATTCTTTTTCAGATTCTTTTCTGTTTTAGGTTATTATAAGATATTGAGTATAGTTCTCTGTGCTATGCAGTAAATCATTGTTGTTTACCTATTTTATGTGTGTTAATAGTGTGTAGCTGTTAATTCTACACTCCTAATTTATCTGTGCCCCCTTCTCCTTTGGCAGCCATAAGATTGTTTCCTATGCCTGTGAATCTGCTTTGTAAATGTTCATAAGTTCATTTGTATCATTTCTTAGATTCCACAAATAAGTAATGTCATATATTTGTCTCCATCTGACTCACTAGTATGATAATGTCTAGGTCTATCCGTGTTGCTACAAATGGCATTATTCCATTCTTTTCTATGACTGAGAGATATCTCTACATCTGCCACATCTTCTTTATCCATGCACCTGTTAATGAACATTTGTGTGGCTTCCACGTCTTGAATATTGTAATAGTGCAGCTATGAACATTAGGCTGGTTGTGTCTTTTCCAATCAGAGGTTTTTTTTTTTTCTGGATATACACCCAGGAGTGGGATTGCTGAATCATATGCTAACTCTGCTTTTAGTTTTTTTAAGGAACCTCCACACTCTTCTCCAGAGTGTCTGTACCAGTTTACCTTCCCACCAGCAGTGTAGGAGGGCTCCCTTTTCTCCACACCCTCCCCAGCATTTATTGTTTGTAGACTTTTTGATGATGGCCATTTTGACTGGTGTGAGGTGATACCTCATGGTAGTTTTGATTTGCATTTCTTTAGTAAATAGCAAGGTTGAGCATCTTTTCATGTGTCTCTTGGCCATCTGTATGTATGACAGTTATTTTTTTAATCTTTTTTTCTCCCTCTGATCATCTGATAAAAACTATTGGTTCTGAGGTGTTTACACGGAAATACATACAAATGAAATTTTGCCTGTGATTTCTTTTCATTGTATGGGAATCGAGACTATAAACTGAGATTTACAATTTATTTCTTATCTTTTCCCTGCAAAGCATTAATAGCCACTTCCTTAAAAAAGCAATAAATCCAAATTTTGCCAATGAATAAAAATGTAAATTTAAATTCTGTTAAAATGTAAATTTCAGCCAGAAGCTTGCTGTTATTTGACTAAATAAGAAATTAAAATTTCGGAGCTGTCTTTACATGACAACATCTTTTTTGCTATCTAATCAATTTCAACACTTTTGTTGGCATCAAGTCCCCCTACACCATGGCTCTCAAAGATAAGTAAAAAACCACATCATCAGTCCTTGAGCTCGCTTTGCTAGACACAGTCAGATGTGTGTCAAGGAGCCCCAGAATTCCCTAAGACTCTTTGAGTTTAATTTGTTTTGTATAATCCCCTTTGTCCTAGAGTTAATGAGGTCAACTTTGGCAAGTTCTCTGCATTCTTGATGCTGTCTATGTCAGCAAGGTGAGGGTGAGATTCCGGTTCACTTGTAAGGCTGTCTACACAACAGTAAATGTCAAAAGAACTCAGCCCCATTTCCAGGGGCTGCAGATTTCTGCTTGCAGAGCAACTGACAAGTTGTTCTCACTGCAGGCAACAGTCTACAAAAGGATGTCTCCTTTCAGCTCTTCCAGAACAGTGAAAATGGCAGAAAAGCTTGGGGCTTTTGGGCAGCATCCATAATAGTGAATGCTGGGCTTAAATTCTAATTGCTGCCTTAGTCAACTTGCTAAAAATGCCCACCAAGAATTTATCCCTGTCAGAATATACTGAGAAGGGGTCATCTTCCGTCTGCCAGAAGTTCAGTCAAGTGTTTTAAGATTTGTTCTAAAAAAGCTGGTAAATCTCTCTAGAGAAGGGCTTTAGAGTTTCCTGTTTATCTTCTTTTTTTTAATCCCACACTCTCAATTTATCCTTCTTCCTCTTCCCTTTTGTTAACCATGCTTATTTTCTATGTCTGTGAGGTTTCTTTCTGCTTGTAAATAGTTCATTTGTGTCTATTTTTTAGATTTTACATATAAGTGACATCATATTTGTCTTTCTCTGTCTTACTTCACTTAGTTTGGCCGAGTAATATTCCATTATATATATATATATATATATATATATATATATGGGTGGCTTAGACAGTAAAGAATCTGCTTGTAATGCAGGAGATTCAGGTTTGATCCCTGGGTCTGGAAGATCTCCTCGAGATGGGAATGGCTACCCACTTCAGTGTTCTTACCTGGAGAATTCCATGGAACACCTTGTCAGTTGCTCTGCCAGCAGAAATCTGTAGATGCCTGGAAATGGGGCTGAGTTCTTTTGACATCTACTGTTGTACATACAGCCTTACAATTGAACTGGAGGAGGAGCCTTGCAGGTTATAGTCCATGGCGTTGCAAAGAGTCAGATATGACTGACGTATGCACACACCACACACACACACACACACACACACAGAGAAATGTATCTCGTCTTATCTATTCATCTGTTGATAGATACTTAGGTTGCTTCCATGTTTTGGCTATTGTAAATAGTGCTGCTATGAACGTTGGGGAGCATATACCTTTACAAATTAGAGCTTTTAAATTGCATCATTGGCAAATTTCTCCTAGTCTGTAGGTTGTCTCTGCTCCATTTCTTGATAAAATGCATTGAGAAGGTGGTTGAAGGTAAAGGCAGCAGGACTTCCTCTGAGGCTGACTGAGTCTGAACCTCAAGCACATTGATGTAGCAATGTTACCTGCCACTTCTTTCTTCTCTGTATCAGTTCTCCACTGCCGCATGACAAACCACCCCACAACTCAATGGCTTCATCAACAGCCATTAGTTTGGCTCGTGACTTTGTAGGTTGGCAGTTTAGGAGGGGCTTGTGGGTGGCTCTCCTGGCCCAGCTTGGCTCTGATCATGTCTCTCGGGCTTATCATGCTTCTGCGTTGATGCTGGTGGGTTGGTGAGACCAGCTGGTTTGTGATGCTGCCTGGTCTCTGCAGCTGGGCTGACTGAGCCCTCTGTTGGCATAGCCTCTTACTTTTCAGCAGACTGGCCCAGGCTTGTTCACGCAGCGAATGGGTTCCAAGGAAAGCCGGAGAGCCTGCCGCTGAGAACAAGTCCAAGTTTCTTTCCAAGTTCTTGTGACTCGCCTTGGCTCCTGTCCTACTGGACAAAGTCAAGTCACGTGGTCAGTGCAGATTCAAGGCATGGACCAAGAAGTCAACTAATGGTGAGACAAGCCACCTTTCAAGGATGTAAGATACATGGAGGAGGAGAATTTATGGCCATTTTTCCAATTTACTACATTCACGAAACACAAAGCAAGCTCTTTTAAGGTTTAAGGGGGCCAATAAATTATACCCTTTCTCCCATGTCTGAGTTTACAACCAATTGAGAGAAGTACATGGGACTCAAATGGGGCAGATCAAATACCAGCTTTTATTACTGGTGAAATTGGAATGAAGGCTTGGCTTTCTTTTGTAGTCTGAATAGACTCTCTACAACTCCCTGGAATTAAAGTAACCATCTGGAAAAGGGATGTCCCCCTGCAGAAACTTAAAAAAATGTGTGTTTTGTGGAGGTGGGCAGCCAGAGACAGAAACAAAAGGAAGTGACTAGGAGGAGATGCTTTATCGTCTGATCTGTAGAGAAAAGTGGACCAAGGGATGCTGAACACTTCCTCTCCCGTCAGGGAGCTAAAGCAAAATGTGGAAGGAGGGGGAAAAAGTGTCTATTTTATGAGCCTAGGAGGGAGTGCTATGAGAGGGAGAAAAATGGTTCCCTTTAACCCAGATGTGTTTCCAAGCAACGAAGGTATTCTTTTTGTGCCCCGAGAGCCATTTTTTTTTTCCCTCTAAGTGAAATTTTGCTTGGCAATGAAACTATTCATCATTTTGAAGATGTAGATGGCCAGTGAAGTTTCCCAATGGGACTTGCAAAATAGAGGACTTCTTCTTTGACAGAGCAAGTGAAAATAGATGAAAACCAAGAGTTGGCTGCATTGAAAGACATCAGTAGTCACATCCTTTTGCAAGTTGAAGGTAAATAGCTGTCAATTCCATAACCTGGTTCCAAATACTAGAGGAAATTTAATGTTTTGGAAGTGGTGCCATTTGACTGGGGGGCTGTTTTTTTTTTTTTTTCTCCCCCCAGTTCTCCAACAGCTTAACTGTGGTGTCACAATGAACTTGTCTGTGCAGCTATTTTTTCCCCTTGTCAATGTCAAGAGCAAATGATGGGGGGTGAATTTTCATAGTCATAACAGCCCTCAAAAACTTAGATTTGTAAACAATGTTAATTTGCTTTATTTCTATATAAAGGGAGTCTTAGCTCTCATGTCCCTAATTCTAGCTATAACAGAGAACTTAATCTTACAAAACCAAGTAGGCTCAGCCAAGGCTTGCTTAAAATTCAATCTCTTTGGGATAACTTTTCAATCAATTCTGGATTCTTGCCTTCTCCTTTTTCTTTTCCTCAGATGATGAGCATCAGAAGAACATGGCCCATCTGGTCCATGGTCACCTTCTGACCTCTGATGAATTATCTTAACTAAGCTGTTCCTTGTCAACATGTGTTGACATTTGCTTCTGTGGTTTTGTTTGACCTCCTGTTGACAAGCCGTGCTTTTTATGAGCTCCTTGCCCTGACCTTAAGTGCTTTTGAGTGAACTACCCTCTCTCAAGGGGCTTCCCTTGTGTCTCAGTGGTAAAGAATCTGCCTGCCAGTGTAGGAGACTCAGGAGATGTGGGTTCAATCCCTGGGTCAGGAAGATCCCCTGGAGGAAAAAATGGCAACCCACTCCAGAATTCTTGCCTGGAGAATCCCACGGATGGAGGGGCCTGGTGGGCTACATTCCACAGGCTCACAGTGAGTCGTACACGACTGAAGTAACTGAGCACGCATGCACGCACCCTCTCTCAGCACTTCTGCTCCCCCCTTGATGTCTTTGAAACTCTTGGGGTTACTTTTTCCCATCACACTGCATTGATAGTATACAGGATCCCATGCTATGAGGCCATTCTGGACCCACCCAGCAAAACTCCTCGCTTGGTCATTCTAAACCAACACTCTCACCCTTGTTGGGAACAAGCCTTTCTCTGAAAGGCTTGCAGCTTCCCCAGGGGATGCTGGAAGGGTAGGCACACGTCTGCTCTGAAGTCTCCCCAAACCATTTAGAGTTTCTGTGAACCCCTTCTCATTCCCTAGAAAGGGCAAGAAGTATAGTCTCTTCCTCTGGGAATTACCCCCAAATAACCAATTCTCTCAATCTCCAGCATGTTCTGGGCGATGTATCCCTTGATCTGAATGAGGGCTACTGGGAGGAATAGGTGTGATGGAAGGAAAGTGGAGTTGCCTTCTCTTCCCTCTTGATAAACAGATCATTTTAAGACAATCTGGTGGCAATAAGACTTCTATGGGTGAGATGCTGGCTCCTTCAACTAAAAACACATTCCTGCTGACTCAGAGCAGCTACTTAAGATCTCCATGGGCAGATTTTGGTGCAAAGACTCCAAGAAGGCAGGGACTCCTCCCCAGCCCACTGCTGACCTTGGATGAGCAGAAACAAAAGGCACATCTGTAGAATAAGCTGCCTTGTGCAATTAGGACCTGCTAAGAACTGGCAGGCGAGGTCAGCGGAACAAGAACAGTGCAAATCAGAGACAACTTTGGGGAGGAAAAAATTATCATGAGTTCCAAATTCATGGCCAGAAGCCACTGCCTGGGGATGCCCTCTCACCCTGCCTGGGAGCAGCTTCCAGGAACCATGATGAGCCTGTCCCTTCAGCCTCCCCTTCTGCCACCCTGACTGCCCTCTGCTCATCCCCTGGAGTCTAAATCAAGCCTCAGCTCCATGCTCAGTGGGGTTGCCCACTGGTTTGACTTTATTCTGTGGTTTGCCCTCTAGTGAAGAGAATTTCTTTGATAAGCTCATTGTGACTGAAAACTTAACCCTCCAAAAATCTTCTTAGTAAAAAGCTAAGATTTCCCCTGGGGTTGCCTGACAGGTGCAACCTGCTCCTAGTAGCTAGGGTAGATGTCTTTGAGCCCACTGTTGCTGTGAGAATCCCAACCCTCGGAGCACGTGCATGGTAGAAGTTCCAGCAGAGACATTTTCCACATTCAATGTACGGCATTCTCCACTGATGTTGCCCACCCAGCACCCATCTCTGTGACTACATGGGAGTCAGACGGGCTAATTTGGCAATATCTGTCTCTGCTCTTTGCCAGCTGTGTGATGTTGGGCAACTTACCTGCTCTCTGTGACCTGGCTCCTCATCTATTAAACAGAGATTATAACATCCAAGAATGATGGGGGTTCCAAATGGGATGATACATGTAAGGCATTTAAAGGAATGCCTTGCTCATAACAGCACACATCCATGCATTTGTTACTGTTTTCATAGATATTTAAATTGTTACTTATTTGCCTGTCTCCTGTTATTTGCTTCTGAGCTGTGTCTCTGATGGAGAAAGACTTGGCTAGGGTCTCCTAATATCCATTACCACTTCAATATGGCAGAGTACCATTGAGCCAATGACAGCCATTACTTTTTTGCTAGGTGCTGGCCTCAGACTGGGCATCCCAGGTGATGCTAGTGGTACTAACTAGCCTGCCAATGCGAGGATATAAGAGACGCAGTTTCCATCCCTGGGCCAGGAAGATCCTCTGGAAGAGGGCATGGTAACCCACTCTAGTATTCCTGCCTGGAGAATCTCATGGACAGAGAAGCCTGGCGGGCTACAGTCCATGGGGTGGCAAAGAGCTGGACATGACTGAAGCAGGTAGGCAGGCCTCACATTACTGGGATGAGCTGGACAGGATCAGGTGTGAGTGGTGAGGCCCTGAGACCTGTTTTTGCCTGGGCTAGAGGGAAGAGCAAGCTATTCTGGGGGCTTGGATTTGCCTGTTTCCCTTGGACTCCTAGTCTTTCTATTCTGTCCTTCAAGGATGGGAGTTGTTGTGGGTGGTGATGGTTGTATTTCTCTTTGGTTCCTTCAGCTGCTTGAGAGAGTAGTTCTGAGAAGGCAAAACAATCCCTGAAGCCACACCAAAGAGAGTATTTCAGCAAAAGGAAAACTTTTAGCCTTTCTTGAATCCCTGCCCAGAGCTCCATTCTCTGGTGCTGGTTCCAATCCTGTCTCTCCTCCTGATTTCACATCTGAGCAAAGCCCCAGGGATACCTGCAGACAGAGGTCCTTCACCCTGGCTGCACTTAGAAGTCGTCTGGGGAGCCATAAGAAGATACCGTGTGAACCTCAGCCTTGATCAATCAGGTCAGAGTGTCTGGGAGTTGGGTGGGGGATCCGGGTTACAAAAGTCTTTCCAGGTGATTCTGAGCTGCAGCTACAGTCAAGAGGCTCAGAGCTGGAGAGTGTGCAGACTCTGAGTCCATTCTCTGCTCCCTGATGGCAGCTCATTTCCCGCTTGGGCCTGAAGGGCCCAGTTGCTGTGATCAGCATGTTCGGCCCACCTCTGCCTCCTGTCTTGACTGTGCAGGTTTCAGGAGATCCCTCAGGGGCCTTTGGTTTAGTTCCAAGGTCCCAGACATACAGAGACGAGCTGGCCTTCATTGTATGGCTTCCCAGGGGGTGCTAGTGGTAAAGAACTGCTGACACAAGAGACACAAGAGACACGTTTTCAATCCCTGGGTCAGAAAGATCCCCTGGAGGAGGAAATGGAAACACACTTGAGTATTCTTGCCTGGGGAATGCCAGGGACAGAAGAGCTTGGTGGGCTACAGTTCATAGCGTCACAAAGAGTTTCAGACATGACTGAAGCGACTTAGCAAGCCTATGCTGATGGCAGTTTCAAAATCTCTGCAACGTTTGCATGCTTGGTTATTGTTTAAGGTTTGCATATAAAAAAGCAATGGTGCTCTATGTTTCTTCCTCCCCACTGCTTGCATTCTAAATCTTATTTGTGTTCTTGGCTTTATTTTTCTGCTGGGCACTTAGTACCCTCTGACATTCTAGCTTCTCTCTTTCTCTAAAAGAAGACATTGAAATGTCTTCTTTATTGCTTTTCTTCAGTAGACTGTAAGCTTTAGGAGAACAAGAATTCTGGTTTTGGTTCATGCTATATCTTGAGCCTTTAGAACAATGCCTACCACCAAGCTCATCTTTCACACTATTTTTTTGAAACAAACAAACAAACAAACAAAACACCTTTTTTTGAGTAAACAAATGAAGTTTTCTTTTCACTGTTTGGCCTGGTTGGTGGAAAAGAAAGATACAGGAAGCTGAGAGATAGATGTAGATTGAAGCATTAAGATAATTAAACTCCTAGGTGAGCATCCTATAACTTCCCCAAGCTTGTGTTCCAAATGTTGAATGTGGAGGGGACCTTACACCCCCAGCCCATTCCTTACTACTTCCAGAGACATGCATGTGGGCGTTTTAAATTCTAATACTGATTATAAGAATACAGACTCTCTGAGGGAGGAACTCGCATTTGTTCCCTTCCTTCCTGTGAAGCCAGCAGAATCATTTGCCTGTGGTCATCTGGCTAGTTATTAGCAAAACTGGGATTCATAGTTTGTAGCCCAGGATGAGGCTCAACTCAATGACCTGCCTTCACAAAGTTACCATAAAGTTCACTTACCACCTAGGTATATCAGAGGCTTCCCTGGTGGCTCAGTGGTGAAGAATCCATTTGACAAAGCAGGAGACCCAGGAGACAAGGGTTTGATTCTTGGGTCGGGAAGATCCCCTGGAGAAGGAAATGGCAACTCACTCCAGTGTTCTTGCCTGGAAAATCCCCTGGACAGAGGAGCCTGGCAGGCAACAGTCCATGGGGTCACAAAGAGTCAGACAAGACTGATCTCACATGCACCAGGTATAACATAAGGCTCTTTCTCCTCGTGTTCTTTTGCTCCCCCAAATTTCTCCTGTGTCTTTCCCCAAATTCATGGCTCATTGTACAAGATGTTGGGAATCTCAACCAGTGGCAGAATTAATACCTTTTTAGGGGTAGAGTTAACACCTTTATGGGGCAGAGTGTGATTTGCAAGTCTAGGTCCCCAAAGAAACCTACATCCCTGGGGAGCAGAGGAAGCATGGATTTCCTTCTGGCAGTTCCTGGATGAGAAAGAAGAGCAGAGTTGATTGAAGCTGCTGAATCTCTGTCTCTCTTCCTCTCCTCTCTCTTTCTCTCTCTCTACAGATACACACACACACTTAAACATCTCACTGTATAAAACACTCTCTTGGGAATTCCCTGGTGACCCAGTGGTTAGTGTGTGTTAATTGCTGAGTGGTGTCCAACTGTTTGTGACCCCAGGGACTGTAGCCTGCCAGGCTCCTCTGTCTGTGGGATTTTCCATGGTTAGCATGCCATGCTTTCACTGCTGAGGATCTGGGTTCAATCCCTGCTCTGGGAACTAAGATCCTGCAAGTTGCATACACTACTTAGTCGCTCAGTCGTGTCTGACTCTTCGTGACCCCATGGACTGTAGCCTGCCAGGATCCTCTGTCCATAGGGATTCTCCAGGCAAAAATACTAGAGTGGGTTACCATGCCCTCCTCCGGGGGATCTTCCCAACCCAGGGATTGAACTCAGGTCTCCTGCACTGCAAGCAGATTCTTTACTGTCTGAGCCACCAGGGAAGCACAGCATGGCCACAAAAACACTATTTCTTCTTTTCTGGGAAGGGGTAAGTAAGGAGAAGAGAGAAGCCAGGAGTTTGTCTCCACACAGAAGGAAACATCTGGTACAGAAAAGAAGCACCCAGATCCCACCTCCATCCTCACTCTACAGCTGTATGTATTATTTCTAAAACCTGCAACATCTTTGAAAGTCAGATGAAATCCTGAGAGGTGATATATTTGATTTGAGGCTCTTTAGATAGCAGATGATAGTAACCAGGGCTATCTGTCCCAAAGTCTGTGTTCTCTCCTACTTTCAAACCATCTCTCAGATGGCCTATTTGATGCCAGTCAGGGACTGGGTTAAGAAGGATGTCGTTGGTCTTAGGTATCAGCCAAGACCGGCCAAATCTCAGCCTTTTTGGGTTTCTATAGAAACCGCCTTGATGGAAGTAAGCAGGCATAGCTAGTAACACTGCAGAAGGGGTGGTACTTGCAAATTTATCCCCAGTGTCTGAAGCTGAATCTGGGCACTGTACTCCAATATCAAATTAATTCTCAGAGACAGAGTTTTGGGTGAAGTAGAAAAGAATAGCTTTATCCTCGCTCAGCACTACCCTCATCAAAACAGGCAAGTACCCTCATTCCAGCTAGGACCCTGCCTGGGCCAGCTGCAAGGCTTGAGAAGGACTACCCAGACTTGACTTCACATGGAAACAGGTCTCTTCCATTGGGCTAATTTTCTCCAGGAGGGGTCAGCATTTGAGCAATTTGGATATTTCCCCAACAAGCAAACAGACATTCACTTCTGCAGTTCCACTTCTCCAGGCATTACCTAGACCCAGTGCCTCTGCCCTAACGAAGCTGTTTAATCTGAAATCAGCTTCTGTCACCACCAGGACCGGCTGACAGCATTAGGGTTCAAACTCATTCAGTGCCAGGGCATGTTATTTTTTCCAGGGCCCTAATATGAATTACTTCTTGGGGGAAAAAAAAAAGAAACCATTTGCAGACCTGGTCTTTCAAATGCCAATGTGTTTGCTTATCAGATTGTCTGACTAGAAGGAGGCATGCTAGCTTTTTGGCATAAGCTTTCCTAGGAAAAAATGAACTGCATGGGACTACTGGAAAATTTAAAACTTTAAGTACATAGGCAAACGGCCATGCACTAATCAGCAAATCTGGAAACTTCCACAGAGTTTTTGTGGACTCTTCTACTTAACCAATGAAATACATTTGCTGATAATTGCGAAGCACCGCTGTAAGTTTTGCCTGCCTGATGAACAGTATCTCTTCTGGTTCCACGCCCAGATTTACTGTGGTAAACGTTCTCTTGTCTATTGAACGTAGTCTTGGTAAAGGTGTCAATCGAGATGCCCCACCCCCAGCCAAAGAAGTTTAATCTTAACAGAAAAAGCACATGGTGGCCTCCGTTCATTCCAACAATCACCCAAAGGGAGCATTCATTCCTTCTTGACTCTCAGATTCCCAGAGTTGTCCTAGTCTCCATTCTTTCTAAGACTCCTTTCTCCAGCTTGCTATCTGATTCTGGCAGTTATCCATACTCTGGCCAGGAATTCACTTTTGCTAAAGTCAAGAGTGGCTGTTTGTGGCTTAATGGCCCTGTGATCCTCACCATGGAAATGTTGCCAGTGGCGCCCACTGTAGGAAAAGTCTTTGTGTTGTGCAGTGGGGTCAGAGTTACTGGATGTGCCCTTCTCTGTTTTGAACTGAAACTATTGCCTCGATGCCGGGAGCCGGCATGAGGAACTCCGCCCATGGCAAAGGTCATGAGGAAGGAGGCTTGGCATACACAAAGGCGTGATCAGGCCTCAGGAAATCCCCTGTTCCCAAGCATCTACCCCCAAAACCAGTCTGTTTTATGCTCTCACCTATACGTCTGACTTTACGGGGGGCTCTCCCCCATAGCCATTTCTCTCCGAGAAGGAGTTGACCTATAGCTCCAGTTAATAAAAATTCCTGGGTGTGACAAGTTTCAGCTTACAAACTCCTCTGAAGGTTATCTAGCCTGCCTGTATAGGTTTGTCCGGCCACATGTGATTGTTTACAGCCTCCCAACCATGAGAGGCACGAGATGTTTTAGACTTACTACAGGCAGATTCTTTTGGGATGTTAGAATTTATTAGTATAGTGGGTTGGTTAAGAAGTATATTGGTGAAGGGTTTTTCATTTGTTGTGTCAATAATTGTAGCCCTGGGTGTGATAAGGGTGTCTCAGGTCAAACCTCTCTGCGGGCAGACTAGCTTGTGTGACAGGATTATCCATACTCCTGCCCCTATGCACGTGATTGCTTACTACCTCTCAATCATAAACAGCACAAAGAGTTTGGAGTATTTTGAAGGTCTTAATTAGCATAGGGCTTTTCTCATTGTTGAGTCAGTGATTGCCGCCAGGCCTCCACGTCCTTAGGCACCTGGGAATATATTAATCAATGTATTTGGAATATAGGAAAGAAAATATAGTAGTTTTTGATGTTAGCAATACTAGACCTTTTGAGTTAATGAATTTTCTCTTTTGTTATAGACCACTGTACTTTGTTATAAATCACTGTGTCTTTGCTACGTAAAAATGTAACTTTATCACTATCTTAAGACTAAATAGATCTTAAGGGGAACATTGGTAAAGGGATTTCATTTATTGGGTTGATGTTTGCTGCTAAATCTCCATATTCTTTGCCCTTATAGTGAATATAACTAGTATATAAGAGAAATAAGTATTAACCTTTAAGATTAATCATGTTAACCTTAGATTAAATAAATTCCTTTCTTGATTGTAACTCACTACACCCTCACCCTATAGGAATGCAACTTTATTTGGAGGGTGGTGCTTGGTTTAAGAAAAAACACCCTTGGAGAAAATAAGTTTTTTGGTTATCAGAAAGAAAGTGTCATAAAATGTCAGCAGGCCTCATGGCCAGAAGATGATGTAAAACCCCTAAAACCTTTTTGTCACCTGATTTTGACAAGGGTCAGGTCTGCTGACCCCTGCGTGACTCTGTATTCATCCCTACGTGTAACAAAAGGTATATAAGCAAAACTGAAAATAAAGAAAACGGATCAGTTTCCAGAAAGACTGATTCCCTCATGTCGTTCTTTCTTGTTTTCCATATTTCTGGCTGAATTCCCATCTGGAGTGTGGGTGCCCGCCATGTCTGCTTACTTGCCCCGGCTTTCAAGCCCACTCCCCGATATTCAAGTGGCGCCGGCGGCCCAAAGTAGATGGTGCAAATTCCTTGTCTTGGAATTTTATTGGTATCCCACGTAAACCAAGTTATTCAGCCTCTTTCTCTCCCCTAATGTCTTCTACTATTTTCTGGCTGAATTCCCATCTGGCTCGGGGGTGCTCACCAAGCCTACTAATTCTGCCTGGGCTTCTAAGATCGGACCGAGGGGACCTCAGTGCCTCCTCTCCCTTGGGAGAATGGAAAGACACCTGTGGCCTACGTAGGTGGTGACTGGGATTCCACGTAAGCCAAGTTATTTAGCCTCTTTTCTCTGCTAATTTTCTAATCCCTCTCTATCTGTAATGAGACAAGTTTTTCCTCGCCTATCCGTCTCCACCTTCGAATCACCCTGGATCCACTGGGGCTGGACCCCAGCACCTCATGGCTCGGTCTGAAGGCAGCTGGTCTAGGAGAGAGATGACCACGTAGGACAGAGTGGACCAAGTGTCGCTCATCCTCCAGCCCCTCAAGCAATGGCTCAACCAAGCAGGTACCATTGTAATCAGTTAAGTCAATCTGACCAGTGGCCTCTTCTGAATTTGGAAGACAGAATATGAAAAAGAGTGGCACTTTGGTAGCAAGAAGACGTGGCAGTGGGCACACGGGGAGAAGCAGAGCTCGGACCCTGGCATTCTTGTGGTTTTGATCTTCTGGGTCAAGGCCTAAAGTGAGGATATGGCCTCTGCTTAATTCCTCCTTCTCATGTAGATCCCATCTTAAACGTCTCCTCTTCAGAGAAGTCTCTCTTGACTGCCTCCTCAAAAGATGTCTAACCATTTTATATGACGCTTGCCAACACTATCCATGTTTTCTTGTTTATGTATTTGCTGGTTAACTATCTGTCTTGGCCACTTCCCCAGTACCACCTCTAGAATGTAAGCTCCCTGAAGGCAGGTTCCCTGTTCTGTTTGTCACTCTGGCCCTTAGATCTAGAATAAATAGTGCTTGTTTCATTACAGGCACTACTTCTTAAAACTCTAGCATTTCCTTTGGGTTGAACTGTGTCCCCCTACCGCCGGCCCCCCAGAAAGCTTGTTCAAGTTCTAGTCCCTGGTACTTGTGTATGTGGCCTTATTTAGAAATAGGATCTTTGCAGATGTAATTAAGTTAAGATGAGCAAATACTGGAGTGGGGTGAGCCTTAATCCAATGATTGGTGTCCTTATTAGAAGAGGGAAGTTTGGACACCCACACAGGGAGAATATGATGGGGAGACTGGGGCAGAGTCTTCAGTGATGTGCTTACAAGCTAAGGACCACCAAGGATCACCAGTCATCACCAGAAGCTCAGTGAAAAACATGGAACAGACCACTCGCAGAGCCTCTAGGAGAAATCAACCTTACTGAAACCTTGATTTCAAACTTCTAGCCTCCAGAACTGTAAGAGGATACATTTCTATTTTCTTGAGCTATTCAGTTGTAACACTTTGTTAGGGTGGCTCTGGAAAACTAATATGGTATCCTCAATAAATTATTTTATTAGCATCCTAAAGAATTTGCAAGCCATTTCTTTTTCTAAGTTGGAAACATTTCCTTATCATTCAAAGCTTGAGGAAACGTCACTCCACTCATTCATTCAAACATTAGTTGCTGCTACTGCTACTGCTGCTGCTAAGTCGCTTCAGTCGTGTCCGACTCTATGTGACCCCATAGACGGCAGCCCACCAGGCTCCCCCGTCCCTGGGATTCTCCAGGTAAGAACACTGGAGTGGGTTGCCATTTCCTTCTCCAATGCATGAAAGTGAAAAGAGAAAGTGAGGTCGCTCAGTCGTGTCCGACTCTTAGCGACCCCATGGACTGCAGCCCACCAGGCTCCTCCATCCGTGGGATTTTCCAGGCAAGAGTACTGGAGTTGGGTGCCATTGCTTCTGGTTACATGTGCTTTAATTTGCTTCCTGGGGGTCCCGGAGGCTGCTCTTCAGGAGGAGGCGCTAGGCTGGGCCCTTCTGCAGTGGGCCCCCCACGCCAGCCCTCCAGACCCTCGGAAAGGGCCGTGTCCTCTTCCAGGCCGCCTGTGCCTTCCACGAGCTCCTCGTAGGTGATCTCGGCGAACGGCCGCGGCCCAAGCAGCTCCACCATGTCTGCCCGCTCCAGCACCTCCTTCTCCAGCAGCCGCCTGCCCACCTTGTCCATCTGCTCGTGGCAGCGTGTGAGCAGGTCCAGGGTGCGCGCATGCGCAGAGCCGATGACCAGTGGCACCTCCTTGTCTATGAGCTGGGCCGTGGCCTTGCTGAACGGCTTCTCCACCAGCGCCTCGCCTGGCCGTGGGAGATCGAAGGACACCTGGCCCAGCTTCTCGCTCATCCCAAACTGCACGATCTGGGCATAGGCGCTCTGGGTGACTACTACATGTCAAGCAATGAGATATAAATAGGGATTTTTTTGTTTTTGGATAAAATGACTCCCAGCCAACTAGCCATATTTTCCTTGGTGCTCACATAGCACTTTGCAAAGCCCATTAGTGTAGCCCGTATCACATCATATTTTTGTTAGTTTTTTTAACTTTTTTTTTTTTTGGTGAGACATTCTTTTTTAAAAAATTAATTGTTAATGAATTGGTGGCTGTGCTGTCTCTGTTGCTTTGCACGGACTTGCTCTCATTGTGGCAAGCTGGGGCTGCTCTTCACTGTGATGCGTGGCCTTCTCATGCAGTGATTTCTCTTGCTGTAGAGCGTGTGCCCTCCAGCACGGGATTAGTAGTTGTGGTGTGTGGGCTTAGCTGCCTCACAGCACGCGAGATCTTCCCGGACCAGGGATCCAACCCCATGTCCCTTGCACTGGCAAGCAGGTTCTTAATCACTGGACCACCAGGGAAGCCCCCTTTTTTAACTTTTTGGTGACATAGACCCAATGCTCTTTAATGCTTAGTGCACTGTGCCTAGTACAAAAAAATATTCAATAAACCCACCAAGTGAATGAGAAAATGATGGATTAAAGATTATATTCATAAGATAAAGAGGGAAATACTACTGCGCTGCCAAAAGTATTGTGGGAAACACTGTAATTCTTGTTCTCTGTTTCTGCCCTAGTGTGAGGGGCTAGCATAGTGTGAGGGATGAGAAAGGAAGGGAAATCAGGCAGTTCTAGGAGAGGTTTTGCTCCTGGAGGGGAATCTGCTCAGTGTGGCCAGAACGTGGGCAAAACTGAAGGGTGAGGAGGGAGGGAAGGAGAAAGAAAGATTGATTCTGGCTTCCTTGAGGTCAGATGTAAACAAAGATAAATTGACTGGCCTGGGAAGTGAGGAGTTCTCTACTGCTAGAGGTGTTCAAGCAGAGGGTAGATGAATAGACAGAGGACACTCACGGAGGGGATGGTGATTAAGTTAGATGGTCTTTTAATTTCGATTCTGGTTCAGGAAAGTTATAGGCTTCTACTTGGGTGACTTGGGCCAAGCTGCCATCTCTCTGGGCCCCAGCATCTCATCATCTGAGAGAATTGCCTTTAACAGTTCCTTGGAGTGGGAGTTCTGCAAGTCTAATAGAAATAAACATGTCAGCAGTCTAGGGAGCTGGACAGTTACAGAAAGTACTGGTCTTCATGAGAAGGAAGACTGCTGGACATTCCTACATAGCAGTGTGATGCATCGGAAGCCAATCTTGGTGTTTCAGAATTTTAGAATGAATTTCTCTGCTAGCTCCAAACAGATGGTTATACAGGGTGTTTTGACCTTGAAGGAAGGACTTCTAAGAGACAAGGAGATTCAGTGGCATAGGCAGGACTTGGATGTCTGACTATCTGAATGTCTGGTAGCCAACACCTGGGCTATCCCTTGTGCTGGATTTCAGTGTCCAGGCCATGGAGTAGTCTGATGGGATTCCATCCTAGTTCTTTATCGTTATCTGTTGGCAGTAAACATGATTGCCTCATGTTGCTTTCTCACTCACGTAGCTCTTTTTGTAAAATCTGCTTCTCCTAACAATTAATTTTCAAAGAAAATTAAGTTTGCAAAAGCAAACTTGCAAGATTGCAAGGAAACCACTGGGTAGAAAATAATGAACCAGAGAATGCCACAGAGAAGCACCCCAAAGCAGATATGCAATGATATGCCCAAGGGGGCCCAGTCATGGAGGAGGGTGGTGGGGTGGGAGAGTAGGGATGTAAAAAATGGAGTAGAGGTGCTCTTTAATTTATCTAGAGATTTATTAAAGTTGATTTTTAATGAGAGTAAAGACAAGTGACTAAACTAAGCAATGGGCTGCCCAGGTGCTGCTCACTTGTTCACTCTTTATTATTACCAGCATAACTCTTTACTGTTTTGCAAAGTGCTATTATAACTGTTATTTATTTAGATCTTCATAAGAGCATTGCACATTAAGATGCTGTTATCTCTATCTTGCCAGTTAGGAAAATGAGGCTAAGTGACGAGTTAAGCTCAAGTTTGCATAATCATCCTGAATCTTTCAGCTCCAAGTTCAATATCTCCCTACACGCAGCATCCAATATTTCTCTTCATGCCAACTCTGTGGTACTCTCCAAACTCTCATTTGGCAAAAGATGTTATGTTCCAAAGGAAAGACAATGGCTCACTAAACTTGATTACCTCTTCTGGTTTTGTAACTAAGTGTTCAAGTTCTAGGCTTTATCACTCGTTTTCAACTAGGGGAAATTTATTTACTTTTTTAACTCTTGATTTCAGTAGGGAGGGGTTCCCAGTTGATGATAGTGGTAAAGAACCTGCCTGCCAGTGTAGGAGACAGGAGTCATGGGTTCAATCCCTGGGTCAGGAAGATCCCCTGGAAGAGGAAATGGCAACCCACTCCAGTATCACCCACTCCAATATTCTTGTCTGGAGAATCCCATGGGCAGAGGAGCCTGGAAAGCTATAGTCTATAGGGTCTTGGACATGACTCTTTGCGACAGTAGAGACAATTTGTAAAACATAAATTATTGTCAGTTGAAGTGATAATTTATGTTTTAAAAATTCCACAGTATCAGTTTATTCATTAGTTTCATTCATTTATTCATTCAAGAAAGGTTTCCTTAGCACCTGGCCTTTGTCATGTGCCAGTGTTTGGTATTCAGAGCTTAAGGCTATGTTCAAGATTAAAGACATATATCCATTCTCATAAATGAATAACTGTACACCTGAAACTAACCCAACATTGTACATCAACTGTACTCTAATATAAAATTAAATTAAATAAAAAGAAAAGAACTCAAAGGAAGACAAATAAAATTGGGGTAATGATGTGGCAAATCTCAATGAGTTCCTAAATATAAAATGTTTAAATATGTCCAGCCTATAAAGGAGATCAGTCCTGGGTGTTCTTTGGAAGGAATGATGGCTAAAGCTGAAACTCCAGTATTTTGGCCACCTCATGCGAAGAGTTGACTCATTGGAAAAGACTCTGATGCTGGGAGGGATTGGGGGCAGGAGGAGAAGGGGATGGCAGAGGATGAGATGGCTGGATGCCATCACTGACCTGATGGACGTGAGTCTGAGTGAACTCTGGGAGTTGGTGATGGACAGGGAGGCCTGGCCTGCTGCAATCCATGGGGTCGCAAAGATTCGGACATGACTGAGTGACTGAACTGAACTGATAGTGAGAAGTACATAATCATTAGCTATTATCATTATTAAAAAACTGATGGCAAAACAATATGATTATATAAAATTATCCTGAAAAGTACTTGATGAAATTCAGGTCATTTCAGATAAATTCCATATAGGCAAAACAGGAATAATGCACCTTAAAATGTTATACAATGTTTATCAGAAACATCAAACATATGTGCCTAGTCATGTCTGACTCTTTGCAACCCCATGGACTGTAGCACACCAGGCTTACCCGTCCTTCACTATCTCTTGCAGTTTGCTCAAACTCATGTCCACTGAGTTGATGATGCTATCCCACCATCTCATCCTCTGTCACCCCCTTCTCCTCCTGCCTTCAATCTTTCCAGCATCAGGGACTTTCCATATGAGCTGGTCTTTTGTATCAGGTGGCCAAAATATTGGAGCTTGAGCTTGAGCTTCAGCATCAGTCCTTCCAATGAGTTTTTAGGGTTGGTTTCCTTTAAGGTTGACTGGTTTGATCTCCTTGCAGTCCAAGGGACTTTCAAGAGTCTTCTCCAGCACCGCAATTTAAAGGCCTCAATTCTTCAAGGCTCAGCTTTCTTTATGGTCCAACTCTCATATCTGTACATGACTGGTGGAAAAACCATGCTTTGACTATATGGGCCTTTGTTGGCAAAGTGATGTCTCTGCTTTTTAACATGCTGTCTAGGTTTGTCATAGCTTTTCTTTCAAGGAGCAAGCATCTTTTAATTTCATGGCTGCAGTCACCATGGCTGAAGTGATTCTGGAGCCCAAGAAAATAAAATCTGCCACTGTTTCCATTGTTTTCCCATCTATTTGCCATGAAGTGATGGGACTGGATGCCATGATCTTCGTTTTTTGAATGCTGTTTTAAGTCAACTTTTAAACTCTCCTCTTTCACCCTTATCAAGAAGTTCTTTAGTTCCTCCTTGATTTCTGCTGTTACAGTGGCATCATCTGCATGTGTGTGTGTGTTAATCACTCAGTCATGTTGGACTCCTTGCAACCTCATGGTCTGTAGCTCATTAGGTTCTTCTGTCTGTGGATTTCTCCAGGCAAGAATACTGGAGTGGTTTGCCATTTCCTTCTCCAGGGGATCTTCCCGACCCAGGGATCAAACTCTGGTCTCCTGAATTTCAGGCAGATTCTTTACCATCTGTGCTACTAGGGAAGCCCATCATCTGCATAAAAGGTTGTTGGTATTTCTCCTGGCAATCCTGATTCCAGCTTGTGATTCATCCAGCCCAGCATTTCATATAATGTACTCTGCATATAAGTTAAATCAGCAAGGTGACAATATAGAGCCTTGACATACTCCTTTCCTAATTGTGAACCAGTTCTGTTGTTCCATGTCCAATTTTAACTGTTGCTTCTTGACCTACACACAGTTTTCTCAGGAGACAGGTAAGGTGGTCTGATACTCCATATCTTGAAGAATTTTCCATTTTGTCATGATCCACAGAGTCAAAGGTTTTTGCATAGTCAGTGAAGCAGAAGTAGATATTTTTTGGAATCTCCTTGCTTTTTCTATAATCCAGTGGATGTTGGCAATTTGATCTCTGGTTCTTTGATCTCTTTCTAAATACAGCTTGAACATCTGGAAGTTCTTGGTTCAAATACTGCTGAAGTCTACCTTGAAGGATTTTGAGCATTACCTTACTAGCATATGAAATGATGCATTTCAGTTGATAGAAAGTTACAAAATTTGCTTAGATATGTGACAGACTCTACAAAAGCAAGTTGAAGGATGCAAAATAAATAAACAAAATTCAAGAGCTTTTTAATTTATATCTGTGAAAACTAGCTAGAAAATAAGATGTAAGCAAAGATTCCAATCACATTTGCATTAAAAACTATAAAATACATAGGACTAAGTTTTGTAAAAATGATATAATGAAAAAAGAGCAAGACATAATGGGAGTGAAAGTGCTCCTCAAACCCTAAGTTGCTAACTAAATGCAAACTATATTGTTATTACCCCTTCTGGAATATTTGCATCTTAAATGCCAATGGCTGGAAGACTGCCAAGCATAACTTGAAAGATGAATTCCTAATGGTGGAATTTTAGGCATTCTGGTGTGTGTGTGTGTGTGTGTGTGTGTGTGTGTGTGTGTGTGTATGTGTGTGTGTGTGTGTACTTACCTAAGATAGAGAGTGGTTGATAGTAGGGGAGGAAGTTAGAAGGAGGGAGCATCTTTTACTTATGGGAAATTTCCATTAATTCTCCCCCACCTCCCACCAGAGAAGATATACCAGGCTTGCTCTAGAGGTGGGGGCAGAGAAGAGCCCGGCTCCTCTGTGGAGCCCCAAGGACAAGTTTACACCATTGTTTGCTACTCAGTCATTAGGAGAATCAGAATTTCCAGTCTCTGTGAACTTCCTTGCTTATAAGTACTTTCTTTGCTGACTCTGTCTGAACCTCAAAGCTGATAATGAACATATTTTAACTTCCTGCAAAAGGAAAGAGGTTGCCCCTTTATTGAAAACATCCATTCTCCCTAGAAGCCAAATCATCACTGATTATACTTCTTTAGACTGGAGAACTAGAGGGCTTGGTAAAAACCTGGGCTGGATTTTAGTCCCTTCTAGGAAAGCTCTTTCTCCTTTCTGGAAGTCCAGGCGGAAAGGTCCTATCTCTGGTATCCTATCTTCCATAAGAACCTGGTGTTTGAGTCTTATAAATGTCAGTGTATTTCCATGTGCCAAATATCGTCTGTTTCTGGCTGTATGTTAGGTCCTGCGGTTTCATATTCATTTTGCAAAGGCCCACTCTGAGCCCTGCTCACAGCAGCAATAGTGGTTCTGAAGACGTTAGGGGGACAGAGGAGAGAAAGATCAGGGTGTCCTGATCAGGCATTATAATAAGGCTCCTCTACTTTGTGTGAGGGCAGGAGCTACTGGAGGGTTTTGAGAAGAGATGTGACATGATCCAGCTTATGTTTTGAAAGATCATTCTCAGTGCTATTTCTAGAAGACTGAAGAAGGGGAAGTCAGATGCAGAGGGAGCAATTAGGAGGCTGCAGTAATCATCCAGGAGAGGAAGACGGTGGCTGAACCCGGGTTGTTACAGTGGAAGTGGAGAGCCATGCTCAGACTCTGGAGAGATTTTGAAGGTTGAAGTGACAGGACATACTGATGGGATCTGAGGGAAAGCGATGAGTCAAGGATGACTCATGTTTGCTATTTCCTGGGAATATAAGTTTCCTCTATTAGAATGTAGGTTCCACGTGGGCAGAGATCTTCATCTGTTTCATTCAGTTGCAAGTGCCTAGAATAGTACCTGACACATAGAAGATGCTCGATAATCTTTTTCTTTTATTTTTTCAGAATTAAAAAAAATTTAATTAATTTATTGTTGGCTGTGCTGGGTCTTCACTGCTGCACGGGGTTTTCTCTAGTTGTGGAGAGCAGGGGCTACTCGCTGGCTGTGGTGCACAGGCTCCTCATTGCGGCAGCCTCTCTTGTGGAACATGGGCTCTAGGGTGTGTGGGTTTCAGTAGTCAATGAAGCAATGAGGCTTGTGGGATCAGTAGTTGTGGCTCCCTGGTTTTAGAGTGCAGGCTCAATAGTTGTGGCACATAGGCTGAGGTGTTCCTGTGGCATGTGGGATCTTCCGAGATCAGGGATCAAATCGATGTCTCCGATATTGGCAGGAGATTCTTTACCACTGGGCCACCAGGGAAGTCCTTCTTTTCTTTTTCTTTTTTTAAGTATAGCTAATTTACAATATTGTGTTAGTTTCAGGTATGCATTAAAGTGATTCATATATATTATATATATATATATATAATATATATGCATACATATTTTTTTATCAATATTTTTTTTCCTTAAATGAATATAAGAGAAATTGGTTTAGGAGTGGATTCCAGATTATCTGATATATCATTTGTAAGCACATTCTCCCAGTGCACAGTCTATCTTTTCATTTTCTCTCTTAAGAGTATCTTTTGGAGAGAAAAGTGCTTCAGGGAACTCTAGTCAGTATTCTGTAGAAACTTATTTGGGAAAATAACCTGAAAAATAATGGAAGTATGTATAACTGAATCACTTAGCTGTACACTTGAAACTAACACAATATTGTAAATCAACGATACTCCAGTATAAAATAAACATCAAATTAGAAAAGCAATGTGTTTAATTTTGATAAAGGCTAATTCATCATTTGATGCTTGGGGCTGGTGCACTGAGATGAGCCAGAGGGATGGTACAGGGAGGGAGGAGGGAGGGGGGTTCAGGATGGGGAACACGTGTATACCTGTGGTGGATTCATGTCAATGTACGGCAAAACCAACACAATGTTGTAAAGTAATTAACCTCCAATTAAAATAAATAAATAAAATATTAAAAAAAAAGTTTATCATGCTTTTGGCACTCTAGCCAGGAAATCTTTGCTTATTCCCTTCTTTTCTTCTAGAGTTTTATATTTTATGTTTCCCAGTTAGGCCTGTGANGCTCATTAGGTTCTTCTGTCTGTGGATTTCTCCAGGCAAGAATACTGGAGTGGTTTGCCATTTCCTTCTCCAGGGGATCTTCCCGACCCAGGGATCAAACTCTGGTCTCCTGAATTTCAGGCAGATTCTTTACCATCTGTGCTACTAGGGAAGCCCATCATCTGCATAAAAGGTTGTTGGTATTTCTCCTGGCAATCCTGATTCCAGCTTGTGATTCATCCAGCCCAGCATTTCATATAATGTACTCTGCATATAAGTTAAATCAGCAAGGTGACAATATAGAGCCTTGACATACTCCTTTCCTAATTGTGAACCAGTTCTGTTGTTCCATGTCCAATTTTAACTGTTGCTTCTTGACCTACACACAGTTTTCTCAGGAGACAGGTAAGGTGGTCTGATACTCCATATCTTGAAGAATTTTCCATTTTGTCATGATCCACAGAGTCAAAGGTTTTTGCATAGTCAGTGAAGCAGAAGTAGATATTTTTTGGAATCTCCTTGCTTTTTCTATAATCCAGTGGATGTTGGCAATTTGATCTCTGGTTCTTTGATCTCTTTCTAAATACAGCTTGAACATCTGGAAGTTCTTGGTTCAAATACTGCTGAAGTCTACCTTGAAGGATTTTGAGCATTACCTTACTAGCATATGAAATGATGCATTTCAGTTGATAGAAAGTTACAAAATTTGCTTAGATATGTGACAGACTCTACAAAAGCAAGTTGAAGGATGCAAAATAAATAAACAAAATTCAAGAGCTTTTTAATTTATATCTGTGAAAACTAGCTAGAAAATAAGATGTAAGCAAAGATTCCAATCACATTTGCATTAAAAACTATAAAATACATAGGACTAAGTTTTGTAAAAATGATATAATGAAAAAAGAGCAAGACATAATGGGAGTGAAAGTGCTCCTCAAACCCTAAGTTGCTAACTAAATGCAAACTATATTGTTATTACCCCTTCTGGAATATTTGCATCTTAAATGCCAATGGCTGGAAGACTGCCAAGCATAACTTGAAAGATGAATTCCTAATGGTGGAATTTTAGGCATTCTGGTGTGTGTGTGTGTGTGTGTGTGTGTGTGTGTGTGTGTGTGTATGTGTGTGTGTGTGTGTACTTACCTAAGATAGAGAGTGGTTGATAGTAGGGGAGGAAGTTAGAAGGAGGGAGCATCTTTTACTTATGGGAAATTTCCATTAATTCTCCCCCACCTCCCACCAGAGAAGATATACCAGGCTTGCTCTAGAGGTGGGGGCAGAGAAGAGCCCGGCTCCTCTGTGGAGCCCCAAGGACAAGTTTACACCATTGTTTGCTACTCAGTCATTAGGAGAATCAGAATTTCCAGTCTCTGTGAACTTCCTTGCTTATAAGTACTTTCTTTGCTGACTCTGTCTGAACCTCAAAGCTGATAATGAACATATTTTAACTTCCTGCAAAAGGAAAGAGGTTGCCCCTTTATTGAAAACATCCATTCTCCCTAGAAGCCAAATCATCACTGATTATACTTCTTTAGACTGGAGAACTAGAGGGCTTGGTAAAAACCTGGGCTGGATTTTAGTCCCTTCTAGGAAAGCTCTTTCTCCTTTCTGGAAGTCCAGGCGGAAAGGTCCTATCTCTGGTATCCTATCTTCCATAAGAACCTGGTGTTTGAGTCTTATAAATGTCAGTGTATTTCCATGTGCCAAATATCGTCTGTTTCTGGCTGTATGTTAGGTCCTGCGGTTTCATATTCATTTTGCAAAGGCCCACTCTGAGCCCTGCTCACAGCAGCAATAGTGGTTCTGAAGACGTTAGGGGGACAGAGGAGAGAAAGATCAGGGTGTCCTGATCAGGCATTATAATAAGGCTCCTCTACTTTGTGTGAGGGCAGGAGCTACTGGAGGGTTTTGAGAAGAGATGTGACATGATCCAGCTTATGTTTTGAAAGATCATTCTCAGTGCTATTTCTAGAAGACTGAAGAAGGGGAAGTCAGATGCAGAGGGAGCAATTAGGAGGCTGCAGTAATCATCCAGGAGAGGAAGACGGTGGCTGAACCCGGGTTGTTACAGTGGAAGTGGAGAGCCATGCTCAGACTCTGGAGAGATTTTGAAGGTTGAAGTGACAGGACATACTGATGGGATCTGAGGGAAAGCGATGAGTCAAGGATGACTCATGTTTGCTATTTCCTGGGAATATAAGTTTCCTCTATTAGAATGTAGGTTCCACGTGGGCAGAGATCTTCATCTGTTTCATTCAGTTGCAAGTGCCTAGAATAGTACCTGACACATAGAAGATGCTCGATAATCTTTTTCTTTTATTTTTTCAGAATTAAAAAAAATTTAATTAATTTATTGTTGGCTGTGCTGGGTCTTCACTGCTGCACGGGGTTTTCTCTAGTTGTGGAGAGCAGGGGCTACTCGCTGGCTGTGGTGCACAGGCTCCTCATTGCGGCAGCCTCTCTTGTGGAACATGGGCTCTAGGGTGTGTGGGTTTCAGTAGTCAATGAAGCAATGAGGCTTGTGGGATCAGTAGTTGTGGCTCCCTGGTTTTAGAGTGCAGGCTCAATAGTTGTGGCACATAGGCTGAGGTGTTCCTGTGGCATGTGGGATCTTCCGAGATCAGGGATCAAATCGATGTCTCCGATATTGGCAGGAGATTCTTTACCACTGGGCCACCAGGGAAGTCCTTCTTTTCTTTTTCTTTTTTTAAGTATAGCTAATTTACAATATTGTGTTAGTTTCAGGTATGCATTAAAGTGATTCATATATATTATATATATATATATATAATATATATGCATACATATTTTTTTATCAATATTTTTTTTCCTTAAATGAATATAAGAGAAATTGGTTTAGGAGTGGATTCCAGATTATCTGATATATCATTTGTAAGCACATTCTCCCAGTGCACAGTCTATCTTTTCATTTTCTCTCTTAAGAGTATCTTTTGGAGAGAAAAGTGCTTCAGGGAACTCTAGTCAGTATTCTGTAGAAACTTATTTGGGAAAATAACCTGAAAAATAATGGAAGTATGTATAACTGAATCACTTAGCTGTACACTTGAAACTAACACAATATTGTAAATCAACGATACTCCAGTATAAAATAAACATCAAATTAGAAAAGCAATGTGTTTAATTTTGATAAAGGCTAATTCATCATTTGATGCTTGGGGCTGGTGCACTGAGATGAGCCAGAGGGATGGTACAGGGAGGGAGGAGGGAGGGGGGTTCAGGATGGGGAACACGTGTATACCTGTGGTGGATTCATGTCAATGTACGGCAAAACCAACACAATGTTGTAAAGTAATTAACCTCCAATTAAAATAAATAAATAAAATATTAAAAAAAAAGTTTATCATGCTTTTGGCACTCTAGCCAGGAAATCTTTGCTTATTCCCTTCTTTTCTTCTAGAGTTTTATATTTTATGTTTCCCAGTTAGGCCTGTGATTACAATTTTTAATATGGTGTGAGGTATGGACTAAAATGGTTTTTTTGCATATGCATGTCCAGTTGTTCCAAAGCCATTTGCTGGCCTGAGTTGGTTTGGGGGAATAACTAGAATGTCAACAGCTGGATAAGTAAGAAAGGACAAGCAGAGGAAGCGGCAGGGGCAAAGTCACAGTCCTGAGGAGAGGGTGCATTTATGAAGCTATACAGGGTTGTGTTTGGCTGGACAGAACACGTGAAAGGAGAGTAGTGGGATTTAAGGAGGCAAAGTCCAGGCTGTGGAGAGCTTAGCACACCTAGTATTTTCCTGAACTGTTAGAGCTGGAAGTGTTCTTGGAGATTATAAGTTTCCTCCCCATTGTACACATCAACAGATGAAAGTCCAAAAAAGGGACTTGACTTAATTTTAGAGTTTGATTACTACTCTGACTTTATGTGTTTTTCTAGCCAAAATTACCCTATATAAAAAAGGAAAAGTTTAAACAACACAGCAACAGAAGTGAAGCCAGGGTCTTAAAGAGAAGGCGAATCACATGCTATTTTTATCCAAGACTGATTCCTACTGAGAGGGTACTGATTAGTAGATCAATGACTTCTTGGAGAGAGGATGCTAATGGCATGGTGCCCTGTCCAACCTGTAATTTTATCAGCGTCTGGGATGAAGTTAGGGAAGACATTTCCATCAAATCCGTGAAGGACTGGAAGTTGGGAGTAGAGAAAATGTGTTGAATGAGAAAATCAGGATCCCAGAAGCAACAGTTTCAACTTCTAGACCAAATTTAAGGGGAAGACATTAAAAAAGGAAAAAGAAGTTTTACACTTGGATTTACAAAGCAGCTGAACAAACAAAGGGCTGGAGATTCAAGGCTGCACACAAGTCATAGTAAGAACATTATAGAGGGAGGGACATTCAAGTGGATAAAAGCCCATTTGAAGAAAAGGAGTATAATCCTCAGCTGCATGGGGAGAAGTTGAGCGTCCTGATCAGCTATTCTGCTTGGATCAGACAACACCTGAAAAGCATTGTTCGGGACACCGCAATTTAAAATAGAGATGGCTATCCCAGTGACGTATGGCAAAACCAATACAGTATTGTAAAGTAAAATGAAAAAAAAAAAAAAAAGGTAGACATGGCTACCAAATATCGATTCTGAAACTAGAATATTGAGGCTCAGTTTCTGTCTCTGTCTCCTGTTGACTGTGACTTTGGGCAAGTTACTGAACCTCTTTGTACATGGGTGGTACGTGTACAGATGTACATGTCATGTACAGATGTACACTGTCATGACTTGTGAAGTGCAAATGAGTTCATGTATAAAGTGCTTAATAGATGCTATATGGGAATTAACTATAATCATTATTGCTTAAGTATAAGTGTAGTCGCTCAGTCGTGTCTGACTCTTTGTGACCCCATGGACTCTAGCCCACCAGGCTCCTCTGTCCATGAGATTCTCCAGGCAAGAATACTGGAGTGGGTTGCCATTTCCTTCTCCAGTTCTTTGCTTACCGAACACTTAATCACGGTGGATTCCACAACTGTTCTTTATACATCATCTAATGAAATCTTCATAAAAATCTTACAAGGTAGGTAGTTTAAACATATTCTATAGATGAGGACCTTGAAGTTCAAAAGGCTAAGCATGAAGCCAACTCACACATACCCTTGACCTGACACCCCCAGGACTGAACTCCAAGTGCCCAGTTCACAAACTTTCTAATATTACACGGTGCTGTCCAGTGAAACTGATTCCAAAGAGAATGACTAAGATGGGGAAGGGCTCAGAGCCATGTTGTGAGGTTTGATGGGAGGAGTGGGGGTGGGGGGGCTGATGACTAATCCTGGAAAACAGATGCCACATGTAGGAGGAAAGAAACTTGTTTGGTGAAGAAATAGTCTTTATCTACTGAAGACAGAATTTCAGATCAATCACTAGAGATGGAATTGATGGCTTTGTGAAGTAATGAGTTCTTTGTTACTGGAGGTATTTAAAAAATCCAGGTAGAATTCAAGCAACTATAAATGTGGATGAGTAATTGTCTTTTAAAACTTTCTGTAATGTTAGTATCGGAGCTTCCCTGGTTGTGCAGGGATGGCTTCCATCCCTGGTTGGGGATCTGATCCCATATGCCACAAGGCCGAAAATCCCCCAATAAACCCACCCCCCCGA
>SJYA01000939.1:1480346-1902064 GCA_006410615.1 Neotragus moschatus | reverse complement strand
ACCCCCTCTACCCCTCTTTGATTGTCTCCATCTCTGATCCCTAGTATATTTGTTCCCAAAGTAATTTTAATAATATTTTCTATCTTCTCCATTCTAAAGGGCATTCTGAGTGTTAAGAAAAAAGTGCTCATGAAGCGTGCCTAGATCCAGAGAGGAAATGCACTATTTTAAGATAAACTATTATTATAACACTATATGTAATTGCCAAGTGGATAATGGAACCAAGAATTTGCTAAACTCATGTACATAACAAACTATGATAATTTCTTAGAACCAAATGTGTTTATTGCATGTGCCTAAGTATTGCAGTGGATAATTGTTGTTATGTTCTGTTCCTTAGACCTAGTAAATTCTCATCAATTATTTGAAGGTTTCAAAAGTGAAATGCAAACAAAATAAAAACAATCTTGCTATGCATTTGGAAACTCCCTACAGGATTTCCTAAAATATAAATGCTTAAAGTCCAGCGATGAAGTTTTTTGTTTGATTACGAGGTCTGGAAAGGAGAACAAGCTGTGGTCTCATGGGGACTGGTGATGCTCTGTTTGGTGTTCAGGTTTGGGAGAGTGGACCACAGCCCTTGTCCATTTCCAGTTTGTTTCTCTAGGCAATGACATGGGCATATTTTTGTCCAGTTGGGCCAATGAGGCTTAATTGCCTGCTAATTTTGTACTGGATTGAATTAATTTCAAGACCAAATTAATTAAAACAGATGAAGCTTCTTTCATCAATTATTCATGAACTTGTTAGAACAGGAGGGAGCACATCAACTGTATTAAGAATGTTACATTGTTTCAACGAACTTCTTTTTGGTGCCCATCAAAGTGGCAGACACAACTTATAGACTGAGCACACAAGCAATGGGACTTCTAAAAAATTTTATTTATCATTTATTTTTTGACTGCTCTGGATCTTCGTTGCTATGGGCTTTCTCTAATTGTGGCAAGAGGGGTGTACTCTTCATTGCAGTGCTAGGGCTTTTCATTGCAGTGGCTTCTCTTGCTGTGGAACACGGGCTCTGAGCGTGGGCTCAGTGGTTGCAGCTCTTGGGCTCTGAGCGAGGGCTCAGTAGTTGTGGTGCATGGGCTTGGTTGCTCCAGGGCATGTGGATCTTCCTGGACCAGGGATTGAACTCACATCCCCTGCATTGGCAAGTGGATTCTTATACCACTGGACCACCAGGGAAGCCCTAAAGACAATTTTGAGGAACCTAGCATGGTTTTTCTAATCTGTGACTTTGTTCTGGTTTGCTCCGATAAATAGTGCATATACATAGAAATAGCTGCTTTGAAGGGTTTTCCTGGTAGCTCAGCTGGTAAAGAATCCACCTGCAATGCAGGAGACCCCGGGTTGATTCCTGAGTTGAGACGGTCCCCTGGAGAAGGGATAGGCTGCCCACTCCAGTACTCATGGGCTTCCCTGGTGGCTAAGATGGTAAAGAATTCGCCTGCAACGTGGGAGACCTGGGTTGGATTACTGGAGAAGGGCATGGCAACCCACTCCAGTATTCTGGTCTGGAAAATCCCCATGGAAAGAAGAGCCCGGCAGGCTACAATTCCTGGGGTCACAAAGAGTTTGACACAACTGAGCAGCTAAGCCCTGCTGCTTTGAAAGTTGATGGACTTTAAAAGGTGAGTGGTGGGTGTGTGTTTGGGCGGGTGGAGGGCAGGAGACAGAATTACACACCAAATGACCTGCAAATCAAACTCTGGCTGTCCAATTTCTATGTGTAGAGATAGTGGCAGAGGAGGAGAGCAAGCAATGGATGATGTTAGTGAGAGGGAGAATGTCTGGTTTATTGCATTCACCAGTTAACTGTTTCTTGCAAGCATACTTCTTGACTGGCAGTCGGTAAATGCTGACGGGTAAGAACTTGAATCTCTGGAGAAGGGAATGTCAATCCACTGCAGTATTCTTGCCTGGAGAATCCCATGGACAGAGGAGCCTGGCGGGCTACAGTCCACGGAGTCGCAGAAAGTCGGACCTGACTCAGCAACTAAGCATGCATGCACAAGAACGTGATTAAGGCAGTGTCCTAATTCCTGTGGCCCACTGTGGCTACCAAAATCTTGCCTCTAGGAGGTTTCACCTTGCAGAGATACTTATCTACTAATTCATCCAGAGCTAGTTTTTTTAAAGCCAGGTTTTAATGAAAACAAAATAAGAGGATGATGTATTCAGTTCAGTTCAGTCACTCAGTCATGTCTGACTCTTTGCGACCCCATGGACTGCAGCACGCCAGACTTCCCTGTCCATCACCAACTCCCAAAGCTTGCTCAAACTCATGTCCATCAAATCGGTGATGCCATCTAACAATCTCATCCTCTGTCGTCTCCTTCTCCTCCTGCCTTCCATCTTTCCCAGCATCAGGGTCTTTTCAAATGAGTCAGTTCTTCGCACCATTTGGTTTGGCCAAAGTGTTGGAGTTTCAGCTTCAGCATTAGTCCTTCCTTTAGGATTGACTGGTTGTATCTCTTTGCAGTCTAAGGGACTCTCAAGAGTCTTCTCCAACACCACAGTTCAAAAGCATCAATTTTTTGGTGCTCAGCTTTCTTTGTAGTCCAGCTCTCATATCCATACATGACCACTGGAAAAACCATAGCTTTGACTAGACGGACCTTTGTCGCAGAGTAATGTCTCTGCTTTTTAATATGCTGTCTAGGTTGGTCATAGCTTTTCTTCCAAGTAAGCATCTTTCAACTTCATGGCTGTAGTCACCATCTGCAGTGATTTTGGAGCCCCAAAAATAGTCTCTCACTGCTTCTATTGTCTCATTGTTTCCCCATCTATTTGCCATGAAGTGGTAGGACCAAATGCCATAATCTTAGTTTTCTGAATGTTGAGTTTTAAGCGAACTTTTTTAGTCTCCTCTTTCACTTTCATCAAGAGGAACTAATTTCTGCCATATGGATTGTATCATCCTTGTATCTGAGGTTATTGATACTTCTTCCAGCAATCTTGATTCCAGCTTGTGCTTCATCCAAGCTGGGATTTCACATGACGTACTCTGCACATAAGTTAAATAATCAGGATGTATTAAGTAAAAAGGATGTATTGAGAATGACTAACATTGTCAGACTTTATTTTTTGGGCTCCAAAATCACTGCAGATGGTGACTGCAGCCACAAAATTGAAAGACGCTTACTCCTTGGAAGAAAAGTTATGACCAATCTAGATAGCATATTCAAAAGCAGAGACATTACTTTGCCAGCTAAGGTCCATCTAGTCAANTTTCTTGTGATCCACTTAGTCAAAGTCTGGCATAGTCAATAAAGCAGAAATAGATGTTTTTCTGGAACACTCTTGCTTTTTTGATGATCCAGTGGATGTTGGCAATTTGATCTCTGGTTCCTCTGCCTTTTCTAAAACCAGCTTGAATATCTGGAATTTCACAGTTCACTTATTGCTGAAGCCTGGCTTGGAGAATTTTAAGCATCATTTTACTAGAATATGAGATGAGTGTAATTGTGTGCTAGTTTGAGCATTCTTTGCATTGCCTTTCTTTGGGATTGGAATGAAAACTGACCTGTCTTTTCCAGTTCTGTGGCCACAGCTGAGTTTTCCAAATTTGCTGACTTATTGAGTGCAGCACTTTCATAGCATCATCTTAGGGGATTTGAAATAGCTCAACTGGAATTCCATCACCTCCACTAGCTTTGTTTGTAGTGATGCTTCCTAAGGCCCACTTGACTTCACATTCAGGGTGTCTGGGTCTAGGTGAGTGATCACACCATCATGGTTATCTGGGTCATGAAGATCTTTTTTGTACAGTTTTTCTGTGTATTCTTGCCACCTCTTATTTATATCTTCTGCTTCTGTTATGTCCATTCCATTTCTGTCCTTTATTGAGCCCATCTTTGCATGAAATGTTCTCTTGGTATCACTAATTTTCTTGAAGAGATCTCGCCCAAGAAAATGAAATCTGTCACTGTTTCCACTTTCCCCCCTTCTATTTACCATGAAATGATGGAACCGGATGCCATGATCTTAGTTTTTTGAATTTCAGTTTTAAGTCAGCTTTTCACTCTCCTTTTTCACCCTTATCAAGAGATAGTTCAGAGTAAATGAGGTATGGATTGATTGCTGGAGACCCAACTTGAATTTCCAACTCTGTGATTGACTTGAGGTGTGAATTTGGGAAACCATTCTGCTGCCTTGTCTTTAGTCCCCTGTAAAGTTAATGAGGCTGAAGATGCAAAGATTGTTCTAGTTCTATGCTTCTGTTTTATAGAAATGATCAATTATAATTCTCAAATGGTAAATAAAATAGAGAAGTGGAGAATTTTTTTTTTAGAAAATCAGAGAAGGAAAGGACCAAAAGAAGAAAAGGAATCCAAAGTCTAATCACTGCCTCATTAGGCATTGACTAGCTGTCCAAATCAGCAGTAACACCAATAGAGTTTTCCCAAGAGGAAGTAGATGATGTCAGTCACCTTTAGAACAAGCCCAAATGTCTAGTCTCCCAATTAGGGCTCATAAATTCTATTTGCATACTCTTAAGAGAGCTATTGTCAAAATTTTCCTTTGCCATTTTTCAATATTGTGATTATACTTCCTTTTCACAATAGACCAATACATGTGTTAATCTTGTTGATTTCATATGTAAATGCAGCTTCTGAAAATGCCAGTTTCTTGGAGGCAACAGGTGGTAAACAGGAAAAAAGAGGGGAAAAAAGAAAAACAGCAATGATTTTGCAATAGAAGGAATGGAGATTCAGAGTTATCAAGATACTCCATTCCACAGTTATTTATTGAGTGCCAGATGCTGTGCTGAGTTCTAAGGATTCAAAGTGAGCAAGGCATCCATGTCACCACCATTAGTGACACTTAGAGAAATTACCCAAAGAGATATCCAGTAAGTGGCGAAACCTGTATGCACACCCTGGTCTGTCAGGCTCTAATATCAATTAGGAAAACACTAAACTAATGTGGCTTTCAATATCTGTGAGACAAGCTGAGCACTCTGTTTTACCATTCTGTGTCTAGTTAACTCCAATATTTCTTAACTCAGTAGAAAAGTAACTTTGCTATTTACATAGCTGACTAGGCAATTGATTATAATAACACTGCTGTTACAATAATGCTGCATTTATTGAAGACTTTTCACAAAAAATATATTGATTGTTGATAGACTTTTAGAAAAATTTTCATTTTGAAATAGTGTTAAATTCACAAGAAGTGGCAAAGATAGTAGAGGTCCCTGTATCCTTAACCCAGGCCTTCGCAGGTATCTCTAATGGCAAAGAATTTATCTGCCAATTCTGGAGACATAGGAGATGTGGGTTTGATCCTCAGTTCGGGAAGATTCCCTGAAGGAGGGCATGGCAATGCATCTCAGTATTTTTTGCCTGGAGAATCCCCTGGATAGAGGAGCCTGGCGGGCTGCTGTCCATGTGATTGCAAAGAGTGGGATATGACTGAAGTGACGCATGCACACTTCCTTAGCCCAGTTTCATAACTAAAACTATACTGTATCTATAACTTTATTCTCAAGCCCTGAGCAATTAGCCCTATTTCTTGGCTGAATGCTTCTAAACCACTGTGACATAAATGAAAACTCTTGATGCTTGAACTTTGACCTCTTTGTTTCTGAAATCTGAGAATTTCTTTTTCTATTCCCAAGGTCAGTATATATTAAATATTTTCATTATTATATTTCATCTGAAGCCAAATATGGCATCTGTGCCCTGACACTGAATTAAATCTTGGAGACAGAGTTTTAAGTGAAGTAGAAAAGAATAGCTTTATTGCTTTGCCAGGCAAAAGGGGTCACAGCAGGCTAATGCCCTGAAAATTGTATGTCCCAACTTGGAGGGAGTAATAAGTCTTATAGTAATGGTTCAAAGGAGGCATGATCAGCTCGTGGACATTCTTTTGACTGGTTGGTGGTGAGGTAAGTAGGAGTCAGCATAATCAACCTTCAGGTTCTAATCTGTTTGTGGTCTACATGCTTGTGGGCAGCACATCATTATTAGTTGGTAACTTCTCCCACCTGGAGGGGGTTTTGGACTCTGCAGAACAGCTGATAGGATATTGCTGTGTATATCTGCTGATGGAGAGTTGGGACCTTGCCCCAAGCCTGCGCTGTTGTTTCTCTTGACTGCTTCTCCCTGGTCTCGCATCTCCTTTTTCCCTAATTAACAACTGCTTGAATCTGCATGTTGGAACTCATGGAAGATCATGGAGGCTGAATGATGGCTATTTCCTGTAATCAAAGAAGTGGGGGACACAGAAAGGCTTTGTGCCCAGGAGCCCCACTGGCCTTGCTTGGTATCAAAAGCAGAAAGAAAATAGCTGAATCCCCTAGAGACCAGCGTGAACCAAACTCGAGACTGAAAAAGGACCCTGGAACCTTGGTATCTCTCAGTCACTTACCAAGCTGCTTTTTGGAATACATCTGCTCACGAGTGGGATTGTAAAGTAAAAGTGACACTGCTAATCATAACTGTGAAAATAATTTTCTGAGCATCCCTTCTCATCTTGTCCCCCTTTGCTTTTTTTGTTTATCTTCATTGAGTTTGCTGTCCATTCAGACCCTCCCCTTACTAATGATCTCTGCTCATCTTGGAGTATATGGAGGGCTGTGCATGACTGAAACATTCACGATTATCCATTTATTATCAGCTTCCATGAAATTCCCTCATAGTCTTCTCAAGTCGTCTGCAATGTGATGCCCTGATTACTCCCTTATTAGGTTTTGCTTTGGATGGAATTGCCAAGCCAAATTGAAGTTCATGGCTGTTATGAACCATTTCTAAGACATTGCTCAAAAGCGAGTCAGGGGATGCCTCTTGCCTGCTTCTGCCCCTTAGATTTTGGATCAAGATTCACATCCCATGCCCATTAACGTGAGGTTGTTGCTTTATTTATGACCTTTACCTGGTGTATTGCAGTCTATTTCTGTTATCGCATTTTCATCAACTTATTTCAAATTCTGACTCTCACCTTGCACAGTTGCAGAAACTGCATGTCTGCGTTACTTTATTTAGCAGTTGCCTGAACCAATTATATCAGAAGTTCCTTTGCCTTTTCCTCTGCCCTTTCCTTGGACAAGGTGGAAGAGAGTGAGTAAAATTAGGACTTTCTCTATGCTTATTTTTAAACAAAGCCTCTTTAAAACTTAAGAGATAGCATCTTCCTCAGGAAGCTGGCAGCTGTCTGGCCCAGGGACAAAATTACAGCTTTATCATTAAGACTGGGAGTCACTGATCAGGACCTCCATCTCCCCTATTCAGCGTATGCTGATGTGGATTCATTTACTAGATCAGCGTGGAGGACAGCATGACCTCTTAGGAATTCTGAGAAGTGGGAGTTCAGAAGTGCACTCTTGTCAATGGGGGACCACCCTGCTTTGCTTTCCCCAGAGGTTCCTGGATTTTCCTCCTGCTTGTTACCTGCCCAGCAAGTCTATAGAGGTCATTCAATAGATGCTTGGCTGTGTAGGTGTTAGGTGTGATGGTTTCATTGCAATGAAAGGGTAATTCTCCAGAGTGGGATCAACATAGGGCTGGAAGAGACAGTCCTTGGTTCTAGTTCCAACATCATCACTTATGATTTTAACTTTGACCTTGAGCAAACTACATCATATCCTGAAAACTCCACACTTGGTCCACAGTGCTCTGGGAAGAAGCTAGCATATCAGTAAGTCAAGCACACCTAATATTTGTGCTCACAGTGTGCCCCATTGCTACTGTAAGATAAATTTTAGAGAACTGTAAGACTTTTGGCTATACTCTGGAGGAAAGAGCTTGGACCTTGGAATGGGATAGACTTGTGTTCAAAATCTGATTCTACCATTTATTAATTCTGTGACTTTGAATAAATCGCAAAGATTTTGAGACTCAGAATTCTTATTTGCAATATAAGAATTATATGGAGTACATAAGATATATGCAAAACTATTAGTGGTTTCCTTTTCCTTCAACTTTGACCTTGGCTATCATTTTACCATAGCTTGCACAGGTCATTTTACTTAACATGGCTGCTGTTTGGTTATCTGAGAAGGTGGTCATGTGGCTTGATAATTTTAAGATGACCAAGCCCCTGGAGAAAGTTTTCCTTTCCTGAGTTGTGTGTGCATATGTGTGTGTATGTGCTCTTCCTTTTTCTCCCCACGCATTTTTATCTCCTTTATTCTCTCCACCTGTGATCTACAGGCGAAGTCCCACGTCCTCTTTATTTTTCCATTGCTGACTTCTCCTGATTTTTCTTTGGATGCTATCTTGCCCATGTGTTCCACTTGCAATTGGATGCTCTCTTGCCCGTTTGGTCCTCCTGCAAAGTTGCTAAGGGGAATGCTGGGGGTACAGAGTCAGTCATTCTTTAACTACTTAATTATTTATTCTTATTCTTTTTAATCCAAGAAAGGAATCAACGGGTTAGGAAAGGCATTGTGTACTCTCATGTAAGCAGAAGTCAGGAGTCAGGTTAAATGCTACCTAGTGATCTCATTTTTATAATTAAGGTCTAAGGAGAACAGAGATGAACAAACAGAAAAAGGGATAAAGAGCCACCTACATACATAGCTACTGCTTTCATTCCCCATCAGTCTACACTGAAAACAAACTCAAGGACACTAGGCCTAATTTGCCCATCGATGATGACCTCCCTGCTTGTCTGGCTAGTTCTATTGGCAGAAATGTGCAACTTATTCCCCAGCCTGGGCACTGCCATCTGTCACTGTGTCTTGTACTCCGGCAGGAAGCTGAATAGCTTGCTGACTCACAACAAACATTAGGTAAATAGAAAGCCTCAAGTCTCTTTCCAAGAATTGACCTCAGCAGAAGTTCATGTCCTCCCCTTAGCTCATATCCCATCCACAGGGACAACCTGAATCTGATGACTGGTAAGTACAGGAGAAAGGGCTGAGGCCTCTGTAGTGACTCTATCACAGATCAGCTTTTCCCTCTGCCCCATCCCACCCCCTCTCCATCCTTTACAGTTGATCCCAAGGACAACTTCTAATACGCTTTCTGCATGCAGATTTCCATCTCAGAGCCTGTTTCCTGGGAAACCTGGCCTGAGACCCTTTTATATTACAAATATTTTATTATGTCTTTTTTATAGGAAATTTATAGATAATATACCTGAAGAAGTGAAGTGAAGTCGCTCAGTCGTGTCCAACTCTTTGTGACCCCGTGGACTGTAGCCTACCCAGCTCCATACCACAACGCAAAATTAAGAAAAACGAGAAACCTAACCATAAAAAGCACAGCAATGGTTAATAAAATAGTAGTGCATTTAATATTTAATAAGGTAATAATGTATCAGGTACAACTGTATCTGAAGATAAGAAGCATTCAGATGCCCGTGCTATAAAATCACCCAGAATTTGTAAGACACATGATCCAGGGGTGTTGTTTTGCCAACTTAAATGCTGCCAGTAGTGCTGCTGTGGGGGGTAGTTTGTGAATTAGTTATCAACTCTTGGGAAAGTTATGAAGATGACTAATATAATATACTCTTGATTTATCTGGTAGTTGTATTCCTGGATAATTCAATGTAAAAATAATATAGAAATAGGGAAACATTACTTTGTGTTTTTCTATAAAGCAGGGAAAGTTTCTCATTGTGGATAACTATATAGCTGTGAATTGTTTTTTCCCATACAGATCTTTCTGCAGAGATGCCTCGAGGTCATGAGGGTCTTGGGGCAATTCTTTTATGTACAGACATGATCACTGCAGGGAATAAGTACACTAGGTCCTTACCCACAAACATCCCCATCAATGAGACAGCCCTAAACACTCCTGTAAGTTTTCCATATGCCTTCTGGGAGTGTTGGCTCTGCTAAAGAAGGCCAGTGGAGTAAAGGAAAGGCAGTGAATTTTGAGTAGTAACCCCCAAACTGAAGACATCTACATGTTATGCTTGTACAGCAGGACCTAAGTTTCAGCTCAGGCCTGTGTGACCCAGCCCTGGTGCCCCTCCCCTCAGCCCATTCTCCTGTTCTGTTTTCCTTAGAAAAGATCAGGAATGAAGGAAGGACTTGGCTGACTTCCCCCCTACCATCCTCTGTTTTCTCCTCACTAATTTGAGGAGTGCTGAAATGCAGAGCCTTTTTAAAAAGACCCTCCTCATCCAGCCTTAGGGGTCACAGCAGTGCCCTTTGAAATCTAAGCACATGGTCTCTGCTAAATTATAAGCTTCTATTTTGAGCACCATGATAGAGGGGCTGTGGTCCCAGGCTTCTCTAACTCCTTTTCCAGACAGACAGCTTTAATGGGCAAGCTTAGCTTTTATGGTTTGACAGCCTGATAATTGGTAATTAGTTCATGAAGGCTGTGTCGTAATAGTTTCAGAGGGCATTTGTGGGGGGTGGTTTCTCTGTGAAGGAGCACACAATCCTTCCCTTCTCTTTTCTTTCTCATTTCCCTGTCCTCTGAGCCTTCCTCTTTTCTTCTGCATCTTTCTTAAAAAAATTTTTTTTCTTTTAATTGAAGTAGAGAGTACATTTTCTTTATCCATTCATCTGCTGTTGGACGTTTAGGTTGCATCCATGCCTTGGCTATTGTAAATAGTTTTCTTCACCTTTCTTAATTAGACTGCTTTACTTCTCACCTGAATATGTAGATAGTCAGGCGAGAGAGATGGGTGGCAGGATGGGGGGTGGGGGGAGAGAGAGAGAGAGAGAGAAAATACTCTTACAAATGCCCAATTTCAAAGCACACTTTCTTTCCAGAGCCCTACTCCTTGCCAGTGTCTTAGTCTCTCTGGGCTGCTCTAACAAAATGCCATAAACCAGATGAACCATAAACAACAGAAATTTATTTCTCACAGTCTGGAGGCTGGAAAGTCCAAGATGAAGGTGCTGGCAGATTTGGTGTCTCTGGTGAAGAGAGTCTGCAGGACAAGTGTATCAGTTACGTGTGTCTCACATAGGGTTCGAGGCACACAAGCAACGGCTACTTGAAATTATTTTTTGATGCTTGAAATCTGCTCTTTGGTCCTTGCACTATCCCACTCAGGGACTAAGCCCAGTACATCACTCTCAGCTCTCTAAGTAGTGCCCTGAATTACTGAATTCCTTCATGACCATCCTCTCTTCAGATGGAGCCTGCTCCTGTTTATCCCTACCGCATCCCTAATTTTCCATTCAGATTGTGTTAGGTTTCACATTTCACCACTACTGCAAATAATTTACCACCTCCCCTCACAGCTAGCTCACTGCCTATTACTGTGAATTATTTACAGAAGGAACTCTGACTTGAGAAATTGAGATAATGTCACAAGTTATTTATGCAAAAAGAACGCAAGCTTCCTCAGACTTCCCTCCTGCTTTCTAACTTCCCCTGCTGCAGTTCTTGTTCTGGCTCAGCACTTCAGAAGCATTAACCAAGTTGGTTTTTACAGCCAATCTCTTGTCAAAATGAGAGAAATTACTGATTCCATTGAACAGAAGGATAAAGGGACTAGTTCTGACATAGAGTCTTGGGAAGATGCCCTTTCAAGACCGATGGCTAGAAAAATCTTTGATAAGATCAGTTTCCCCTATAGCTTATTTAGGGCACATGTAATTGTGTCTTTTATTTCAATTTAATTATCATTCAGGGCAGCAGAAACGATATTATGGATTTTTTTTTTTTTTTTGCTGGTTATATATATACGCTTGCTTAGCTGCTTGTAATGAGTTTGTTCTTTCAAAAGCTAGTGCTTGACCCCCTTTACAGTTTTAAAAAGACACTGTCCTGAATGCCTCTCTGACCACAAGCACAGGTGAGGAACTGTACAAGGACCATAAAATGACTTCTGTCATGATCTGTCCCTAAGCTGTTCTCCACACTACATCTTGAAATCCGTTCTGTTGCCCAGATTTGAGAGAGAGGACTAAATCACACTCTTTCGCTCAACTTTGAGTCCACAACAGGATGAGAAACAGTTATCAGACAACTGAAGGGCAAAGTACCACTTTTATAAAGGATAACAGCAGATTGGAGAGTTTACCTTAGCTGTACCTCGATAATCAAGCATCTGAGTTTTTATCCTTGAACTGAGACCTCAGAATGATGCATCCAAGTGAAAGCTGAGGTCTGCAAAGCTCTCCCCCTTATACAGAATAGTTGCATTAAACATATCAAGGTCAAAGAATGAGGTCAGGGAAGGATAAGCCTTGAGACCTGCTGCTAGAATGCAGGTGTGGACCCTAATCCTAATCTGTGTGCCCCATGGTGGCAGCCATGCAGTAGAACAGATCCAATTCGCAGACAAGTAGATGAGAAAGAGAGGCCCAGATGGATCCGTGAATGGTTATTTCCCTTTTCTGATATAACCTCTTAGGTAAGTCATCACTGTGTCCAGAAAAGAGGGGTGGAAGAGTTAAGTATATATTGTTTCATCATGGGAGTAGAAATTTCTATGTGGAAACATGAAGATTGGGAAGAAGGGGGACCCCCAAATGTCTCTCATAGATTCTGGTTCAGACCATTTTCTTTAGCCCCGTTGTATTGGTCAAGACTTTGTGGTTGCAACTGATTGAAACCTCAGCTCAATTAAGCAAAAGGAAGGAGAGTGGTTTATCAAATCACAGAATGAATGACTTCCACTCATTTTGTATGTGGCAAATCAGGAGCTCAAAGAATATTATCAGGATTCTATTTCTTTCCTTTTTTTGTTTTCCTCTATTCTGGCCTTGTTCTCAAGCAAGCTGTCTGCTTTTGCTAACAGGATGGCTGCCAGCTTACCTCTTCTTAGTGATCCTAGTAGGGACTGGGAAGAGCATCTCTTTCCTGATATTTCCATCAAATGAACCAGAGGGGAGTCTCATGGGTGTGGCCTGGGTCATGTGTCCATTCCTGAGCCAATCACAGTGGCCATGGTGAAAGGGTGCTGTGACTGGTTGGGCCTGGATCATATGTTAGTCCTCCACTGGAACAAAAATAATAGGCAAAAGTTTCATCCAAATCACATGGGCTAAGATTGGAGGAGGAGAGGATTCCCGAAGAAGACCAGGAGACACACAGAAAAATAAATCACAGTCTTTTATCTTTTTACTGATCTCTGTGGATTTTTTTTTTAAATAAGATTTTTATGTTAGTATAGTTTTAGATTTACAGAAAGCTTGTGGGGATAGTAGAGAGAGCTGTCATATAACCCACAGGCAATTGTCTCTATTGTTAGCATTATATATCACTGTGGTACATTTGTCATAATGAAACAATATTGATACAGAGTGTGTGTGTGTGTGTGTGTGTGTGTGTGTGTGCTCAGTTGTGTCCAACTCTTTAACCCCAGGCTCCTCTGTCTGTGGCATTTTCCAGGCAAGAATACTGGAATGGGTTGCCATTTCCTCCTCCAGGGGATCTTCCCCACCCAGGGATTAAACCCATGTCTCTTGCAATGGCAGGTGGATTCTTTACCGCTGAGCCTCAAGGGAAGCCCATTGATATGTTATCATCCAGTAAAGTCTGTACTTTATTTGTATTTGCTTAGTGTTTAGCTCATGTCCCTTTTCTGTTTCAGGATCCCATCAAGGAAACCTATGTAACAGGAAGGCATCATGTCTCTTTAGATTCCTCTTGGTTGTTTTTATAGTTCCCCAGATTTTTCCTTGTTTTTGATGACCCTGACAGTTTTGAGGTGCTCTGGTCAGGAGTTTTATAGAGTCTCCCTCAGTTTGGATTTGTCTTGTGTTTTTTCTCATAGTTAGGCCGGGGTCGTGGGTTTTAGAAGGAAACCCACAGAGGTAAGTACCATTTTACCTCTTCCACATCGCATCTAGAGAACATGCTATAAGCATGACTTGTCACTGTTGATGGCAACTCATGATCACCTTGCCAAGGCTTTTCTGGTCAGGGCTTCCAGCTGTAAAGGCATTAATTTTCCTACCCTGTACTGTGCTCTTTGGCAAAAAGGTACTGGGTACAGTTTATACACACGAATGAATGATAATTATGCTCCAACACCTTGAAAGCAAAGTATTTACATTAATTGATTATTTGAAATTTTTCTGTGTGGGAGATTTGCCTATTTCCCAATCAACCATTTACATTAGTATGGCCTCATGGGTATTTGCTTTGTATTTTGGGTTATAATCGAATTCTACTTTCTTTAGTCTAAATTGTTCCAACTTTGCACTTGGGAAAGGTCTTCTTGCAGTTGGCTCCTGTGTCCGCTTGCCTCACCCATCCTTGTGTTCCCCACCCCTCAACGTTCCTGCTTCCTAGCATTATAAGATTCTCCAGGCTTATCTTATATATTGGTTTACTTCCTGCTCTAATCCTAAAATCCATAGTTTCTCCAAGAATTTCTGGTTCCTTTTACTGCAGAATGGTTTTAGACACCTATATTAGGGTGCTAGATGTTCTTGTGGCTACTGGGGTGTCTATGATTCTGGCCCTCTCAGCAAATGAACAAGGAAATAATATGTTGTATACCAACAGGTGTGTATACACATATCTGTAAATACTTCTGTATGCATCTGCATCTATATTAAGCTAAACAGGAGTTCATATTTATGTGTTGAATTCTGATTCATTACCACATGACTCATCCCAACCTTCTCCTGTTGCTTGTCTATAGCCTTCCACCCTACAGTGAGAAACCTGGTTCCGACTTCTGTTTGTTCAGTTCCAGTAAAAATAGTTGATTGATTCAATTCCAGTGAAAATGTAGAGTAGTTTCAGAATTGTTAACTTTATATTCCTTTGAATTTGATATTTGGCTTGTATTGCTGTTTATTGTGTCTTTCTGCCAGCTGTGCTATTCAATCTAGTAGCCACTAATCATGTGTGGCTATTTAAATGTAAATTAAAATTAAGTAAAATGGAATGTTTGATTCCTTGGTTACACTTCAAGTCACTGTTCAAGAGGTCTATAACCACCTTGGCTAATGCTCAGCACTAGACGCAACACACTTCCATCATTGTATAAAGTTCTATTGCATAATCTACATCCCGTTTTTCTCCACGTTCTTCTGCCACGTGTCTGGTAGCCACAGGCCAGTTCTATCTTCCTAGCCTTGGCTCTCAGGGAGAACCTTGCCCCAGGTCAGATCCAAGATCCTTACCTACCCAAGAAAGGGAGTTGAGATGTCATATGCTGAGAGCTGGGAGCCAAACGTGCTTTGCCCTAAAGAGCACAGTTTCTGTGTGAGGGAGAAACATACAAGCTGTCATAGAGAAATACAAGACTGAGACTGGGGATGGATCAGAGAAGGCATGCCAAGGGAGATACTGCTTGAGCTATGTCTTGAGGGTTGCTTCAGGAATGGTAAGCGGGCCACAGGCAGGCCAGAGAATGAAACAGCATGTGAAATGTGAGGGCAGGAGTACTGGTGTGTGTGTGCAGCTCAGTCGTGTCCAACTCGTTGCAACCCCATGGACTATAGCCCACCAGGCTCCTCTGTCTAAAAGATTTTCCAGGCAAGAATACTGGAGTGGGCTGCCATTTCCTTCTCCAGGGGATCTTCCCAACTGAAGGATCGAACTCAGGTCTCTTGCATCTCCACCATGGGCAGGCAGATTTTTGCCACTGGCGCCACTTGGGAAGCCTAAGTACTGGATGTATCATATTTGCTAATTGGAGCCCTAGAGAGTCAGTTCATCCTCAGTGGTGAGTAGAACATGGAGGAAGTAGCAGGATATAGACTTGGAGAGTTGAGTGCTAGTAGACTGTGTCTTGCAAGCAGTTTTGGACTTGATTATAGAAATTGTGGGTTGTTAGGAGAGATTTTACATTGAAAAGTGATATGATCTGATCTCTAGTTTAAAAATATCACCCTGCTGGTTGCTGGTGAAGCTGGAAATAGAAGAGGTGGGTTAATATGCAGGGAGAAGAGGGTGAGGAATTTTTTTTTTTTTTTTGCAGTTCTCATATCATTTGATTTTCCAATAATTCTTATCCATTCCTTCCTCCAGGGGAATCTTACCCACCCAGGGAATGAACCCAGGTCTCCTGTAGGGCAGGCAGATTATTTATCATTTCAGCCACCAGGGAAGCCCTTAAAATAGCCACCTTCTATTTCTTGAAGCTAATGTCCCTGGATTTCCTTGACCAATCCTCTATCCTGAGTCTTCTTCTCTTCCTGTTTTTCTTGAGTGTGTTAGTTTTTTATTGGTGCTATAACACATCACCAAATTTAGTGGCTTAAAACAAGGCAAGTTTATCATCTCAAAATTCTGTAGTTTAGATATCTGACTCACGTTTCACTGAGGTAAAATCTAGGCGGCAGCAGTCTGTGTTCCCTTCTGGAGACTGTGGGGCCAGGTCAGTTTCCTTGCCTTTTCCAGCTTCTAGAGGCTGCCTGGATTCCTTAGCTCATGGTCCATTCCTCCTTCTTCAAAGCCAGCTATCATAGATGAGTTTCTCTCCCCACTTCCCGCTGGCCTCTTTTCTGCCTCCCTCTTCCACTTTTAAGGACCCTTGTGATTATAGTGGTCCACGCATATTATTCCAATCTCCCATCTCACAGTCATTAATTTAGTTAGAGACTTCTGCAAAGTCCCTATATAAGGCAATATATTCACAGGTTCCAGGGAATAGGAGGTGGGCATCTTTAGGGAGCTGTTATTGTGCCAACCACACTGAGGGTTTCATAGTCATTTCCAGAGTCCATCTCTAAACTGACATTCATCATTGGCTCTTTACCTCAGTCCAGCTGCTGGACTCATGTTTGGAATCTGTTTTTATCTCTATGCTGCATATTTGGAAAAGTAGCCTTGAAAGGAAAGGAAAAGTTGGTTTGGCGGAGCTACCTAAGATAGAAGGAGAATGGAAGTGAAGATGAGATTGATACCCAGAATTGCATACTCCCTCTCATTGCCCTGGTTACAGAGAACTGTCAGGTTTATGGTCCAGCCACGTGAAGGAGCAAGATAAGGTCCAGTCAGAGCCTGCTGTGCTGCTCCAAGGGGCCAGAAAAGTGGGAGAAGGTCAAAGCAAAGATGCAAGGATCATGGAATTGTAGAGGGAGATTCTCAGAAGAACCAGAGGAGAGTGGCGCAGAGATAGCCAGACAACCTGGGAGGGCAGCATGCAATTAGATTTAGACCTCTATTGGTGTAAATTAGGACCCTTATTTTTCCAGGAAAAAAAAGATTGCAAATTTTTTATGGAACAGAAGCAGGGACTTTTGTCAAAGAGTAAAGCTTGCCTTGAGAATTGATGGCCCTGTGGCATCAGACTGCATTAGAAGTGGCTACCTAGGAAGATAGAGATAATTATCATTTATTAAGTGTTTAGTATGTCCTGGGCTCTTTACAATTATCATCTCTAGTCCTTATAGTAATCCTGCCGTCTGTATTTCAAAGATGAGGGGATTAAGGCTTAGAGAGATGTAAAAAGGGGAGTCAGGATTTATATAAAAGTATGTACAATGCTAAGGGCTTCTCTGGTGGCTCAGATAGTAAAGCAACCACCTGCAATGCAGGAGACTGGAATTCAATCCCTGGGTCGGGAAGATCCCCCGGAAAAGGAATGGCTACCCACTCCAGCATTCTGGCTTAGAGAATCCCATGCACAGAGGAGCCTGGCAGGCTATAGTCCATGAGGTTGCAAAGAGATAGACATGACTGAAGTGACTTAAACACACACACACACTGTAAGATGCTAAAGCTAGAGCTCTTTCCATAGTACTATATATAAAATAGATCACCAGCAGGAGCCTACTGTATAGCACAGGGAACTATGCTTGATATCTTATAATAACCCATGATGGAAAAGAATGAAAATAATAGCTTTATACATAAATTATATATGTATGACTGACTCACTTTGCTGCACACCTGAAAAATCACACAGCATTGTAAATCAGCTATACGTCAATTAAAAATTGAAGACATAGAAAGGAAAAAAAGCTAGAGCTCTTTCAAACATATTGCACTTAAGGGCAGTTATTGAGGGACAGAAACAAGAGAGCCCAAGAGCATTGGAACACTGAGATGCGTTTGTGGTGCTGTGCTGGAAATGGGCATTCACAGACAAGGGTGTGCTCAGAGGAGGCCAGGAATGATGGTCCAGAGGCTGAGAACCACGTATAGGAACTGTTCATGGGATGTTAAGTCTGTTTCAGAGAGGATTATGGGGTCAGCTAATTTACCTTTCCAAGTACCCGAGGGTGGACACATGGAAAAACAACCCAGAAGAAATTACAGGGAGTTAGATTTCAGTATTTTGAAGGAAGTTCTCACTAATCATCATGGCTTGCCAACCCTGGGGTGGAGCCCTGTAGTTGCTGCTGTCCTATGGCTTCGCATATCTGTCTCAGTGCTTGAGTTCCAGCAGTGCTTGTCTCAACAGGTATCTGTCAGGTGTGACTCACAGAAGATTCCATCCTCAGGACAAGCGGCATAGGTACCTCTTAGATTCCTAGATGATGGAATTCTTCCTTTCTCTGCTTCTGCGAGCCTTCCAAGACCGCCACAACTCCCATGATGGAGGCTTTTTGGAAGATACGGTGGTGGTGATGGTTTAGTTGCTAAATTGCATCTGTCTCTTTCGTGACCTCATGGACTGTACCCAACTAGGCTCCTCTGTCCAGGGGTTTCCCAGACAAGAATACTGGAATGGGTTGGCATTTCTTTCTCTAGAGAATATTCCCGACCCAGGGATGGAGCCCACGTCTCCTGCATTGCAGGCAGATTCTTTACCACTGAGCCACCTGGGAAGCCACATTGTGAGATCTATCCTTGTTCATATGAGCCGGGGGGTAGTAAACTGTGTTTGTAAGGGAGCAGGTAGTAAATATTTTAGGCTTTGTGAACCAAACGGTTTCTGTTGCAACTACTCAACTCTACTATTGTGGTAGGAAAGTAGCCATAGATAATGCTTAAACAAATGCAGTGGCTGTTTTCAAAAAAAAAAAAAAAAAAATTATCTTTACAAAATCAGGTGGGGGCTGAATTAGGTGCTCCTGGGCAGTTACTCACCTATGCCTGATTTAGACCATTTATTTTGTGAAAAATAATGTCTTGTTTAGAGTTATTTTCAGCTACAAAGCAATGTATTACCATTTAACTCTTTAATATTTATCCATGTTGTGTAGTCTCTATTTCTTTCATTAGATTGGAAAACAGTTTATGGGTTAAAGGTCAAATTCATCTTTAAATAGCCTCATAAATCTGTTAGGGGAACCACTGACTGAAACTTCCCACCGTGGCCAGGCCCGGTGCTGAGCACTGCCTGAGTTACCTTAAACAGGAGGACCTGATAAGGAACTCAGAATTGGGAAGCTACCACTTGAAGAACTCAGGAAAGGTCAAAAGGAGATAGGAGACTCCAGTCCTTATGTCCTACCAACCTCCAGAATCCTTCTCACCGGAATCCATCTTGGCTGAGTGATGGGCACAGGCCATCAGGAAGGATCCCGAATCAGTGATTGGCCAGAGACATCCCAGAAATGAATCCCAACACCATGAAACGTGAGACTACTGGCTTTGTGGCAAAGCATTTCCCCTAGGTTCCCTGACCCTGCTGCTCTCTGCCCAGGCACCCATTCCCCATAAAGTCTCTTGCTTTGTCAGCAGGCGTGTCTCTGTGGACAATTCATTTCCCAGGGTCGACAGGAGCCCACTCTCGGGTCCTGGCAGGTGACCCCCTTCCTGCAACAAGCCTAGCATAATGGCTCCAATCCCAAAGCCATTTCACCAAAACTTGTGCCTCTGTACAGAGTATCATGGAATCATTGGCATTTATGTGGGTCAGAATGGATAACAGAGGTCAAGTAATTAACCATTCCATTTCTCAGATGAAAACCCTAAACCCAAGGCAAGAGCTATGTCTTTCCCAACGTCATACAACTAGTTGGAACCAGATGTCCTGATGTGCTGGCAAATGAGCTCACCCTGCACTGCTGGGGGCCTGGGTGGTTTCTGCTGCTCCAGAGTGTCACTTATTCTGCACCTGCTGTTTACCAGAGAACTAGGAGCTGCAGACCCAGAGAGGAGGAAAATTCAGCATTCACTCTCAAGATCCATGTTGAATATGGATGAGGGGGTCAGCCACACCCCACAATGCATGCCTCTCTTTGTGTCACGGACGGTGAATTCTCCAAGGAAGTGAGCTTCAGACAATGGGACCACATGGTCCTTTTAATAAAAATGACTGCCATTATTGGATGCGTCCCACATACCTGGGGTTGTATTAAACACTTTGAATGCATTTAGTTCCCTTTCTTTGAATGACCCCAAGCCCTTTAACTGCAAACATATTAAAATTTTAATTAAAAGAACACACCATGGCACACATGTATCTTCTATCACATGTGTTGCTTCATTAAGTATCTTGCTGTAGACAAGAAGTGGAAATTTCTGGGTGATTTTAGTCAGCAAAAAATTCAGTTACCTCAATAACATGGAAAGAGTGTAGCTATTTCCAGAGTCTGTCCTCAAGGCTCCTCCTAGTCTTACAGCTGGCCACCCCACAGGGCGTGCTTCTTTTGGTCCCCTCTGGCAATGGGCTTTTGGGGTACACAGTCCCATTTATATACAGAACAGGTCTTTCTTTTTAGTGCACACTAATTCCAGTTATGCTTACAGCGCCATCTTTTATAGAAATTTCTTGCCTCAGCACTGTATCTTCGTCACTGCCAGGCCGAATTTGCATCACCAGCCAGGTAGATAAACAAAGATATACTCTCCTTAGATAAACTGTTGTGAACTCTCAGCTCCACTTATGGTCTGGAAAGCACGATAGGCGCTTAATAGATATTTATTGATCCATCATTTATTTTTCCACAAAAATGTGCTCACCTGTTTGTAACATGATACATATACCAATTGATTTTCTGTAAAACTCCAGGGACTTGACAGTGCTGCTGCTGCTGCTGCTGCTAAGTCGCTTCAGTCATGTCCGACTCTGTGCGATCCCAGAAATGGCAGCCCACCAGGCTCCCCCATCCCTGGGACTCTCCAGGCAAGAACACTGGAGTGGGTTGCCATTGCCTTCTCCAATGCATGAAAGTGAAAAGTGAAAGTGAAGCCGCTCAGTCGTGTCCGACTCCTAGCGACCCCATGGACTGCAGCCCACCAGGCTCCTCCATCCATGGGATTTTTCAGGCAAGAGTACTGGAGTGGGGTGGCATTGCCTTCCCCGCCTTGACAGTGAGCTCCCTTCAAGTCCCAGCCCTTTCGTGGTTACTTTTCTGCTGCTGCCTATATCTAATGGTGAAATGTGATCACAGGGGAATGATGAGAGGGACAGGGGAATGATGAGAGGGACACCGCAAGCCAACCTTTTCCTGTGTTTGTTTGGATGCCCATGAATTGGCACCAGAGCAGAAAGGACAGAGGTTGAAGAGTCAGTGTAATCAACCAACATTTTGTACTCTGAAGGCTGTGTTCAGAGCTGACTTGAAGTCCATTGCAATGCAAGTGGTAAGGAAAAAATGACATTGACCTGGCATGATAGCATGGTGTGTTTTATAAAAGCACAATCCCACTGAGCTGGCTGTAGTTAGCCTAATCAGATTGGGCAGAAGCATGGGAGGCAGGGAATTGGAGGTGCATTTATTTCTCCAGGGAGGGCAATAAAAAGAACACACAGGGAGAGAGCTGGACAGGTAGGGCCAGATTCTAGGCTCAGCTCTGTTGCTCTGAGTGGAGTGACTTGGGGCAAATCGCTTGACTTCTTGTAGGAAAAAGGAGGGAACAGCAGAGAGGGCTGTAACAGAAGTCTTTTAATGTCTCATCACATTCTGACATTTAGGGATTCTCTATCATCAGGAAACATTGCTTTGATTCTGAATCAGAAAATGAGACCCCTCCCCCACACTGTGGATTGAATTGTGCCCATCCCCAAGAGACAGAAACCCCAGCATCTGTGTATGTGACTTTCCAATAAGTCCCCTACATACAAACCTCCAAGTCGCGAACTGTCAAAGATGAGAATGTGTGTTCACATGGCCAGTCACGTAAGTTGGCTCTACTTGAGGAGGCACTGTTAGTTTTAGAGGCATAGAACCTGAATGTAGAATGGTGCATGAAGGTTGCAGCGCCCATTCAGAATGCAATCCAGGGCTACAACGTCATCTAGAATGAGAGGAAAAGAGCTATGACCCAGACATCACTGAATCATTTTTTCAAGAGGGTAGATGGAATTGAATCCGGCAAGGAACCAGAGCATGTGGCATCAATGTCATGTGTGATGAAATTGCAGCTTCTCCTCAGTCTCTTATTGCTGACGACCCTTCAGCTCTGCTATCGCCCACCTCCTCTACCTTCTCCGGTCGATGACTCTTCTTGCCTGTTCACTCAATGCCAGCCTCTGTGTGCCAGTTGTTGTACCATACTACAGTACTTTTCAGGGTACTGTACTGTAAGATTTTAAATATTTTATTTTTTATGTTTTTTTTATGTCTTATTTATGTGAAAAGTATCCTTGGAAGAAAAGCTATGACACACCTAGACCGCATATTAAAAAGCAGAGACATCACTTTGTCCACAAAGGTCCACAGAGTCAAACGGATGGTTTTTCCAGTCATGTATGGATGTGAGAGTTGGACCATAAAGAAGGCTGAGCGCTGAAGAAATGATGCTTTCCAACTGTGGTGCTGGAGAAGACTCTTGAGAGTCTGTTGGACAGCAAGGAGATCAAACCAATCAATCCTAAAGGAAATCAATCCTGGCTACTCTTTGGAAGGACTGATGCTGAACCTGAAGCTCCAATACTTTGCCTGATACAAACAGCCGACTCATCAGAAAAGACCCTGATGCTTTGAAAGACTGAGGACAAAAGAATACGGGAGCAGTAGAGGATGAGATGATTGGATGGCATCATTGACTCAATGGGCATGAGTTTGAGCAAGATCCAGGAGATAGTGAAGGACAGGGAAGCCTGGCAGGCTACAGTCCATGAGGTTGCAAAGAGTTGGACATGACTGAGTGACTGAACAAGAACATTATACACCTATTATAGTACAGCACTCTAATACATAGCTGACTGTGTCAGTTGTATATCTAGGCTAACTTTGTTGGATTTATGAACATATTGGACTCACCAATATACTCTTGGAATAGAGCTCATTTGTAGGTAGGGAACTACAATGGAAACAGAATCTTTTCAGACGTACTCAAGTCGAAGGTCTTGAGATGAGACCGTCCTGAATGACTTGGGTGGGCTCCAGATCCAGTGATGAGCGTCTTGATAAGAGAGACACACAGAAGAGAAGATGAAGTGAAGGCGGAGGCAGAGATCGTAGTGATGAGGCCGCAAGTCCAGGAACGCCAGGGAAGCACCCGTAACTGGAGGCGGCAAGAAGCACATTCTCCCCAGAGCCCAGCTGAAGGACGTCCCTGATGACACATGGATTTCAGACCCTTCAGTAGCGTCCCACTCTTTGCAACTCTACGGACCATAGCCCACCAGGCTCCTCTGCCCATGGGATTTTCTGGGCAAGAATACTGGAGTGGGTTGCCATTTTCCTCCTCCAGGCCAGAGTCTCCATTGTCTCCTGCATTGGCAAGCGGATTCTTTACCACTAATGCCACCTTAGAGGAGGGCAGGGATGGCAAATTATGTCCCATAGGTTTTATCTGGCCCGCTACCTGTTTTTGTAAATAAAGTATTATTGGAACATAACCACACCCATTCATTTACATACATTCTGTGGCTCTATGGCTGTTTTTGCACTGCAATATTTGACTTGAGGAGTTGCAGCAGAGACCATCTGCCTTGCAAAACGGAAAATATTTTCTATCTGTTGCTTTACAGGAAAACATNAAAAAAAAAAAAAAAAAATTATCTTTACAAAATCAGGTGGGGGCTGAATTAGGTGCTCCTGGGCAGTTACTCACCTATGCCTGATTTAGACCATTTATTTTGTGAAAAATAATGTCTTGTTTAGAGTTATTTTCAGCTACAAAGCAATGTATTACCATTTAACTCTTTAATATTTATCCATGTTGTGTAGTCTCTATTTCTTTCATTAGATTGGAAAACAGTTTATGGGTTAAAGGTCAAATTCATCTTTAAATAGCCTCATAAATCTGTTAGGGGAACCACTGACTGAAACTTCCCACCGTGGCCAGGCCCGGTGCTGAGCACTGCCTGAGTTACCTTAAACAGGAGGACCTGATAAGGAACTCAGAATTGGGAAGCTACCACTTGAAGAACTCAGGAAAGGTCAAAAGGAGATAGGAGACTCCAGTCCTTATGTCCTACCAACCTCCAGAATCCTTCTCACCGGAATCCATCTTGGCTGAGTGATGGGCACAGGCCATCAGGAAGGATCCCGAATCAGTGATTGGCCAGAGACATCCCAGAAATGAATCCCAACACCATGAAACGTGAGACTACTGGCTTTGTGGCAAAGCATTTCCCCTAGGTTCCCTGACCCTGCTGCTCTCTGCCCAGGCACCCATTCCCCATAAAGTCTCTTGCTTTGTCAGCAGGCGTGTCTCTGTGGACAATTCATTTCCCAGGGTCGACAGGAGCCCACTCTCGGGTCCTGGCAGGTGACCCCCTTCCTGCAACAAGCCTAGCATAATGGCTCCAATCCCAAAGCCATTTCACCAAAACTTGTGCCTCTGTACAGAGTATCATGGAATCATTGGCATTTATGTGGGTCAGAATGGATAACAGAGGTCAAGTAATTAACCATTCCATTTCTCAGATGAAAACCCTAAACCCAAGGCAAGAGCTATGTCTTTCCCAACGTCATACAACTAGTTGGAACCAGATGTCCTGATGTGCTGGCAAATGAGCTCACCCTGCACTGCTGGGGGCCTGGGTGGTTTCTGCTGCTCCAGAGTGTCACTTATTCTGCACCTGCTGTTTACCAGAGAACTAGGAGCTGCAGACCCAGAGAGGAGGAAAATTCAGCATTCACTCTCAAGATCCATGTTGAATATGGATGAGGGGGTCAGCCACACCCCACAATGCATGCCTCTCTTTGTGTCACGGACGGTGAATTCTCCAAGGAAGTGAGCTTCAGACAATGGGACCACATGGTCCTTTTAATAAAAATGACTGCCATTATTGGATGCGTCCCACATACCTGGGGTTGTATTAAACACTTTGAATGCATTTAGTTCCCTTTCTTTGAATGACCCCAAGCCCTTTAACTGCAAACATATTAAAATTTTAATTAAAAGAACACACCATGGCACACATGTATCTTCTATCACATGTGTTGCTTCATTAAGTATCTTGCTGTAGACAAGAAGTGGAAATTTCTGGGTGATTTTAGTCAGCAAAAAATTCAGTTACCTCAATAACATGGAAAGAGTGTAGCTATTTCCAGAGTCTGTCCTCAAGGCTCCTCCTAGTCTTACAGCTGGCCACCCCACAGGGCGTGCTTCTTTTGGTCCCCTCTGGCAATGGGCTTTTGGGGTACACAGTCCCATTTATATACAGAACAGGTCTTTCTTTTTAGTGCACACTAATTCCAGTTATGCTTACAGCGCCATCTTTTATAGAAATTTCTTGCCTCAGCACTGTATCTTCGTCACTGCCAGGCCGAATTTGCATCACCAGCCAGGTAGATAAACAAAGATATACTCTCCTTAGATAAACTGTTGTGAACTCTCAGCTCCACTTATGGTCTGGAAAGCACGATAGGCGCTTAATAGATATTTATTGATCCATCATTTATTTTTCCACAAAAATGTGCTCACCTGTTTGTAACATGATACATATACCAATTGATTTTCTGTAAAACTCCAGGGACTTGACAGTGCTGCTGCTGCTGCTGCTGCTAAGTCGCTTCAGTCATGTCCGACTCTGTGCGATCCCAGAAATGGCAGCCCACCAGGCTCCCCCATCCCTGGGACTCTCCAGGCAAGAACACTGGAGTGGGTTGCCATTGCCTTCTCCAATGCATGAAAGTGAAAAGTGAAAGTGAAGCCGCTCAGTCGTGTCCGACTCCTAGCGACCCCATGGACTGCAGCCCACCAGGCTCCTCCATCCATGGGATTTTTCAGGCAAGAGTACTGGAGTGGGGTGGCATTGCCTTCCCCGCCTTGACAGTGAGCTCCCTTCAAGTCCCAGCCCTTTCGTGGTTACTTTTCTGCTGCTGCCTATATCTAATGGTGAAATGTGATCACAGGGGAATGATGAGAGGGACAGGGGAATGATGAGAGGGACACCGCAAGCCAACCTTTTCCTGTGTTTGTTTGGATGCCCATGAATTGGCACCAGAGCAGAAAGGACAGAGGTTGAAGAGTCAGTGTAATCAACCAACATTTTGTACTCTGAAGGCTGTGTTCAGAGCTGACTTGAAGTCCATTGCAATGCAAGTGGTAAGGAAAAAATGACATTGACCTGGCATGATAGCATGGTGTGTTTTATAAAAGCACAATCCCACTGAGCTGGCTGTAGTTAGCCTAATCAGATTGGGCAGAAGCATGGGAGGCAGGGAATTGGAGGTGCATTTATTTCTCCAGGGAGGGCAATAAAAAGAACACACAGGGAGAGAGCTGGACAGGTAGGGCCAGATTCTAGGCTCAGCTCTGTTGCTCTGAGTGGAGTGACTTGGGGCAAATCGCTTGACTTCTTGTAGGAAAAAGGAGGGAACAGCAGAGAGGGCTGTAACAGAAGTCTTTTAATGTCTCATCACATTCTGACATTTAGGGATTCTCTATCATCAGGAAACATTGCTTTGATTCTGAATCAGAAAATGAGACCCCTCCCCCACACTGTGGATTGAATTGTGCCCATCCCCAAGAGACAGAAACCCCAGCATCTGTGTATGTGACTTTCCAATAAGTCCCCTACATACAAACCTCCAAGTCGCGAACTGTCAAAGATGAGAATGTGTGTTCACATGGCCAGTCACGTAAGTTGGCTCTACTTGAGGAGGCACTGTTAGTTTTAGAGGCATAGAACCTGAATGTAGAATGGTGCATGAAGGTTGCAGCGCCCATTCAGAATGCAATCCAGGGCTACAACGTCATCTAGAATGAGAGGAAAAGAGCTATGACCCAGACATCACTGAATCATTTTTTCAAGAGGGTAGATGGAATTGAATCCGGCAAGGAACCAGAGCATGTGGCATCAATGTCATGTGTGATGAAATTGCAGCTTCTCCTCAGTCTCTTATTGCTGACGACCCTTCAGCTCTGCTATCGCCCACCTCCTCTACCTTCTCCGGTCGATGACTCTTCTTGCCTGTTCACTCAATGCCAGCCTCTGTGTGCCAGTTGTTGTACCATACTACAGTACTTTTCAGGGTACTGTACTGTAAGATTTTAAATATTTTATTTTTTATGTTTTTTTTATGTCTTATTTATGTGAAAAGTATCCTTGGAAGAAAAGCTATGACACACCTAGACCGCATATTAAAAAGCAGAGACATCACTTTGTCCACAAAGGTCCACAGAGTCAAACGGATGGTTTTTCCAGTCATGTATGGATGTGAGAGTTGGACCATAAAGAAGGCTGAGCGCTGAAGAAATGATGCTTTCCAACTGTGGTGCTGGAGAAGACTCTTGAGAGTCTGTTGGACAGCAAGGAGATCAAACCAATCAATCCTAAAGGAAATCAATCCTGGCTACTCTTTGGAAGGACTGATGCTGAACCTGAAGCTCCAATACTTTGCCTGATACAAACAGCCGACTCATCAGAAAAGACCCTGATGCTTTGAAAGACTGAGGACAAAAGAATACGGGAGCAGTAGAGGATGAGATGATTGGATGGCATCATTGACTCAATGGGCATGAGTTTGAGCAAGATCCAGGAGATAGTGAAGGACAGGGAAGCCTGGCAGGCTACAGTCCATGAGGTTGCAAAGAGTTGGACATGACTGAGTGACTGAACAAGAACATTATACACCTATTATAGTACAGCACTCTAATACATAGCTGACTGTGTCAGTTGTATATCTAGGCTAACTTTGTTGGATTTATGAACATATTGGACTCACCAATATACTCTTGGAATAGAGCTCATTTGTAGGTAGGGAACTACAATGGAAACAGAATCTTTTCAGACGTACTCAAGTCGAAGGTCTTGAGATGAGACCGTCCTGAATGACTTGGGTGGGCTCCAGATCCAGTGATGAGCGTCTTGATAAGAGAGACACACAGAAGAGAAGATGAAGTGAAGGCGGAGGCAGAGATCGTAGTGATGAGGCCGCAAGTCCAGGAACGCCAGGGAAGCACCCGTAACTGGAGGCGGCAAGAAGCACATTCTCCCCAGAGCCCAGCTGAAGGACGTCCCTGATGACACATGGATTTCAGACCCTTCAGTAGCGTCCCACTCTTTGCAACTCTACGGACCATAGCCCACCAGGCTCCTCTGCCCATGGGATTTTCTGGGCAAGAATACTGGAGTGGGTTGCCATTTTCCTCCTCCAGGCCAGAGTCTCCATTGTCTCCTGCATTGGCAAGCGGATTCTTTACCACTAATGCCACCTTAGAGGAGGGCAGGGATGGCAAATTATGTCCCATAGGTTTTATCTGGCCCGCTACCTGTTTTTGTAAATAAAGTATTATTGGAACATAACCACACCCATTCATTTACATACATTCTGTGGCTCTATGGCTGTTTTTGCACTGCAATATTTGACTTGAGGAGTTGCAGCAGAGACCATCTGCCTTGCAAAACGGAAAATATTTTCTATCTGTTGCTTTACAGGAAAACATAAAGCTGACCCCTGGGATAGGGGAGAGAGCATGAGCTTTGGAAAATTGTTATTGTTTAGTCGCTAAGTCGAGTCTGACTCTTTTGCAACTCCCTGGACTGTAGCCCACCAGGCTCCTCTGTTCATGGGATTTTCTGGGCAAGAATACTGGAGTGGGCTGCCATTTCCTCCTCCAGGGGATCTCCCTGACCTAGGGATGGAATCCTTGTCTCTGGGTCTCCTGCACTAGCGCTCAGATTCTACACTGCTGAGCCACCAAGGAAGTTTTGGGAAGAACTGAGTTCAAATCCTGACTCTCACCATTTCCTAGCCTGGACAAGGCCCCTGGACCTCACCTTCCTCCTTGGGGAGGCAGGCAGGCTGAAGCTGTCCCTGGGGGTTAGATGTTGATGCTTAGCATAGTGCTTGATCAGAGGAGGGATAGCCCCATACCGTGTCCCCTCCTCCACCTCGACCCGGCCCCTCTGACAAATCTAACCATGAGCATTTCCTGGCAGCTTCCTTAGTGTTTCCTGGAAGGAAGCTGCTCCCCTCTCTCTGTTCCTGGGTGGTCTGCAATCTTCCCCACCCTAACTCTGCCCTGGTCCTGCAGGACTCCTCATTCACATTAAACAGGTCTGCCTCTTCTGGTAGGCTTTCCAGCCTCTGAGAAGTCCAGGACCATCCTCCAATGGAGAACTGGTCCAGTCTCTTTCGGTTCTGACATCCCTCCGCCAAGCTGTGCGGAAATCTGGCATCCTCGCAGCGAGCAGCCCTTAGATTCTTTGAAACATACCGTGGCTTGGCCCCCATTTTCCTTGATTCTCTGCCAAACCCATTACACGTGTCGGAGCGGCAAGGGACTGGAAGAATTACGGTTTCCATTTGGCTTCTGCGGCCGTTTTGTCTAATTTGCACTGGCTTTGACATACAGCGATTGCTGTTTTTGTTGTTGGGATTTGGAGGCTGTTTCAAGCTCTGTCTCTTTTCTCCTGTTTTCTCTTAGCTCTTTCTTTTTCCGTGAGGGGGGTAGGGGCAGAAGCCTTGCAAGTACAAAACTCAGACTTAGCTGCCACCATCAGAGCCCCCACGCTCACATGGACTCATTTGCTCTAGCAGCAGATTTCATTAACTGAAGGGCGACGTTGCAAGGCGAAGCATGATAATGAGGTTGGAACTAATCAGAACATATGGGATGTTTTTACCATTAGCTCCAATTCCTGACGTGGGAGGAGGCACACTGGCAGGGGGGCAGTTTAAGCAGGATTTTATTACCCACGTGGGGTTACATCCATGACCCCTGAGTCCATTCTCTCCAGGGTGGCCTCCTTCTCCTATTCCCATCCTTCACCCTGCAACCCCTGCCAGCCCTGCCGGGGCAGATCGTGGCCACAAGAATGAAGAAAAACTCACAGAATCAAAGACTGGTCTTGCTGAAGCTAGTTCCCAGCACCTCCTGGTTGACTAATCTAAATAGGACTTTTCCATCCTCTTCGGCTTAACTTCTTGGTGGGTATGACTCTACTGACTGCGCCCCTTCGACCTTGAATGAGTTCTGGGACATTGGCCTCCTTTGATTTTTCTCCTCTGAATCCTTCTTGCTCCATCCATTTTTGCAGGTTAAATTTGTATACGTTGAGAAGCATCAACATTGCTACCCAAGGTGAGGAAGTTTTGGGAATCAAAACAGAGTAACTACCATACTATTTCGCAGAGACTTGCCCAACTGCCCTACCCCCTCCTTTCTCGGCCTCCTTTTATCCTTCTTTCTCTCTTTTTCTTTGTGCAGATTTTGCCAGTTGCTGGCAGAGCACTGGAGATGCAAAGATGAGGGGCAACAGTCGCCGGCCTGGAGGACATCACAGTCTGTGATCTGCGGCCATCACTCCATTTCCCTCTCCACACTCTGCTCCGGAATTTTCCAAACACAGAACCAAGAAGGTTTTTCAAGTCCACGGTGACTCATAACCTCATTGAGCAAAAGAGGTCACAGGAATTCAGAGAGGGAAAGTCATTTATCCAAGATTACATCGAATGAGAGTGGCTGGTTCATACAGTGGCACCCTTTGAACATTACCCCTAACTGCTGTCTCCATCGTAAATACATCATTTAAGAAGGGTTCCAGGGACTTTGCTGGCTGTCAGTGGTTAAGACTCCACATATGGGTTCAGTCCCTGGTCAGGGAACTAAGCTCCTGCATTCTGTACAGCCAAATAAACAAAATAAAAAGCAGAAGGGTCACAGACTCGGTGGCAGATGCTTTTGGCATCCTGTGCAGGTCTACCCTCTTCCCCTCACCCCTCCCTAGATTCTGCAGGTGTTGGCAGCTCTCATCTGCATTCTTTTCTGAGTAGTTGCCTTTGGCTGATGTTGCCACTTACCCAAAGATACCTGGAAGATTGGCAGGGGGCAGCTCATGACCAATGACTGTGGTGTGGCACTGAGGCCCCAGGTCTCTTGCATTTGGGCAGAAAACCTCTGTGCTGCAGTTACGCCCCGGGCTCCCAGAGGAATCAGGCTGCATCTAGGCTTCTGCTGAAGCCATGCTGTGGTCTAGTTTCTTCTCTGCCTGCTCCTGCTTCTTCATGCCACTCTAGATTTCTCCCCCACCTAAGGCTTAACTTCTGGGAAATGTGCTCTATAACAAATGTTACCACCTCATCTGCCTGCATGGGCTTCCATTTTCCATCACTTAAATGAGGTAGTTGGCCTACAACAGGGCTGTTGGTATGCAGGCAGCAATCATAGTCAGCAATCATGGCCTTCGTCTTTGTCCTCCTCAGAGAGCACTGGACACCTTGCCTTTGAAATATGTAAGATGAGGCAGGGAGGGAAGGATGGAGAAGTATTTCTTTGGGAGAGCAGTGAGGATGTCTTGACTGAGGTAGAAATGGTTATGAAAGACTGGATGCTGGCACAGAAGCATGAAACTTTGCCTCTTTTCTGCCAAGTGTTAGGGGAATTTCCTCCAGGCAGATATGGTTTGGATGGCATGACACAGGTTAGGTTGCCTTCATCTGAGAATCACTCAGAATTAGATGACACAAAGAGCCTATGCTTAAGAAGAAAAAAAACAACCTGGAATTGATTCAGGCATTTTTCTTTCCTATGCTTCTCAATGCACACCCATCTGAGAACTGAGGGATGTTCCCTGCTAAGCCTTCCATCTAGAGATCAGTGCAAAGAAACAAACTTATTGAGGACAGGACGTTGTCTATGCAAGGGGCTGGCATGGGGATGGGAATGCACCATCTGATGGGAAAGATATATTCACATATAACTAGATGAGTAAGTGGAATCCAATGTTGTTTACGCGGGAAGGTTTATAATCAAGAGGATCCCGTGTTTCTCTATCACATATTTATTCTTGAGTTCTGCCATCTCCATGGCCAACCCTATAGTCCAAAATCCTGCCTTTCCTTCTGAAATGGAGCAGGACCCTATGGCCATTGCCCCACCACCCATGTTCTCAGCCTGCCTTTTATGTGTGGAAAAACTTTAGCCAAAGAACAAGTTTAATCAGAGGAGTGAGAAAATGCAGAAACAAAGGAAAACAGTCAGAAGAGGCCAAATAATAGTGTACACGCACGCTTATCCTTGTCTGGCTCTTTGTGACCCCACAGACTGTAGCCCGCCAGGCTCCTCTCTCCATGGGAATTTTTAGGCAAGAATACTGGAGCGAGCTGCCATTTTCTCCTCCAGGGGATCTTCCTGATCCAGGGATTGAGCCTGCATTTCTTATGTCTCATGCGTTGCAGGTGGGTTTTTCACCTGCTGAGCCATATGTAGTCATTAAACAAAATCAAGGACTTTTAATTCCTTCTCAAGGGCCGTAGATAATATTCTGAGCCATATCTTATGGATTGTCTTGTAGATACTGAAACATCCACCACATAGAAGAAGTTAACTACGTGGTGACCAGACAGTAGCCATGGCATAGCTGCCTTATAGAAATGGGAGCAAAGCAGCCCTGGAACTGGAGATGAACTATGCTTACAACAACCCCATCAAGGTGACACTGGTCAGACCACAGATGACCAATTTCAGGATGACTTGTCAGAGCTGAATATGCTGTTTCTGCATGTAGCCTCCTTCTCTCCTCTGTAAAATCTCTTTCCTATTGATTGTCAGTGGGTGGGGGAGTCAGCCTTTGGACAGGAGTTTGTCCCCTCGACTCCATAGCCATTGCCAGCATCCAAAGTAAAGCAAACTTTCTTTTCCACCAACTTTGCCTCTTTATTGGCTTTTGAGTGGCGGCATCCAGACCCCACTTTTGGTTACACTTCCTGGACCGCAGCACTCACCCTCTCATTTGTCTGTCCACATTCCTTCTTGCCTTTTTCCCATCCAGTCCCAAAACAACAAGGCACAGTGAGCTTTTAAAGAGGTAAGTCATTCAGTGGCAGTTTTTTTGCATTAAGCCCTTTACCAGCACCTCGTAGCCTGGATCCTCTACTTGTATATAAGAGGTCTTAGCTTTCTTGTCAAACTTGCTCTTGACTGCAGCTACTTTGGCCTAACCTATGTTCCTTTCTGGCTCAGGGCCCCTTACACACTCTTCCCTCTGCTTGGAACACCTACTCAACCTTTGGCTCTTAGCATGACCATACCTCCTCAGGGAAGCCTTCCCTGCCCTTCCGAGGCAGGTTGGCCTCCCTTCTACCTGCCACACCACACCACTGTAGCATGTTTGAAGAGTTTTTGATGACTAAGGAAATGTGTAATTGGTGGTTTGACTGTTTTACTCACTGTTGCTTCTTCAGAGCCTATCTCAAGGCCATGGGCATCATGGATGGGCCTTTGATGTGTTTTAATTGACTATATGAATGAACACAGAGGTTAAATCAGATAAATGAATCATATTGCTTGATGTCTATCATTCTCCCCTTTCAAATCCTTGGGCTGGTATGTTGTGAAAGTCAAAGTCAAAGTCGCTCAGTCGTGTCTGACTCTTTGCAACCCCATGGACTATACAGTTCATGGAATTCTTCCAGGCCAGAATACTGGAGCAGGTAGCCTTTCCCTTCTCCAAGGGATCTTCCCAACCCAGGGATCAAAACCAGGTCTCCCACATTGCAGGTGGATTCTTTACCAGCTGAGCCACCAGGGAAGCCCCTGGTATATGTCATTGACTGGTAATAACTGTGATAGTGACCATATATATCATTTTGTGAATTCTTTAGATTTCATAAAGAAATACTTTCACACACATTCCTTAACTTGATCCTCACAACAAGCCTTTTATGTTATTCCCAATTTACAGATGGGAAAACTGACCTTTGATGGGATGTAGGTATTTATTTGGCAGAAGCTGTGCCAGCCCTGATGCTTATTAGCTGTCCTAATAAGCTAATTAGTCCATTAGTAGCCCTGATGCTTATTGGGAGCTTGGACAAGTCAGGGAAATTCTCTGAGCCGCAACTCCTTCAAGGACGAGTCAAGTTCTCCCCACTCAGCCTGCCCACAGCAACTCTGCCTTCTCCCATCATGGTGCATTTCATACTATATTTTAACTTTTGAAAATGATTTATTAATTTCTTTTTGGCTGTGCTGGGTCTTCCTTGCTGCGAGCTTTCTCTAGTTGCAGTGAGCAGGGGCTACACTCTAGTTGTGGTACACGGGTTTCTCACTGAAGTGGCTTTTCTTGTTGCAGAGCATGGGCTCTAGGGTACGCGGACTTCAATAGTTGTGGCTCATGGGCTCTAGAGAATGGGCTCATTAGTTGTGGCCCACAGGCTTAGTTGCTACTTGGCATGTGCAGTCTTTCCAGACCACGGATTGAACCCATGTCCCCTCCACTGACAGATGAATTCTTAATCATTAGACCATCAGGGAAGCCCTGTATTTTAATTTTTAAAAAATTCTCCTCTCTTGCACCAGACCTGAAGCATACTGAGGGTAAAGATTGTGTGTTTTTCAGAGCACAGTGCCCAGCACAGAGTAGACTCTTAATCCATTAGGGCTGTTATAACAGAATACCACAAAATGGGTGTCTTATAAACACCAGACACTTAATCTTCACAGTTCTGGGGACTGGAAGTCCCAGATCAAGGTGCTGGTGGTTTTGGGGTCTGGTGAGGCTGGCTTCCTGGTTCATATAGCTGGTCGTCTTCTTGCTGTGTTCTCACAGGCAGAAGTGGGGAGGGAGCTCCTTAGGTAGGGTCCCTTTTATGAGGTCACTGACCTCATTTATGGAGGCTCCACTCTTATTACCTAATCTCCTGCCAAAGACCCTATCATCACATGAGGGAGGGGGTTAGAATTTCAACTTATGGACTTTGTGGGGGACACATTCAGGCCAGAGTGATCCTCAAAATGTTGGCTGAGTGATACTCTAATTAGACAGCACATGGAGGAACTCTCCAAATCATGATACTAACGTGGTGCCCCTGGCATCATCACCCAGGGTGGGAAGAGACCACAGGCTTTGGGCTGCCATCTATGGGGTCGCACAGAGTCAGACACAACTGAAGCGACTTAGCAGCAGCAGCAGCAGCAGCTGCAGCCCCTCTAGGCTTCAGCCAGGGTTGCTCAAAGGGTTAAACCTCATTTCCCCACACAAGTAAGGGATGCCCGGTCTATTTGCATCCTTTAAAATTGCTGCTTGTGCTCATCTGGGAAGTTCCATGATTTGTATGGAAATTTCTAGGTCCCTGAATCTTTAAGCATCACTCAGAATTGAATGAAGTTGAGGCTACCTTTTAAGCCTGTAATTGCAAACTTGAGTCACTACATCCTGCCCCTGATTGGGTTTTCTTTTGAGTTTTATTTCTGTCTGTTAGTTTTCACTTCCCACTGAGTTAGTTACCTCACTAACCTGACACGTTTTCCTCACTCAAGAAGAGGGCAGTGATAGGAAAGCTGGCAGTCAGCCCCCATTTTTGTGATTTTACTTTTTATTTTCTCATGTACCTCCCAGAAACTACTCCTTTATTATTATTTTTCAACTGTATACCTTTTGTTTTGTATTGAAGTATAGCTGATGAACAAACCATGTTGTGATAGTTTCAGATGAATAGTAAAGGGACTCAGTCACACGTACGCATGTAGCTATTCTCCCCCAAACTCTCCTCCCATCCGTGCTGCCACATAACATGAAAGAGAATTCTGTGTGCTACTGAATTTGCTGGTTATCCAGCAAATACTCCTTTCGATCTGGAAAATTGTTTATGGACAAAACGTTAATTTTTTTTTCCTAGCAATTATTTATCTGTCAACATCTTTCTCTATTCCCTTGTACTTGGTTGAAATGACCCTATGAGGCCATTTATTTTTCATTAGGCAACCATAGTGTGTGTATGTAGGTTTCAGAGGATCTTGGGTGATTTTGGTGCATGGCTTATGCAAGAATCAAGCAACTATCAGATTGTTAGTATTTTTTAAAGTCTCATTTCAGTGGGTTCATGTGCCCGGGTGACATTTGTTTACACAGCTCTGGTTATTTATGGCACACGGTGAAAATGGGCAAAGAAATGAATTTACAGCTTGGAATGAGTCAAATAATTCTCAGTAACAACATCTCCCTAACAGCCCCATTAAGGTCGTTCACAACCATAGCCTTGCTGCCATGCGCTCAAAACGGTTCCTGGGTCTTAAAAAGCCCAAGCTTTAAGGAAAGCACTTTTCATGACACACAAACCCTCCCTTAAAGGGGCCCTGTCTCCCAGGCCACCCGCAGTGGACATCATCTGAAACTCCTAGATCAGATGAGTGAAAAGTAGAAACTGATCACTCATGTATAAGGAAAAACAAATAGGAATTAAATACATGGAAAACGCTCAACCTCACTGCTTGTCACAAGAAACAGAAAGGTTCCATTGTATCTCTGGGTTTCCCTGGTTGCTCAGTAGTAAAGAACTCACCTGCCAAGGCAGGCAAAAGATGAGGTTCAATCCTTGGGTCAGAACGATCCCCTGGAAGAAGAAAATGGCACCCCACTCCAGTATTTTTGCCTGGAAAATTCCCTGGACAGGGGAGCCTGATGAGCTACAGTCCATGGGGTCCCAAAAAGAGTTAGACATGACTTAGCAACTAAACAACAGCAACACTTGTATCTTTCTCATATAATAAATGGTAGGCATCCAGACCACCGGTGCTGGTTGGGTAGTTGTATTAGTGCTAACTAGTAGACTTTGTTTCCCTTCCCTGGTGGCTCAGACGGTAAAGAATCTGTCTGCAATGCAGGAGACCCAGGTACTGGTTAGGGAAGATCCCCTGGAGAAGGAAATGGCAACCCACTCCAGTATTCTTGCCTGGAGAATCCCATGGATAGAGGAGTCCGAGGGGCTACAGTCCAGGTGATCGCAAAGAGTCGGACATGACTGAGTGATTAACACTAGCTATAGACTTTGCATAGCAGTGCAACTTAGTGAAACATTTCTGCAGGGCAACTTAGCAGCACACATCCAGAACTATATGATGCTTCATACCTGTTGGCTCAGCATTTTTTCTCATGTGTATGGAAAATTAAGAGATAATTCAATGAAAGAGGAAAATTCTCTATAGCCTGAAACTCTTGCAGGCAACATTATCTATAGCATGTAAAATTGGAAATGACCTCCAACAGTGGGAAAATAATTAAGCAATCATTGCACACTCACTGAAATATTATATAGTTATTAAAAAGTGATTATAAAGACCATAGAAACAATAAAAAAGTGTCTAACATAGTGTTTAGAGGAAAAAGAGGCTAAAAATCTAATCCGTGATTGCAAAGTAAAATGCGTAAATGCATATGACAAAACTAGAGGTTAGAACTCAGAATGAGACTCTTTGGGAAAAGATCATTGCGGAAGTATGCTTTCTGTGTGCATGTATGTGTATATAAAGCAACATATTTTCTTTTTAAAGAAATCTTGATGTTAAAATTACTGGTAGAGGTCAGGGAAAGTCAGTATTCCATATCAAGTTAGTAAGTTTTGGAATTAAATATGTGATGAAATCTTAGCCACTTACTGGTGGTGTAAACTTGAGCAAATTATTTGACTTCTCTGGGTCTCAGTGTCTGCATCAGTAAAATGGGAATAAAAAATATAGCTTCTGTTTTTGGACTATGGTGGACATGTATGTATGAGGAAATACATGTAAAGAACTTACTGTAATATTTGATATAGCTAACTTTCAGTGATTGCTATTATTTTTATGGCTATATACCTATCTAAGCTATTAAAGTTTTTTTAAAAGATTTGTTTTTGGATGTGGACTATTTCTAAAGTCTTTATGGAATTTGCTTCTGAATTTGCTTTATTGAATTTACGTGGGTTTTTTTTTTTTTTTTTGGCCCTGAGGCATGCAGGATCTTAGCTTCCCAAACAAGAATCCATCTCATACCTCCTACATTGGAAGACAAAGTCTTAACCACTGGACCACAAGTGAAGTCCATACCATAGTTTTAAAAGGCATAATTGTTGACTATCCTATATCTGTTTACTACAGACCGTTAGTCAAAGCCATCATGGTGCTTCTTCCTCCTTCCAGTGATTGATCCAGGCATTGGTATAAGTTATTGTTTTTTAGTTAGTAAGTCATGTCTGACTCTTTTGGGACCCCGTGGACTGTAGCCCACCAGTCCCCTCTGTCCATGACATTTCCCAGGCAAGAATACTGGAGTGGGTTGCCATTTCCTTCTTCCAGGGGATCTTCCCAACCCAAAGATTGAACCCCAGTCTCCTGCATTGCAGGCAGATTCTCTACCACTGAGCCACCAGGGAAGCCCATTGGCATGAGAGCTAATCCTAAATAATGAGACTTGAAAGGAGAAACACACAAACAATGGATCTGTTTTATTTCTCTGGGCATTGTCAAGTTAGATGTAACACTTGGACCAATGGTGGTCTTCATCATCTGAGGATGAACCCAATACCAGGAATGGCAGAGAGGGATTGAAAACATCTGGGTCCTCACAGACATTGTTGAGCCCTTGGATGAACAACACACATGTTCATCCTGCCTCACTTCTTTCAGATATATGAGAGAATAGCTTTACAAATGTTTTCATCAGTTGGAGTTAAGGTATTCAGTTAATTGCAAATTAAAACATCCTGATATAATCAGGATACAACAGTTACTTTTCCTTGGGAGACCTGAAATTTATTGGTCAGAAAATGGTTAATATGACACTTTGCTCCTCTGATGTCTTCCTTTCCTTGGTATTCTCCTTGAATTTCAGACCTTCCTATATACTGTGGGCTTGACAGCTCCTCTTGGACATCTGAAAAGATACAGCGCAAATCTGACATCTCCAAAGCTGGGCCCATGATTTCTGTGTGCTGGTATATGGACACACATGTATACATTTTCTTGCCCTCTCTCTTACACTCACCTCCCGTGGGTCCTTGTTTCAGGAAACATGATCACCCTCTCTCTAGCTTTGTAACTTAGAGCTCATCCTCGACACTTCTCCTTCTCTCCCCATATTCAGTCTATTGCCAGATCTTCTTGATTTCACTTTTAAAATATTTTTGAATCTATCCACTTCTCTTGGCTTCCCCCATCACGACACTGGCCTAGGTTATGATAGTTCTCACTTGACTTATGACAATAGACTCATGTTTCTCCACACTGAAAGTTGTTTTTCTCGAATCTATTCTCTATTTAGGCTATAGATCTATATCTTTATATGTAGATCTGATGCAAATCCCATCATGTCACCTTTTTGCTTAAAAGCGTCCCATGTTTTCCATTTGCTCTTGGAATAAAGGCACAACTGTTTCACGTAGGCTAAGCGGCCCTACATGATGAATGCTCACCTGCAATTGTTTTTGAGTCCTGATTTCTCTCCTTTCTTCCTTATGTATCATGTTTCTGCCATCAAAAGACTTCTGCATATTCTTTCTACAGTGAAAGAATATCTTTCTTCTATTTTTATGCCAAGCTAATTGTATTGATTTTTTATATCTTAGCTCAACTGTCACTTCTTTGGAGAGAGTTCTAAGACCAAGTCAAACATTCTTGTTGAACACACTCATGAATTTCCCAAATGGGTACTTAAGGGCCACTGCAATTTTGCGTTTATTTTTGTGACTCTTTGATCAAGGTCTGTTTCTTCTCCAGTAGACTGTAAAATTTTACTGCTCACCATTCTCTTCCCAGAGGAGGGATTCAGCAAATATTTGTTGGGTGACTAATGAATGAATGGATATTGACCTAATTCAGCCCCTTTATATTACATGAGCTACAGACACAGCCTCATAAAATGGTTTTGTCTCTCCAGTTGTACATAAAGCTACCAGAATTAACTCTGAATCATAAGTCTGATTGCTATTTTTTTGCATGAAACTATCTAATTGTTCACCGCTACATCAAGAACAGAGTGTGTTATATTTCTGACCTCATTTTTCAATTTTATCTCCTAATTCTACTCTTTCCACTGCCCTCTGCATTTGTTTCACATTCAGTCACACTCAGCTGCTTGCTGTTCCCTAACACTTTTGCTTTTCCTAGCTTTGTTTATGAAGTTCCTGCTAACCATAACTCCATTCAAGCATCACCTCCTTTCAAAAATTGAATCCCTCCTTCTAAATTCAGAGTAAATGCATTCTACTTAAAGTTTTCTATAATTCTTCTGATTTGTATTCATTTCCCCATTCTTGGTGGTCTCATAGTCTACAAGATACTGGGCACAAAATGGCCCCAAATTGTAACATGTCTTAAACACTACATCCAGGGATATCTTGAGTGGTGTTACTAGGAAGAGTCACGTGAGTCATGTTTCCACACCATAAAGACTCCATTTTTAAACTTCTATCCTTCATTAGGGTTATTCACACACATATTTTTTAAAAATTGGTATTAGAGTGTAGTTGCTTTATAATGCTGTGTGAGTTTCTACTGTACAACAAAGTGAATCGGCCACAAGTATACATACATTCCCTCTTTTTTTGATTTCCTTCCAATTTAGGCCACCATGGAGCAGTTGAGCAGAGTTCCCTGTGCTATATAGTAGTTTCTCATCGGTTACCTTTTTGATACGTAGTATCAGTCATGTATATGTGTCTCTCTCAGTCTCCCAATTCATCCCACTTCCCTTCTCCGCTTGGTATTCATAGGTTTGCTCTCTACATCTGTGTCTCTATTTCTGCTTTGTAAATATTTATTACTCTTTCCTGGGAGCCTCAGCCAATGTAGAGAGCCCTGGCGTTTGGGGTGCCAGAGGAGAGAGGAAGGGTTAAGTCTCTTGGAAGACAGGAGATGAATGCACTTGAATGTATATGTGTATTATGTATGGAGACAATAGGGTTCTCTTGTCCAGCTCTTGGAATTACGACCTGGGCAATCTCTCTTTGAGGCAGGTGGGAGAGGGATAGTTTTGCACGATGGGGTGGAGTCATTCACACTCAAATACCCCTCTGCCAGCTGCAATCCTGATCTGCATCAGGATCCACCTCAGTCCCTGGGTCCCTCTCCAAATTAAATTTCCATAAGTCCCTTTTAGGCTTAAAGGAAGGAATTCCTCTTGCCCTTGACACAGTTTCCTTTTAAAATAATTTGCCTAATGACATCACTGATGCAATAGGCAGACTCTGGGAGATGGTGCGGGACAGGGAAGCCTTGCATGCTGCAGTCTGTGGGGTCATGAAGAGTCAGATGTGACTTGGCAACTGAACAACAAAGGTGTGTTTTAAATGCATTTATGTAAGAAAAATATAAGTAAAAATACACTCATTGATGTAAAGGGAAAAAAATTGTCTGGTTGGTTCAGACTGGTAATAAGTGGATAACTTGAAGCCAAGTGAAGCCCTCTGTGCTATGCTGTGCTAGGTACTTCAGTCGAGTCTGACTTTGGGATCCCATGGACTGCAGCCTATCAGGCTCCTCCGTCCATGGGATTCTCCAGGCAAGAATACTGGAGTGGGTTGCCATGTCCTCCTCCAGGGGATCTTCCCAACCCAGGGATTGAACCCAGGACTCCCACATTGCAGGCTGATTCTTTACCAACTGAGCAACCAGGGAAGCCCTAGAATACCGGAGTGGGTAGCCTATCCCTTCTCTGGGGAAGAATAGCTGCCTGCAAAAAAGTCTGTTTGTCAGCCCTCATGCTGGCCCCTATGAGGCTGCCTGGCCAGGAAACCTGTGAAAGAAAATTAAAGTGGCTACCAGCATTTTGTTGTTCACTCCTTTTTTAATGGTTCTTGAGTTGTTGGCCTTTTTTCACCCTCTTAAAAATAAGTGGAAAACACCCAGAACTGACAGATAAGACTTGGTTTCCTCCTGGGAATTTACTCTAAACAAGCACCAGTTAGAGTCTTTGAAAGACAGAACAGAGACAATGTTTGAAAGTAGGAAAGTAAAAATACTGCTGAGGATGAAATTGGAAAAAAAAAAAAAAATCACAAAGCAACTCCTTCATTTCCCCAGATCTTCTCCTTTACCCTACTGGAAAACTGATCTTTGTTAGAAAAAAGAATAATCCTGCAGCTCTCCACTGCAGAATGAAATGTGTTGAACAAAACCATCTTGCTTAAAGCAGAGAGAGGAGTGCCCTTACGCATCTCTGGGGGACTGTTCACAGGGCAACATTGCACAGGTGAGGGGGGGCCAGCTAGAGACTATAGCAAATTACAGTGTATGGAAATCCTGTAGCCACCTGGATGTCTGCTTAAATAAACGCTGTGCCAGGGTCTTTAATTGCTGTCTGGACCCGAAACAAAAGCTTCAATCATCAATCTGGCAATTACCCCACCACCTCACGGTGTTAAGCGTTCAATTACCCTGTCGCTGCGTGCTGCCCACCAGATCATTAACTCCCATGCCACTCTACTCTGCCTATCACGTGAATTCCTTATGATCCAATTCCAGCATTTCTCAGGTGAAACTCGAGTGCTGTTTGCATGGAGGGAGAGATATGTCCATTTCATATTAGAAATGATTATGAGGGCTGCCAGTTTCCATCCTGGCTCTGCCACAGAATGTCCAAGGCTTTAGATCTGCAATATAACTGTCTGTAATTGACAGGTTTAATACCCACTTTGTCTCTCCACAGAATATAAGGAGATGCTGTGGAAAGCTATTGAACATAGAGAAGATGTTTTCCAATGCTAGGTTGTGGGCCTGCTGAGAGATCTAAACTCTCTGGTATCTTTCTCACCTCTCCTGCTATACTATCTTTAAAAGAAGAGCTGGCAGAGACAACTCAAGTTCAAGGTCAGCTTTTGGGGAGAAAGTATAGAAGGTCATGTGATAAAGGGATTAATTAACACTCTGAACTTAGCATGGGGATGTTCCCTTTCTCCTCTTTTTCTTTCCCTCTCTCATTTCTCTCTTTTCTTCTTTTTCCCCCAAGCAAGAACAGCATAACAGACTAGGAATTGCTGCTTTGAACACTTCTTTTCCCAGAGAAGCTCAAGATGAGCAAAGTAGCTGCCTTAGGCAGTCAGGGATGCCAGGGTTGGGCTGGCAAATGCTAACACTGCCTCTTTTAGAAACCAAAACAAAAGGAAATTTGGTTTGTAGTGTATGCCAGTTTCTGTAGTGTAAATGTGATGTGTGTGTGTGTGTGTGTGTGCTCAGTTGTGTCTAACTCTTCTGTGACCCCATGGACTTTTGCCTGCCAGGCTTCTCTGTCCATGGGATTTCCCAGGCTAGAATACTGCAGTGAATTACCATTTTCTTCTCCATGGTATGTTCCCAACCCAGGGATATAACCTGCATCTCCTGCATGGGCAGGTGGATTCTTTACCACTGGAGCCACCAGGTAAATATCACAGGGAAGAACAACTCTGACTCCCTATTGGATTTGTTTCTTTTATTCTTATCTTTGTACTTTATTGCCTTTGCTACAAGTTAATCACTGAAGAAATGTTGCTTATAGCTTAAAGTATACACATAATGGCCCATCTTTAGGAACTCTGCTTCCCTGCCTGAGCAATTAAGCTGAAATACCTTTGTTTAGCTCACGGGAAACATCCTGACTAGGCCCACCTATGAATGGATTCAGGAAAGAGGAAATTAACACAGCCCCTCTGGAATTGGGCCAGAACCAGGAAATACTTGCAACTTACTTCTGCCTTTTTTTACTTTGCCTCCTCACCTTCCCTTTCTTTGTTCTGTGAAAGAAATCAGTATCCAAACCCAGGCAAGATTATTCTTAGATGCTAGTCTACCATATTCCTGGTCTGTTGGCTTTCTGAATAAAGTTGCTATTCCTTGCTCCAACAACTTGTCTCTTAATTTATTGACATGTTGCATGTGGCAAGCAGATAGCATAAATACTCCCTTCATGACCAGTTTTCAGCCATCCATGTGAAGTGACTGTACATGATGGTGGGCAGAAATGCATGCCTTATCTCCCATGAGCCTGTAGGAGCCAGCTCTGCACACCCTGAGGGCTTTCCTGTTCTTTCCCTGGCATGCTCTTCCTTAGGCCCATCTTTCCTAATCACTGGAATGGAACAACAGGGGCAGAAATGTATGGTTGCACCCACAGGGAAAAGAGAATGGAGACAACTTGATCAATTCAGGTCAGAGACCTGTAGCCTTGATTGTGGAAGGACAGGGTTTGAGCTCAGGTGACAAGGACCCACCTCTAAAATGACGCTTACATAGGTGGGTTCTCAGAAAGTGATAAACTTCAACCACTGGGGCAATGATTATAGACAAGTTTACTTCATTTGCTTAAAAAAAATGAAGTGTAGTTACTGTAGTGTGTTGGTCATTCAGACATGTCAGACTCTTTTCGACCCCATGGACTGTAGCCTGCCAGGCTCCCCTGTCCATGGGATTCTCTTGGCAAGAATACTGGAGTTGGTAGCCATGCCCTTCTCCAGGAGATCTTCCCAACTCAGGGATTGAACCTGGGTCTCTTGCATTCTCTTGCATTGCAGGCAGGAGATTCTCTACCGCTGAACCACCAGGGTAACCCTTACTGTAGGGTAAGGGAGTTAGAGAAGGCGAGGTTTGGAAAAAGAATGAGACCGGCACTTTACAGGAACAGGTCGCCTTTAATGAGGGAAGAAAGGGCAGCAGTCAGATTAGCGAGCTGCTGCCATAACCCAAGAAAAAAGTATGTATATACAGGCATCTATGTGGAAAGCTACTGTCTTAAGGGAGCCTGTTCTTCTCCAAGGTTGTTCAGAGTAGTTATCTCTTAAAAGGCTGGGGCAAGGAATTCTGGACATTGGCCAAAGGCTGGACCAGCTGGGAGCTGGGCATAATCAACCTTAATGTCCTTTTTTTTTTCTCCTTCGAGTGAGAGAGTTCTTTGTTTTGCATAGAATGGTGGGGAGGACATGGAGAGGAGTTTTAATTTCAGGCTATTTTGAGCCATGTATCTTTCCTTCACTACAATATTCTATAAGTTATGGGTGTAGAGTGTTAAAAATTGTTCACAATTTTTAAAAGTTATGCCCACTTATAGTTATAAAATACTGGCTATATTCCCCATATTGTATAATATATCCTTTTACTTCATTCATTTTTACTAAAATATGACCTGTGGCTGCACAATACTGCNGTATGCCAGTTTCTGTAGTGTAAATGTGATGTGTGTGTGTGTGTGTGTGTGCTCAGTTGTGTCTAACTCTTCTGTGACCCCATGGACTTTTGCCTGCCAGGCTTCTCTGTCCATGGGATTTCCCAGGCTAGAATACTGCAGTGAATTACCATTTTCTTCTCCATGGTATGTTCCCAACCCAGGGATATAACCTGCATCTCCTGCATGGGCAGGTGGATTCTTTACCACTGGAGCCACCAGGTAAATATCACAGGGAAGAACAACTCTGACTCCCTATTGGATTTGTTTCTTTTATTCTTATCTTTGTACTTTATTGCCTTTGCTACAAGTTAATCACTGAAGAAATGTTGCTTATAGCTTAAAGTATACACATAATGGCCCATCTTTAGGAACTCTGCTTCCCTGCCTGAGCAATTAAGCTGAAATACCTTTGTTTAGCTCACGGGAAACATCCTGACTAGGCCCACCTATGAATGGATTCAGGAAAGAGGAAATTAACACAGCCCCTCTGGAATTGGGCCAGAACCAGGAAATACTTGCAACTTACTTCTGCCTTTTTTTACTTTGCCTCCTCACCTTCCCTTTCTTTGTTCTGTGAAAGAAATCAGTATCCAAACCCAGGCAAGATTATTCTTAGATGCTAGTCTACCATATTCCTGGTCTGTTGGCTTTCTGAATAAAGTTGCTATTCCTTGCTCCAACAACTTGTCTCTTAATTTATTGACATGTTGCATGTGGCAAGCAGATAGCATAAATACTCCCTTCATGACCAGTTTTCAGCCATCCATGTGAAGTGACTGTACATGATGGTGGGCAGAAATGCATGCCTTATCTCCCATGAGCCTGTAGGAGCCAGCTCTGCACACCCTGAGGGCTTTCCTGTTCTTTCCCTGGCATGCTCTTCCTTAGGCCCATCTTTCCTAATCACTGGAATGGAACAACAGGGGCAGAAATGTATGGTTGCACCCACAGGGAAAAGAGAATGGAGACAACTTGATCAATTCAGGTCAGAGACCTGTAGCCTTGATTGTGGAAGGACAGGGTTTGAGCTCAGGTGACAAGGACCCACCTCTAAAATGACGCTTACATAGGTGGGTTCTCAGAAAGTGATAAACTTCAACCACTGGGGCAATGATTATAGACAAGTTTACTTCATTTGCTTAAAAAAAATGAAGTGTAGTTACTGTAGTGTGTTGGTCATTCAGACATGTCAGACTCTTTTCGACCCCATGGACTGTAGCCTGCCAGGCTCCCCTGTCCATGGGATTCTCTTGGCAAGAATACTGGAGTTGGTAGCCATGCCCTTCTCCAGGAGATCTTCCCAACTCAGGGATTGAACCTGGGTCTCTTGCATTCTCTTGCATTGCAGGCAGGAGATTCTCTACCGCTGAACCACCAGGGTAACCCTTACTGTAGGGTAAGGGAGTTAGAGAAGGCGAGGTTTGGAAAAAGAATGAGACCGGCACTTTACAGGAACAGGTCGCCTTTAATGAGGGAAGAAAGGGCAGCAGTCAGATTAGCGAGCTGCTGCCATAACCCAAGAAAAAAGTATGTATATACAGGCATCTATGTGGAAAGCTACTGTCTTAAGGGAGCCTGTTCTTCTCCAAGGTTGTTCAGAGTAGTTATCTCTTAAAAGGCTGGGGCAAGGAATTCTGGACATTGGCCAAAGGCTGGACCAGCTGGGAGCTGGGCATAATCAACCTTAATGTCCTTTTTTTTTTCTCCTTCGAGTGAGAGAGTTCTTTGTTTTGCATAGAATGGTGGGGAGGACATGGAGAGGAGTTTTAATTTCAGGCTATTTTGAGCCATGTATCTTTCCTTCACTACAATATTCTATAAGTTATGGGTGTAGAGTGTTAAAAATTGTTCACAATTTTTAAAAGTTATGCCCACTTATAGTTATAAAATACTGGCTATATTCCCCATATTGTATAATATATCCTTTTACTTCATTCATTTTTACTAAAATATGACCTGTGGCTGCACAATACTGCCGTGCAAAGGGACATTAAGAATATTCTGTGTGTCTTCTTTGGAGAAATGTCTGTTTAGATCTTCTGCCCATTAATAATACCACTTACATGTGGAATCTAGAATAATGGTACAGATGAACTTACTTGCAGAGCAGAAATATAGACAAAGATGTAGAGAACTAACTTATGGATATCAAGGTGGGAAGGGGAGTGGAATGAACTGAGAAATTGGGATTGACTTACATACACTGTATAAAGGGCTTCCCAGGTGGCACTAGTGGTAAAGAACCCGCTTGCCAATGCAAGGAATAGAAGAGACACACGTCTGATCCCTGAGTCGGGAAGATCCCCTGGAGAAGGAAATGACAACCCACTCCAGTATTCTTGCCTGGAGAATTCCATGGACAGAGGAGCCTGGTGGACTACAGTCTGTCCGGTCACAAACAGTCAGACATGTCTGAAGCGACTTAGCATGCATATGCAAGTATCATAAAATCTGGCCAATCAGATTACTTTTTCCTTCTGGTGGGGGCTGGGCATGCGGAGTGGGGAACGTTTCCTCTCTCTTAACCTTTCCCAATAGATCTCTTCCTAGGTCCTTTACTGTTCCCCTCTAACACACTCCATCCTCACCCACGTCTAGTCACCATCTCCATATGAATGGTTCACAAAACTCTGTACTTTTCACCTGTACAGAACTCTCTCATGAGCTTTAAACCTTTAAAATCAACTGCTTATTAACACCCACCACCTGTGAGTTTTATGGGCATCTAAAATGCAACATGTCAAAAAAATTAACTTGTGCCTTTCTCTCCCACCTGGCTCTGTTTCCCCATATTCCTCATTTCAGTGATAACCCCCATTTAGCTGTCAACCAGGCACAAAGCACAGCAGTCACTCTCAACCTGTCTTCTCCTCTCATCCTCACATGCAATTAGTCACCATATCTGGTGATTTCTCCTTCTGAAATGGCTTTAAATTCTGTCCACTCTTTCTACCTAGTTAAGGCTCTCATCACTTCTTGGCTGGATTATTACAATAACCTCTAAGCAATTTCCTTCCAGATAATTATCCTCATAGTAGCCAGAGGAAGACTCTTAAAAAGCAAATCAAATGTAGCTAATTCCTTAAATAAAAATCTTCAGTGACTCTCTCTCCCCCTAAATGTTAAGCATGACCAACAATGTCATCCCCTGATCATCGCCTCCTGTCTGTCCAGCCTCGCATCTTTCCAATACCTCTCCAGAATTACACCTTAGCCATACTGAGCTATTTGATATGCCCAAGCATGTCATCTGTGTGAAGGTCAAGTTCCCTTTGTTGGAAGTTTTCCACATGCTGTGTCCTGAGGCTGAAACATTCCCTTCTTAAAATGTAAAAAAACACCTTCTTAAAATTTAAAAAAAAAATTAATTGTATTTTCACTTGCCATAGTAACTAAATATTTTTATTTGGGGAAAAGTTATATTTATTTGTATTAATGTGTATCATGTTAATAGTAGACCTGGAAATTAATTTTTCAACTTTGCATGCTAAGTCGCTCCAGTTGTGTCTGACTCTTTGTGACCTTATGGGCCATAGCCTGCCAGGCTCCTCAGTCCATGGGGATTCTCCAGGCAAGAATACTGGAGTGGGCTGCCATGCCCTCCTCCAGGGGATCTTCCCAACCCAGGGACTGAGCACTTGTCTCTTATGTCTCCTGCATTGGCAGGTGGGTTCTTTATCACTAGCACCACCTGGGAATAACTGTAATATATTTAGAGTGTACAATGTGATGATATGATATATATATGTATGTATATGTATATACATATGTATATATGTATGCATTGTTAAATTATTCCCAAGTTAATTAACACATCCATTATATCATACATAGTTAACTTTTTTTAAATGAGAATGTTTATGATCTACTCTCTTAGTAAATTCAAGTATAGAATACAGTATTGTTATTAACTATGGTTACCATGCTATATGTTAGGCCCTGAGGACTCTCAAGAATCTTCTCCAACACCACAGTTTGAAAGCATCAATTCTTTGGTGTTCAGCTTTCTTCACAGTCCAAATCTCACATCCATACATGACTACTGGAAAAACCATAGCCTTGAAAAACCATGGACCTTTTTTGGCAAAGTAATGTTTCTGCTTTTGAATATGCTATCTAGGTTGCTCATAACTTTCCTTCCAAGGAGTAAGCGTCTTTTAATTTCATGGCTGCAGTCACCATCTGCATCTTATTACTCAAAGGCTGCACCCCTTGATCAACTTCTCCCCATTTCCACCACTCCCAGCCCTTGGCAACTACCAGTTTACTAATCTCATACAGTATTTGCTTTTGTCTGGCTTATTTCACTGAGCAAAATGCCCTCTAGTTTTCTCCATGTTGTTAGAATTNGGCTGCAGTCACCATCTGCATCTTATTACTCAAAGGCTGCACCCCTTGATCAACTTCTCCCCATTTCCACCACTCCCAGCCCTTGGCAACTACCAGTTTACTAATCTCATACAGTATTTGCTTTTGTCTGGCTTATTTCACTGAGCAAAATGCCCTCTAGTTTTCTCCATGTTGTTAGAATTACTAGGGTTTCCTTCTTTTTAAAGATTGAATAATATTCCTATCTATCTATCTACCTGTAATATCTTCTTTATCCGTTCATCTCTAGAGGGACACTTAGGTTGTTTCCATGTCTTGGCTACTGTGAATAATGCTGAAATGAACATGGACATGTAGCTATCTCTTCATGATACTGATTTCATTTTGTTATATACCTTGTAATGTGATTAGTGGATCATATGGTAGTTCTGTTTTTCATTTTTTGAGGAACTTCCACGCTGTTTTCTATAATAATTGTATTAATTTAAAATCCTATTAACAATCCATAAGGATTCCAATTTTTCCACATCTTTATCAAATTTTGTTATGTCTTGTCTTTTTGATAATAGACATCCTAAAAGGTATGAGGTTATACCTCACTATGGTCTTGATTTGCACTTCCCTGATGATTAGTCATCGAAAAAGCAAGAAAAACATCTATTTCTGCTTTATTGACTATGCCAAAGCCTTTGAGTGTGTGGATCACAAGAAACTGTNCGCCTCATGTGAAGAGTTGACTCATTGGAAAAGACTCTGATGTTAGGAGAGATTGGGGGCAGGAGGAGAAGGGGACAACAGAGGATGAGATGGCTGGATGGCATCACTGACTTGATGGACATGAGTCTGAGTGAACTCCGGGAGTTGGTGATGGACAGGGAGGCCTGGAATGCTGCAGTTCATGGGGTTGCAAAGAGTCAAACATGACTGAGTGACTGAACTGACTGACTAACTGATGGTTAGTGATGTTATCTTTTCATATACTTGTTGGTCATTGCACATCTTCTTTGGAAAAATGTCTATTCAGGTCCTTTAACCATTTTAAAATTATCTTACTATTTGCTATTGAATTGTAAGAGTCTCTTATACATTTTGGATATTAACCCATTATTGGATATCAGGGTTGGAAATATTTTCTCCCATTTTGTAGGTTTCCTTTTTATTTTGTCAATTGTTTCCTTGCTGGGCAGAAAACTTTTGCGTGGTGTAGGTCCATATTTTTACTTTTGTTGCCTTTGCAGCAGGTTTTATGTAATCAACTACTGTCATCCTGTGTCATTATGATAACTGACAGCAGAGGATGCTTTAGTCAAATTAATCTGAAAGTTTTAACTATGAAATATTCAATTATATGAGAGTGTAGATTAGGGTTGTCCAATAGGACTTTCTAAAATAAGAGGAAAGTTCTATAATCTACCTTGGTTCATATGACAGCCACTTGCTTTCCAGTAGAGCAGTCACTAGCTGCATGTTAGCGTGGGACACAGGAAATGTGGCTAGTATACCGAACTCAAATTTTAGTTTTATAAAATTTTAATTAAATCCAAAATGAATTAACCACAAGTGGCTAGTGTCTACTGTGCTAGAAAGAGTAATATTTAAAAGCCCCGTGTTTGCTATCCAGATTTATCAAATATTATTCATGTGTATTTCAGACTTTTAAAAAGGAAACAAAATGTTATAGAAACAGCTAAATTTTCCTATAAACACTTTCTGCATCCTCCATCTTATTTACATTCCTTTCTTACCCACTGTAGCCCTTCTTCTGAGAGTAGCTGAACATTTCCTGTACAATTTTACACTAGTATCATTTATCTATCCATAAGCAAATTGTTGATATACTTTGCACATTTTAAAACGAGGTTTATATCATACTTTGCATGTCTTTGTACAACTTGTTTTTCTCCATATGCCCTTGGGATACATCCGTTTTGATGAAGATAGGGTTAGTTCATTCCTCTGGCCTCCTGTATTCTAGTCTAATATCAGGATTTATTTACCTGTTCTCCTTCAAAGTGACATTTAAGCTAATTTGAAAATTTCACATTTACGGATAGTATTGCAGTTAACAGTCTTGTTAGTTAGTGTTAGCCACTCAGTTGTATCTGACTATTTGCAACCTGAAGGACTGTAGCTTGGCATGCTCCTCTGTCCAAGGGGTTCTCCAGGCAAGAATACTGGAGTGGGTTGCCATTTCCTTCCTCAGGGGATCGTCCCAACTCAGGGATCAAACCCAGGTCTCCTGCACTGCAGGCAGATTCTTTACTATCTGAACCACCAGGGAAGACTAACAGTTCTGTACAGGTCCCAAAATGTTTGAAGGCCTAGGAGTGGAATAATTGGATCATAGGTTATGCGCTCAGATGGTAAAGAATCTGCATGCAATGCAGAAGACCTGGGTTCAGTCCTTGGATTGGGAAGATCCCCTGGAGAAGGAAAGGGCAACACAGTCCAGTATTCTTGTCTGGAGAACACCATGCACAGAGGAGCCTGGCAGTCTACAGTCCATGGGGTTGCAAAGAATCAGAAACAACCGAATGACTAACACACAGGGTATGTGCATCTTCAGCTTTGCAAGATGGTGCCAAATTGCTCCTCAAAAGTCTTGTCCCAGTGCACACTCCCACCCCATCATCAGTGCACAACTGTGACTATTAGTACGTCCGGGAGTTCTGTGAAAAATGTGTTAGGGACACTTCCAAATGTCTGCCTCAGGATATGCACAGGACTTTTGGCTTCTATTCGAGTCACAAACTTGATCCAACTCACTTTTACTTGAGAAACTGAAGGTAACCGATTGACCTTCCCATATGTGCAATCTGGGAAAATGGTCTAGATGAACCTCTTTGCAGGGAAGGACTAGACGCAGATGTAGAATATGGTCCTGTGGCCATGGGAGCCGGGGGACGGGGCAGTGAGGTGAATCGGGAGAGTAACAGGGACGTACATGCACTACCACATGAAAAATAGACAGCTAGCGAGAAGCTGCTGTATAGCACGGGGAGCTCAGCGCGCACTCTGGTGGCCTAGATGGGTGGGATGGAGGGAGTTGAGAGGGAGGTCCAAGAGGGTAAGGATATGTACCTGACTCACTTTGTTGTACAGGCGAAACTAACACATGATTGTAAAGTAACTGTTCCCCAATACAAAAAAAAAAAAAGAAGAAGAAGATGAAGAAAGAAATGATCTCTCATTCATTGCTAAGACTCTTTCTTTGCTTCCTCCCCTTTCTCTTTCCTCTCTCTCTGATTCTTCCTTCCTATTCGCTAAGGCAGCAAACACAGGGGAATTTGAAGTGTAGATGGAAATAGAGATGAAAAGCACAGCTGTTTTCTCAAGGAGCTCCAGCTGAGCGCACACACAGGGCTAAACCCCTGTGCGTACACAGATGCGGGTAATGAAAGATGGAAGCACGGACTACATGGTAGGCTGTGTTATCATGAAGGGCTTTCTCTTAAAACATCACATCAGAGCTGAATAAAACAGGATTTGGGCAAAGACACAGTCAGGGGGCATTTCCAGTGGAGGTTCAGAGGTAAAATAAAAAGCAGGACGTCCTCCAAGCATGTACCATCACAGTACAGTTATCGACAGATCTAAGAGATGAGGCAGGGGAGATAGACAGGGCCAGATGGTAAAGGCCCTTGCATGTCTTGCTAAAGGCTGTGTATTTCATCTTTAGGACAATGACTACAAGCCATTAGGAGTTGGCATCTGTTGTTTTTGTCCGCCAAAAAAAAAAACCAAAAAAACATCTGTTGTTTTGTCCATCATTTCCTTCTTCTGATGTCACTCCCTCCAATCCCTCCTTTGATGGAAATACCTTTTAGAATCCCACTTGTTCCGGGCAGCTAGCCAATCACAGCTTTCTTCCACCCACGTGACCCAGGTCTGACCAATCCCAGTGCCCTAACCCCTTGATTCAAACACAAGGGTCGTGTGATATTAATGGACCAATCAGGGTTTGTCTCTAAAGTCCTAGAGAAGGACAAGGAAGAGGAATATTTCTTTCCGTTGAAAAGAGATGCTCCTCTTTTCATGGAATTTTCCAGGCAAGAATACTGGAGTGGATTGCCATTTCCTTCTTCACTGGGATATCCCAGACTCGGAGATTGAAACTGCCTCTCTTGTCTCCTGCATTGGCAGGTGGATTCTTTACCACTAACGCCACCTGGGAAGTCCCAGATAAAGACAAGGAGGAGGAACATTTCTTTCGGTAGAAAGGAGATAAAGATTTTATTTTTAGATTTAGTATAGAACATTCAGATAGAGATGTCCAATAGGATGTTGAAAGCCTGAGTTTGGAGAAATACTCTCCTGGAGATGGATTTAGGGACTGTGTTTTGATTATTCTTTCTTCCCTTCCCTACATTCAACTCAAGAGCAAATCCTTAAATATCTCTGCCTCCAAAATTTATCCTCATTCACTTATTCATTCAACAGATACTTAGGGCATGCCTACTCATTTTCAGGCAATAAAACAATGAAAAGGATAGGTCCTTGTTCTGATAGGGGGCAAGGACAGAAAATAATGAATAATACAGATACAAGACTCTTTCAGTATTTATGAAGGTAATAAAATAGAGAGATATAAAAGAGTGATTGGTATTGGGTTGAGTGACACTGATATTGGGTGGCGTTCTCGCTCTCTTTTTTCTAGATGAAGAGGCCAGGAGGTTAGGAAATATGAGTAATCTGACTTACAGGAGACATTTTTTCCTGGTTTCTGTGTTAAAATACAATGTGGATGTGAAGGAATCAGGGACAGAAGTAGGGAGAACCAGTTTGGAAGTTCTTGTAAAAACTGAGGCAGGACAAGATGGTAGTTTCTTTCTCTACTTTCATGTAAGATTTCTTTCTATCTCAGGATCTTTGCATTTGAGGCTCCATCAACTCAGAGACCTTTGCTCCTAGCTCTCCTTATGGTTGTCTAATTCTTTCCATTAACATAGTTCAAATGCCATCTCCATGAGGGTTCCCAGACCACCCTGACTGGTCTAGCTATAACCACAGTGTCTCTTTGTTTCATGAGATGCCCAAATAGGGACCTGGATGTCTATGGGCCTGGGAATGGGTGGGTATCTTCAGAAATGGAATGAACAGTAACAGGAATTCTACTCGGTAACTCTTTCCTAGTTCCTACCCCTTTTAAACTGGGGAAGGGGGCTGTTCCACAGGAGTGCTCTGGAATGTTCTTATTTAATATAAAGTCATCCTAGCTGAAAGACTAATAATAGAGATTAAAAGAAAATCTGGAAACTAAGAGGTAACCAGAGATGCAGGCAATTTCTTCAAAGGTCCAAATGCAGACAAACACCACAAAAGATCCCCCTCTCTCTGGCTCTCAGTTTATTTCACTACAAAGTGACACTATTAGACCAGGAAGTGCTGTGGGACCTGCCGTTCTGAGCTCTGCTCATATTGTTCGTGGTGTTTGAAGCACCAGGTTGCTCTAGAGCTCTGGAGAGCTCGGTGCTGGCAGAGGCAAGAGTCGACCTGTTAGCTGCAAGAGTCCACTTTCAGGGGTTCTTGGGCTTCACCAGAGACTCTGCAGCATGCCTGGAGGAGAACAGGAAAGCCAAGGGAGCTCATTAAAAGCTCTTTGATCATGGAAGGGAGGATGAAAAGGAGGGGTGGGCCTAGAAGTTGTTACACATTTGCAGCTACAAATTGCTTTTCAGGCTTAGAACTAGCTTTAAGGAGAGACTTTTTGGGCTTGAAGGGCCCCCCACAACCACCTCCTGGGTTGTCATGTGAGGCTCTCCTAGGAACCCAAGGATGAGGCGGGGAGGGGATTGCCTGCGCAAGATGCGTGCTGATTACATGCACCCTTAGCTGAACCATTTGGTCTATCAGAGGCTGACGTGTGGTCTCTGTGGATCTAAAGAGGCCAGAAATAAGGCATCTTAAATCTCTGTCTGCTGGATGGAGGCTCCTCCCAGTCCCTGACTCCATCAGGAAAAACTGTTGTCTCTGCTTTTTGTAGCAGCTAGAGGCGTAGGACTGGATATACTTGGGGGTGAGCCTGGATATCTCTGGGGGCATCAAGTCATAGCCTTCTCACCTGGCTGGGCCAGCCCAGCCTCACAGACAGGCTTCCTGCCCCAGGTTCCTATTGAACATATCTCTTTGCAGGGATAGTTGAACCTCTGTCCTGACTCTCAGCCCTCTGACTCCTTTATCTATCTCTTAGCAGTCCCTTGGGGTCCTGTCCCTATCACTGGAACTGTTCTGATTACTCACATATGGAGTACAGACGTCGTACACTCATGGGAGCACATCTGTTAGACTGGAAAGCTGAGCCCCTGCTGACATGGGGTACTGGACCCCTCTCGTCTTCTTACCTGCATAACTTTCAGCACTTGTTCCTGACCTGTGCAAGTTGGAGACATGAGAGCCATTCTGTGCTAGGCACTGGTGCTGCAGTGATGAACTAAACAAGATTCTCAGCCTCAGTGCGTCACCATCTCATGAAGGACTCACACATTCACAGCTGACCTGAGTGTGACGTGAAGCAAAGTAGGGGGGATGAAAACCTGGTTGTTCAGAGCAACTTGTTCAGAGAAGGTGGAAAGCAGAAAGTGGTCGATTCTGGTCAGGGGGTAGCAAGAGCCCTCCTCCCTCTTGGCCATCATCTCCTACCTGTCTTCCTGCTACTCACCTTGCTCCAGGTGGGCAGCCTTCCAACTGTTCCCTGAACACACCCTTCTTTCCTTTTATCTGGGTCTCTACTCAAATGTCAACCATCTCATAGGAGAAGCCCTCCCAATCCTGTCTCCCTGCCTTCCCTCTACCCCCTCACTCTCTGTTGCCACACACTTCTTCTTCTTTAGAGCACTTGAGATATTTCAGGTGTTGGTTTATTTTCTGTCTCTTCCAGGTAGAAGGTAAGCAGGATTTAATACTATCCGCTGCTTAATCCCCAGTACCTCAAAGGTTGCTGGGAGCATGTGCTGTGCTGTGCTGTGCTTAGTTGCTCAGTCATGTCCGACTCTGCCACCCTGTGGACTGCAACCTGCCAGGCACCTCTGTCTATGNTCTTTAGAGCACTTGAGATATTTCAGGTGTTGGTTTATTTTCTGTCTCTTCCAGGTAGAAGGTAAGCAGGATTTAATACTATCCGCTGCTTAATCCCCAGTACCTCAAAGGTTGCTGGGAGCATGTGCTGTGCTGTGCTGTGCTTAGTTGCTCAGTCATGTCCGACTCTGCCACCCTGTGGACTGCAACCTGCCAGGCACCTCTGTCTATGGGGATTCTCCAGGCAAGAATACTGGAGTGGGTTGCCATGCACTCCTCCAGGGGATCTTCCCAATCCAGGGATTAAACTCAGATCTCCCACATTGCAAGAGGATTCTTTCCTGTCTGAGCCACCAGGGAAGCCTAAGAATACTGAAGTGGGTAGCCTATCTCTTCTCCAGGGGATCTTCCCGACTCAGGAATCAAGCTGGGGTGTCCTGCATTGCTGGCAGAGTCTTTACCAGCTGAGCTACCTGGGAAGCCCCGCTAGAAATATAGTATATGTTAAATTGATGCTTATTAAATGAATGGGTAGATAGTACAGAAGGCTTCCAGCAGATGGAACATCATGAGCTGACCTTGAAGTATGGGTGGGATTCAGTTAAGTAGGCATTCCAGGAGGAAACATTAGTACAGGCAAAAGCGTGAAGGTGAAAAAATGCAAGAGAAATAGAGCAGGTGGGGGTTTAAGATGATGGAAAGAGGAAGGGATGAGTCGCCAGAAAAGGGAAAAACAGATGCCGATTTTCATGGAAATGCTCACTTCAGCCTGTGACTGTTGGATCCCCACCAACCACCTCTCATGCTTCTTCTCCATTCCCCAAAACCCACATATCCCTTGAAGCTCAGCCAAAGTCTACTCTTCTGTAAACCGTGTGAGTTGGAATCTCATAACTTTCAGTTAAAGTCTTACCTTTGCTACTTATTAATATTAACTATGTCCTTTCTCAGAGTCCCCGTGTATTATAATCTGTTTGTTGTTGTTGTTCAGTTGCTAAGTCATGGCTGACTCTTTGAGACCCCATGGATGCAGCACACTAGGCTTTCCTGTCTTTCACTATCTCCTGGAGTTTACTCAAACTCATGTCCATTGAATCAATGATGCCATCCAATCATGTTATCCTCTGTCGTTCCCTTCTCCTCCTGCCTTCAATCTTTCCCAGCATCAGAGTCATTTCCAATGAATCGGTTCTTTGCATCCAGTGGCCAAAGCACTGGAACTTCAGCTTCATCATCAGTCCTTCCAGTGAATATTCAAGACTGATTTCCTTGAGGACTGACTGGTTTGATCTTCTTGCAGTCCAAGAGACCCTCAAGAATCTTCTCCAGCATCACAGTTCAAAAGCATCAATTCTTCGGTGCTCAGTCTTCTTTATGTAACCTGTACCCAACGTTGTAAATGTGCTTCCTGGGGTTGTCTCCCAGCGTTCAGGTGATGTATTTCATTCTATGAGACATGGCCCCAATGTTACATCAATATTATGCAAAAGTGACTCTTAGGATGAGGAGAAAAGCAGAGGTTCACCTAATTCCTGGTCCTAGTCCCTTCCTGGCTCTATAAGTTGGGTGAACCATTTAACCTATCTGGACCTCAATATCCTTAACAGTAGTTAAAACACTTCTGTTTTGTGTTTGTCGTGAGGAGTAAATGCAATTGCATTTTAAAAATTTTATTTATTTATTTATTTATTTTTGTTGGTGCTGGGTCTTTGTTCCTGTGTGCAGGCTTTTCTCTAGTTGCCATGAGTGGGGGCTACTCTCTAGTTGTGGTGCAAAGGTTTCTCATTGCTGTGGCTTCTCTTGTTGCAGAGCATGGATTCTAGAGCCCAGGCTCAATAGTTGTGGTACACGGGTTTAGTTGTCCTGCAGCACGTGGGATCCTCCCAGACCAGGATGGGACCCATATCCTCTGCGTTGGCAGGTGGATTCCTAACCACTGGACCACTAGGAAAGTCATGCGATTGCATTTTAAAGTGCTCAGTACAGAGAGGTGCTCAAAACAATTATATCTCGCCTCCGTCTCAGTTCCATTTCTGCACACCGCCCCCTCCACCTGCTATGAATCTTCCCAGGTGACCAAATCCACAATTCTCATAGAGCCTGGGCCACCCCAGGCAACCAGGGTTCTTGGTAATTAATGGGTTGAATATTTTTGCACGATCTTAACCTCTCAGAGGGGATTGTCAGCCCCATTAATCAGAGGAGGACTTCCCAGGTCTCCTGTAAGGCAGCCTCAGGCATCGTGCAAAATTCATCATAAAAATCCAAATGAGACTGCAAAAGTGTGTTTCCATTTGAAAACTCTGACTACCCGTATGCTAATGCAAGCTGGCACCGAGACAGGGGTGAGATTTTTATTTATTTATTTCTGGGTTCGTGTTTGTTCTTGCAATGATGTTTTTATCCTTCTTCCAAAGACTGATTGGAGTCCATTCAGCAAGTAGGGCACATCTATTTGCTTAGACTCTAATCACATTATAGAACAGTCAGGGCTGGCATCTTGCAGTTTTTCTAGTTTGCTTTCCTTTTCCAAAGCACGAAGGCAGGTGGACAGAAGAGAGTAACCATTTTTCTCAGAATTGCTAAATAAATGGGGGCCAGGGGATTTGAGTGGGTCCACTGCTGAAAGTGAAGAAACTGAGTCATCCCTTTCAGTTACATACCATGAACATATTTCACATTTGGCTCACATACACTATGGGAAATCTGTACCCAGAAAATTCCCTGAAAAACGTACTTCTTCCTCCTTATATTTATGTAGTATAAGTAATAATATGTATTGAGCTTTTATGAAGTTCTGGACACTGTTCTGGGCTTCCCTAGTGACTCAGATGGTAAACAATCTGCCTACAATGCAGGAGACCTGGGTTCAGTCCCTGAGTTGAGAAGATCTCCTGGAGAAGGGCATGGCAACCCCCTCCAGAATTCTTGCCTGGAGAATCCCCACGGACACAGAAGCCTGGTGGGCTACAGTCCATGGAGTTGCAAAGAGGTGGACACGACTGAGCAGCTAAGCACCGCACAAGACACTGTTCTAAGCACTTTAGCCGCATCACTTTCTTTACTCTTCATGAAAACCTTATTGAGTAGGTGATTTTATTATCCCCATGCAACAAGGAAATGGAAGGATACAGAGTTTAGCTTCCTCACTGCCAACTATTAAATGGTGGAGCTAGGTGTCGAAACCAAGCAGACTGACTCCGAAGTTGCATTTTTACCTATAGTAGTTATTGATATTGATAGCTTAGTAAACAAGTTAGTTGATGGATAATGGCAGATTATTACATTGATAGTTGATCGTGGTAGAGTCTGCTGTTTAACAACCTTTTTCTTTCTTCTTGGATGCTAAGCTCAAATTACGTTCACCAGCATCCCTCGCAGTGAGGCAGTCACTCAGCGCATCAGGGGAAGAAGTATTTGTCCTGGACTTTGCCTGTTTCCTTCTCACTGACTGATGTGCAGATGACTGGGATCTCTGTGGGAGCCTCAGGCTGAAGGCAGAGCCATGCCCACAGCAGCCTGGTTCCCATGGCGACGTTATGGAGTGGGGGCTGCCAGACTGTCCCTACACTTATAGGTACGAGTCATAAATTTCTTTGCTCTTTAAGTGACTGTTTGAATCTCTTTTTTGTAGCAGCCTAACCCTTACTCCAAACAACATAGTGGTTTTTCTTTCCCTCTCAGAGGATCAAAAAGTCTTTTCCTTGAAAGGTAATCTAGGCTAACATAAAAAAAAAAAAAAAGAAAGAAAACACTAAAGAATTTGGCTGCATCAGGTCTCAGCTGTGGCACTCAGGATCTTTGTTGTATCATATGGGATCTTTTGTTGTGGCGCATGGACTCCCTACTTGTGGCATGTGGGCTTTGGAGCATGGGCCCCTGGACTCTCTAGTGTGGTGTGTGGGCTTTGGAGCACTCGGGCTTAATAGTTGCAGGGCCTGGGCTTAGTTGCTCTGTGACATGTGGGATCTTAGTTCCCTCACCAGGGATTGGACCCACATCCCCTGCACTACAAGGTGGATTCTTAAGCACTGGACCACAAGTGCAGCCCCCTAGACTAACTTCTGAATGTGTCACCTGGTAGACCATCTCTTGAAGACCTTAAGTTGTGGTAATCTTACTTTCTGTTGAATTAACTCACTCTTTCTTTAAAGGCTATATCATTAGAAAGTTGATAAAACTTAAATTCTAAGGCACCTGTAGCTCAGTATTTCACATGCAGAGTTCCAGTCTCCCTGTGGCCATATGATGCAATCGTGATTCCCCTTCCTACATGCAGAGTCTTCCATTTTCTAAAGACAAGGATCATGCCCCACGAGTGCTCTTGGGGGCTAAATGTTACCCATCTTTCCACCCTTCCAGTTCCTTCATATAGCATTGTTTTGAGAGTCAGATACCAATATCCTAGGGTGTTTATAGTCCTCAAATCATGCTGATTCAGGACAAATTCCAACCCTGGACATGAGTTTTGCTCAACTTGTAGACCAACATTTCTATGCTGTTTTCATTCATCTTTTTTTTTTTTTTTTTCTGAAACAGAGAAGAAACTATTCATTGATCAAGGATTGAGGAAGAGAGAACTCGTGCTCTGAAGACTCCTTCCTATTCCTTCATCTTTATACTAAATTCAAGAAACATTTTCCCAGCTTTCTCTGTGTTCAGGGATGCTTGGAGCTTGTAGGCACAGCTTTAGTATATTCTCAGCATGGTTGGTTTACTCTGAGCCTTCTGTGAGCTGCTTTATCTTATTGTCCTCCCTGTCCTGGAAGGACAAGGGACAGCTTGTTTTTCGGACACAATGCAGAACCCAACAGTGAACCTTGTACAATTCTATACAATGACATTTAATTCCCCACACTTTCCAGTGAAATTGTCTTTCCTGATTCTGTCATCCAATGCTTCCTCCCAGGAAGACAATGAAACTGGAGAAGCAGTTTTAACAGAGAACCTCTAAAGAATAATTAAGCTGTAGTCTATCACCTGTGCTCAGCTGTTTAGTCAAGTAGGACTCTTTGCTACCACATGGACTGTAGCCTGCCAGGCTCCTCTGTCCACAGGATTCTCCAGGCAAGAATACTGGAGTGGGATGCCATTTTCTACCCCAAGGAATCTTCCCAACCCAGAGATCAAACCCAAGTCTTTGTGTTTCCTGAATTGGCAGGTGGATTCTTTACCACTATGTCACTTGTGAAGCCCCACAAACCACATTATTTATCCTCAGTCTGGTATCTCATTGATGTGCATGAAAAAAATGACATTTTCAATACCAGAAAAAACGACTTACATCACCTTGAGAACATCATTACTAAGATTATATGTAATGGTTGGTTAAAAAAAAGCCTATGCTATATTTGACATAAAGCCTTTAATTCACTAACATAGGAATGAATAATTTTCTGGTATTTGGAGAAGCAAACAGTCTGGTTAATCAAAATTAGAGTATATTACAAGGTCTTAATGGAGTGAATGGACATTGCATATGACGGTATTAAAAATGTCTGTGGAAGAAGAATTCTTTGAGGTTCCCATTGGAAACATTTACTTTATTTGAACCTTCTCTTTTTTAGTTCACTTCCCTGATGGCTCAGTTGGTAAAGAATCCACCTGCAATGCAGGTGACCCTGGTTCAATTCCTGGGTTGGGAAGATCCCCTGGAGAAGGGATAGGATACCCTCTCCAGTATGCTTGGATTTCCCTTGTGGCTCAGCTGGCAAAGAATCCACCTGCAATGTGGGAGACCTGGGTTCGATCCCTGGGTTGAGAAGATCCCCTGGAGAAGTGGCTACCCACTCGAGTATTCTGGCCTGGAGAATTCCATGGACTGTATAGTCCATGGGGTGGCAAATAGTTGGACACGACTGAGCGACTTTCACGTCCATGTTTTTAAGTTCACTGCTATACTCTGTTTCTTTTCACTGTATGTGATCATGTGCATTCAATTCCCTCCTTCATCCATCTCCTTTCCTGGCCTCATTCTGTCTGTCTGTCTGTCTGTCTCTCTCTCTCTCTCACACACACACACAGCCAGAAAGCTCTCTTTTCTATGGCTATATCTTCTGCCAGTTTTCAGGTTTGCTTTTGACTCTCCTTGCTCTTTTTGGTTAGATATTCCCTGGTGATTCCTATAAGCCCTGGTATTCAGACCTGGCCCCAGGGAACCCTAGCCTTGGTCAAGTCATTCCCTGCCTTCTCAGTAGAGGTTGATTTCTAAATTTCTGATGCGCTCAGACATCTTAAAGACGTCATCTTCCTCAGGACTAGCTGACACTCGAGAAGATTCAGTGACTCAGTGGCCATGGCTGAGAAAGGCTAAGGAAGGCACAAGAGAGGGAGGAGAAGACCCAGCCATTCCATTCTTTCCAGGAAACCTGAGAAGCTCTCGGTACTTACTGGTGGAACGAGGTGAGACAGGTGCTTCTGTTCAGAGGCCACCAGGCATACGCATCCAGCAAGGGTGAGTGTCTGACTCAGCTCAGCCTGTGGTAACATCAGCAAAACATAGACCGGGTGCCTGAAATAGCATATGTTTATTTCTCATGGTTCTAGAGGCTGGGAAGTCTAAGAACAAGGTGCTGACTTGTCTGGTTCCTCTTTCCAGCTTACAAATGGCCATCTTCTTGTGTCTGCTCCCGACAGAGAGAGAAAGTCAACTCTGGTCTCTCTTCTGCTTCTTGCATGTATGTGCTCAGTTGCTTCAGTTGTGTCTGACTCTTTGAGATCCCATGGATTGTAGCCCACCAGGCTCCTCTGTCCACGGGATTTCCCAGGCAAGAATACTGGTGTGGGTTGCCATGCCCTCCTCCAGGGGATCTTCCCCACCCAGGGATCGAAACTGTGCCTCCTAAGTCTCCTGCATTGGCAGGCAGATTCTTTATCCACTGAGCCACCTGGGAAGCCCCTTCTGCAGACGTTATTGCAGATGCTATTATAAAGACACTAATATCACCACAAGAGCCCCACCCTCATGACCGCATTCAAGCCTACTTATCCATACCTCCCAAAGGCCCCACCTTCTAATACCATCACACTGGGCTTAGTGCTTCAACATGTGGACTTGCAGGAGACACGTTTAGTTCATAACAAGGAAAATAAGCCTATTCTTTTCATACCCCAATTTAGAATTCCAGCTCTGCCATTTATTAGAAAGAAACAAAAATTTCAAGCCACATTTATGCATTAAATAGATGATGTTTTTAATGTGTATTTATATAGGATCTAGACAAATGGTACAGATGAAATGGTTCTGATTTGCAAGGCAGAAAAGGAGACACAGAGAGATAACAAATGTATGGATACCAGAGTGGGGACAGGATGAATTGGCAGATTGAAACTGACATATGTACACTATTGATACCATGTATAAAACAGATAACTAATGAGAACTTAGTGTCGAACACAGGGAACTCTTCTCAATGCTCTATGGTGACCTAAAAGGGAAGGAAATCTAAAAAAGAGGGGATGTGTGTAAATATATAGCTGATTCACTTTGCTGTACAGCAGAAACTAACACAACATTGTAAAGCAACTATATTCCAAAAAAAAAAAATTCCTCAAGCCCTCAAGGCTCATTTTTCCCCTCTGTAAAATGGGCATATGAGAATGTGTGACAGCTCTAAGGGATATTTGAGTGCTCAGAAGATGTCACTTTCTATCTCTTTCCCTTGGAAGAGAAAAAAGTTCACACTTTTCTCCAGCATTCTCTGAGTGCCAAGTTTTACTTTACCCTGGGTTAGGGTTATCAGTAAGGGTAGAATTAAGCTGGAAGAGTTTGAAGGCCAAATGTGTGGATAAACAAAGATTGAAACATTCTCCCGGCATAGCTAATTAAAGAAGACAGAGGCTACTTCTCATGTAAATTCATGATATTTCAAGATACACTCTCTGTCCTCCTGGGTCCCAGCAATTCTTTCAAAAATGCAAGAAATTTATGATAAGACAGTTGAGTGCCAATACCACTTCACTGAGCTTCTCAGGTAGCACCAGTGATAAAGAACACACCTGCCAATGCAGGAGATATAAGAGATGAGGGTTTGATCCCTGCATCAGGAAGATCCCCTGGGGGAGGGCATGGCAACCCACTTCACTATTCTTACTTGGAGAATCCCATGGACAGAGGAGCCTGATAGGTTACAGTCCATAGGGTCCCAAGTCAAACATGACTGAAATGAATTAGCAGGCAGGCACACACCCTTCCACTACCAAAAAAGCTGGATGTGAACGAAAACTGAATTCTTTGAATGCCCTGAACAGTCCACAATGACTTTCTGGTTATTTGTTCATTTAGCACATTTTTACTTAAAGCCTCTGTGTGTAGGATTTTAATGCTGGAGAATCACCATGATGCCATGTCTTTGCCCAGGTTATTCCCTCTACATTGACCACTCCTTCTCCTAACCCCCTTGTCTGCCTGGCAAACTGATATTTCTTTTTATCCAGTTTTTGTTGTTGTTGTTGTTGTATACCACATTTAGTCTTAATATAATTTGTTACAATTCTGTTTCTGTTATATATATATATTTTTTTTCACCAAAATGCATTTGGCATGTGGGCTTCCCAGGTGGCTCAATGGTAAAGAATCTGCCTGCAGTGCAGGAGACTTGGGTTTTATCTGGGGGTTGGGAAGATCCCCTGCAGGAGAAAATGGTAACCCATTCCAATATTCTTGCCTGGAGAACCCCATGGACAGAGGGGCCGGTGGGCTACAGTCCATGGGGTTGCAAAAGAGTCACGCATGACTAAGCATGCACGCTCATGGGATCTTAGCTCCTTGACCAGGGATTGAACCTGCACCCCCTGCATTGGGAAGTGAAATCTTAACCACCGGACTGCCAAGGAAATCCCATTATTTCAAAACTCTTTTCACACATCATATTTAGCTTGATGTCTTCCCCAATCCATCTATGTATAATACTCTCTCTCTGTTCTCATGGCGTTTCTTCTTGCTTTCTTAGAACATTTGCCAGATTAGATTGTGATGGTTTATTACACAGGACTGTGAGCTCCTCCAAAGAAAGGACAGCACCTTCATGCTTGTCTTTTGAGATCTTGTGTGCATCACAGTAAATGTAGGTGCTCAATAAATAAATGATTAAAAGAATGAAAAAAAAAAAGGTCTCTGTCCAGGAGAACTCATGGTCTAATAGAGAAAGAACACTGATTTCATCTAGGTCTCACAAAAATAATTAATGGTAGGTCATATTATGGGGCTTCCCAGGTGGCACTAGTGGTGAAGAACCTACCTGCCAATGCAGGAGATGTAAAAGATGTGGGTTCAATCCCTGGGTCAGGAAGATCCCCTGGTGAAGGCATGGCAACCCACTCCAGTATTCTTGCCTGGAGAATCCCAGGGACAGAGGAGCCTAGTGGGCTACAGTCCAACATTGGGTTGTAAAGAGTCAGACATGACTGAAGCAACTTAGCATGCACAGGTTTTATTATGCCCATTCTACAGATGAGGAAACTGAGTCTGATAGAGGCTAAATTACTTGCTTGAAGTCACATAGTGAGCAGCCAGCAGACTGGTGATTGAAACTGAAGCCAGTGTTGTTCCCGTTGCTTCACAACTATAAGTAACTGTGACGTAGTGGTCTGAGAATTGCTGTAGCCTCAGGTGGAGTCCACATCCTGCAGAATTGAAGGTATCTTAGAGGACTGTAGGTTCTTCTAGGTCCAGGATAGATTGAGGAAGAGATAGATAGAGGCTGCTCAGAGTGGAAATTGGGAGAGGTAATGGCTTCTCACTGACTAGATATTAAAGCGAGACTCTTATGGGACTTGGGATCACTGGACTGAAGTCAGACCATCAACCTCTGGATGGCAGTTCTACCAAATTCATCTTCTCCTTCCCTGGAGAGGAGCAGCCTGTGAGGGAATGTGAGATCATATTAAATCCAGAATTTCCATTTGGTAAGGTGGAAATGCCCTGATGTTTGATCCCATTTACTTGAATAAGACTTTATACCCAGGCATCTCAAGTTTTAAATTACATGTCAGAGGCAATTTTGCTGTCTGGAAGTGATATTAGAGGTTGTCCTTTCAGGGAAGCCAATATGAGCTTAGTATCCGCCTGTATCTGCCTGTCTCAAGGAAGGGTCAGCTTCTTGGTTTCATTCCTTCTGCAAAGCTACACTGAGCATCTCAGCGGTGCTGGGCCCTGTGAGGACAGGGATGCTATAGCTGCTGGCTTTAAAGGCTCAAAACATGATAACGCTACTCACCACTATTAGCTTGCTCTTTCTTTCAATAAATATTCGTCAGTGTACCTACTGTGTGCAAAAACACTGTTTCAGGCACATGGAATCTATCAGTGAACAGAATAGACAAAACTTTGTCCTGTTGAAGTTCATATTCCATCAGGAGACTGGTAAAGAGCGAACACAATAAGCGAGTAAATTACATAATATGTTAGAATGTGATGAATGCTAAAGAAAATGGAAAAATATTAAGAACAGCGTTAAGGAGGCTGAGAGTGCTGGGGATGAGAGGGTGGCAGTTGCAAACAGGGTAGTGGATTAGATATTTTTTAGAAGGAGGGAATGAGGCCCGTGTGAACTGAGGGAATGACCCAGGCACATCTAGCTGCAGTATGCCTGGTGTGTTTTGAGATACAGCAAGGAAGCCCTTGGGGTTGGAGAGGAAAGAGAGTAGAGAGAGGAGGGGTTGGGATCAAAGAAGGAATGGGGGAACACAGTGTGGGGGCCTTGTGGACCATTGGTGGGAACTTGACTTTGATTCTGAGCGAGATGGGAAGCTGCTGGAGTTTTTTAAGCAGAAGAAGGATGTGATCTTACATAGGACTAGAAAGGATGCTTCTCAAATTTCACCAAGGAGAGGAGGATGTGCCTTCATCCAGATGAGAGACCACGGTGACTGGGTGAGCTCCAGGAAGCAAAGTAGGGAGAGGCGGACAAATTCTGAAGATGCTCTAGGGGTAGAACGAAGGAATATCCTGACGGATCAGATATGGAGTTGAGAGAAAAGGAGGACCAGGAGGTTAGCTTGAGCCCCTGGAAAGTTGGCATTACCATCCACTGAAAATGGGAGAGCTCTTCAAAGAACAGGGCTCAGAGAGAAATCACTAGTTCCATTTTGGACATGTTACATTGGAAACAGCCAATATAAATCCAACTGGAGAAGCCAAGTAGACAGTTATTTATGCAAGCCTATAATTGGATGTGTATGTGGGCAGATTGGGTGGGGGGAGGTTTGGACTGGAGATATAAATTCAGGGAGTACTTACTAATTGCCAGCACTATATTAAGAATCTTATATACTTTATCTCACTGATTGCTTAACACTACCCTGGGAGATAACATTTCCTATTGATGAGAAAACTGAGGCTTAGATAGTTTCTGGCATCTTGCCCAGGTCATGCAATGAATCAATGGTAGAACTAGGTCTCAAACACAATGTCATTCTAGGATAAATATGGGCATTGCTCCAATTGGACCACCCAACTAGGGTTATGCTACATCAACTGTTCAACTGCCTTGGGACAGAAGTTGGGAGCCAAAGCAGATTTGTTGTGGTAGTGACGGTGCAGAGTCAGTGAAATCTGCAGGGTCAAAGAAGCATGTGTGAGTTAGGGTTAGTGGGATGATTTAGGTAGCCAGATCCCAAAGTGATCATATGCTGGTAAGCCAGCTGTTAATCAGGGATGGAATTAGAGTCTGGGAATGATGAAGCAGGAAAGGGAAACAGGGATTCAGAGATACCCTGGCCTTTGGTGGCTCAACATCCGCTTCCTTCTCTTTATGGAAACTCAGAGCCATGCTGGTGAGTAACATGCAGAGCTAGACATTTTGCTTTAAATTCTTCTTTGTGAAATAGAGCAGGACCCTGTGGGGCTCTTGGCACAAAAGCCTTTCTGTGTCCCCCATTTCTTGAATACAGGAAATAGAATTCATTCAGCCTCTAGGACCTTCCCTGAGTTCCAACTGCAGGTTCAAACAGGTGCTAACTGGGGAAAGGAGGGGAAGCAGATAAGGGAAAAGAAGTAAAAGTGCAGCCTGGGGTCAGGGTTCTGATTCCCCCTCAAGGGATATACGTGACAATACCTTTGAACTATTTTCTGGATCCTGAAACACCCACCAAGTGGGAGAGGTTAACTGTGTGCTGCCCACTACACTATAGAGCCCAGAGTTGGAACAAGGTTGCCGATGCTGACTCCCACTTACGTCACCACCAACCATCAGAAGAAGTCCCTGCGATGCTCATGCCCTCCTCTTCGAACCATTAGTGTGAAACTCCTCACTACCCTCTCCAGGTCAAGACACACAGTTTTAAGGTCATTAGCTGTTTGTGGCCCTCTTTACCTGCCAAGGCAATAAAGCTATCTTTCTACTTCACCCAAAACTCGTCTTCAAGATTTAATTCAGTGTTGCAGTACAGAGGCCAGATTCAGCTTCATTTATATGACATAATTGTAGCATCAGCATGGTTTAGCAAGTTTGGGGATATTGCCAGAAAAGAGACGTGTCTACCTGGGCCCATTAGATGTAACAGACAATAATCATATCTCAGTGAGACCTCTGATCCCATGGCTTCACAGCTTCCCCTTGCATGGAGCAGGTAAATAATGAAAGATAAAATGAATGTCCTGACCAGATCTTGGTGCCTTTCTTAGCTCTGGATTCTTGTTTCTATCTCAGAGGGCTTCTTGCCTTGGTCTTACTTTTCTGAACATTGGGGACTGACCAAGTCAAGAATGGTACAACCAAGAAAGTTTACTCACCTGATCATAGTCACAGAATTTCAAAGATTAAAAGACAATAAATGAGCATTCTCTAGCTGACCCATTCATTTCCTGTTCCCTTAATTTTTTAGCAAGTTCCTACATTATTGACTTCAGATCTCTTTCCTGTAACATGGAAATGCCGCTCTCTTCCTCGCTGGTTATTGTAAGGATATAGTATTGTTACTACGGAGAAGGCAATGGCACCCTACTCCAGTACTCTTGCCTAGAAAATCCCTTGGAAGAAGGAGCCTGGTGGGCTATAGTCCATGGGGTGGCTAAGAGTCGGACACGACTGAGCGACTTCACTTTCACTTTTCACTTTCATGCATTGGAGAAGGAAATGGCAACCCACTCCAGTGTTCTTGCCTGGAGAATTCCGGGGACAGGGAAGCCTGCTGGGCTGCCATCTATGGGGTCGCACAGAGTCGGACACGACTGAAGCGACTTAGCAGCAGCAGCAGCAGTATTGTTACTGAGTTAAAGCTTGTTCTGTTGCCTGCACGACAGGTCAGTGAATCCGAGACAAGGGGTTGAGGCAAGGAAGAGACCACATTCAGGGAGCTGACTGACCAAGAAGATGGCAGGCTAGTGCCTCAAAATAACCATCTTATCGGATCCGCGTGCCAGGTTCTTTTATAGATCAGAGATGGGGGGAGGTGAGGAAGCAAAGTGAAAAAGGCCATTAATCTTGCAAACATCTCCTAGAATGGCAAGCCCCAGGCAAGAGATGTGTTAATTTCATTCTTCCTGCCATCCACAGGTGGACTGGGTACTAAACAAAGGCACTTTAGTTTACAGTCAGGCAGAGGGGCAGGACTCTCTGCGGCAGGCCATTCTGTATGATTATAATAACAGGAACAACGAAAAGCAAGTCAAAGAAAGCAAGTCAAAGAAAGAGTTCCAACATGCAGTCAGAGTTGGCCTCTCTGCAACAGTGTGATGGGGTGGTTCTATGGTCAAGATGGTGGGCTGTGGAGTCAGACTGTGTTCAAATCTCTGTTCTCCTCGAAGCCTATCTTTTTCTGGGAAATTTACCTAAACTCTTCAAGGCTTCATTTTCTTTAGTTCCAAAATGAAAGTCAGAATAATGCTATCCTCCGAAGCAGGCGGGGCTACTGTGAATTTATACATCACCTGTACGTGAATTAGGGAAAGATTCTCCTTTCTCCAGGTGGATTTCTCCTTTCTCCAACTCTACATCTGAGTTCAAGACTTGGTAATAGTGTCTTCTCTCAGCCGGGCAGGCCCCTTTCTGCAGGACACACCACAGCTGTGTGCTGACAAGTGTCACTGCTATGATTAATTCCTCGCAGTTATTCAGAACATCTTCTGGTATGTACACTATAAGCACTTGGTCAGCATCAGTTCAGTTCAGTTCAGTCGCTCAGTCGTGTCCGACTCTTTGCGATCCCATGAATCACAGCACGCCNGTTGTTCCATGTCCAGTTCTAACTGTTGCATCCTGACCTGCATACAGATTTCTCAAGAGGCAGGTCAGGTGGTCTGGTATTCCCATCTCCTTCAGAATTTTCCACAGTTGATTGTGATCCACACAGTTAAAGGCTTTGGCATAGTCAATAAAGCAGAAATAGATGTTTTAGCCATTAGGTGCCTCAATTAGTGATTATTGCATATATGACTTCTACCATGGGGAATGAGTTGGCTACTTGTTACTTTTTTATACAGGAGTCTTTGTACTTGAAACTTATAGGAAGCAAGTTCTATAAGGAGAAATGCCAAATGAGGGATTGGGCATGGGGAATGCTGAGAAGACAAGGTATTCTCCTCTCAGGGATGCGGACCAGTTTTATTATGAACTAAAGTAGCTGTAAAAGTTGCAGTTCTGGGAAATCAACAACAAAATAGTCAAAGGCAGATTCCTGGCTGGCTTGGAGCCACGGTCTACAACTATGTGGTAACTGTAATGAAGAGGATGAAGAACAGGCTTGAATTGGGAGGGCTAGGAGACAGTTGCCATCTGCCTACCAATGGGCTAACACACTGATGCAATCTCCAGGCTTGTCATATAAGGTAAATAAGGTCTTTTTGTTTAAGTTGCTGTTACTTGGGTCTTCTGGGACTTGTGATCAGAAGCGTTCCTAACTGATGGCATGGATATGCAGTAAGCTTTTACTGAATATGAATCTGCAGTACATTTGTGTATCTTGAGGGCAAAATTCAGCATTAGTCACATCTTGGCTCCCCAAAGCCTTCAGCGCTATGCCTGTTACCCGCTTAGTTACTCAGTTGTGTCCAACTCTTTGGGACCCTGTGGACTGTAGCCTGCCAGGGTCCTCTGTCTATGGAATTTTCCAGGCAAGAATACTGGAGTGGGTTGCCATTTCCTGCTCCAGGGGATCTTCCTGACTCAAGGGATCTAACCCATATGTCTTGTGTCTCCTGCATTGACAGGCAGATTTTTTACCATCTGAACCACCAGGAAAGCCCCTGTGCCTGTTACACTGTTGGATTTAAAGCATGTTGAGTTGAGTTTTGTTCACTTTGTTCCCTCATGTAAGAATCCAGAATAAACTTGATGAATCTCACTGTTTCTAGTCTCTGCTGCAATCTGTCCTTGCATGGACACCAGACTGATGACAATGTTCCTCTTTTCTAAGACCAACAGTGGTTTCCCACAGGGTCTATAATAAAATCAAAAATACATCGATAAGACAGTCAAGCTTCTCAACAGTTTGACAATCACCTGTCTCCAACTTCTTTCTCAGCATCTGGACAAATTCTCCACTTCACATACGCTGTTTCCTCATTGTCCTCTCTCCACACTGGACACACACCCACATGGTTGTCACAACCTGGAGCACCTGGCTACTTTCCCTCTGTTCATCCGAACTCCTTTATTTCAGGTAGAACACAAGCTCCGCTACCTTGTCTATTTATCCTAACCAGTAGGAGCAAGGGCTTGCTTGAAAGGATAAGATGGATAGGCAAGACATTAAAAGGGAAAATTAACTAGATCCGGACAATTGAGCCAAAAGGACAGTTCAGCCTGATCAGCTCAAAACAGACCTTTGAATATGTCTGTACATATGCAAGAATTTTAAAAAGATTACCCCTGAGTCTGCCCATTCATGTAAGTAGAGTCAGTCACCACCATGGACTTTTACAGTGCAAAGCTATGAGGTCAGAAGCTTGGAAACTACATCTCAGATGGCTAAACTGTAACCGTGATGCTGAGTTTCCACCCGACCAGAGCCCTTCCTCCTGCAAGGCTCCAGGAAAACATGATGAAGAACAATATTATCCCTAATTGAAAAATCATTCTTGCACCTGTGAGTTGTAAACTATCCCCTCCAGTGGAGGCCACTTGCCCTTTTATGGGAGGGCTGCTAGAAATTCATTGCCACATAGGGGCTGGCGCTTGGTTCCTGCAGCCTGTTGGTTGTTTACTGCTATTGCTCCAAAGGGATGAGTGAACATATGCACGTTTTGGTTTCTTTCTTTGGGAGAAAGCAAGTGGAGACACCTGAGCACATAAAACCTCAGCCCAAGTTCACATACAGAGAGTTAGGAAAAGTCCTCCCAAAATGGTGCATGTCATATTCGGTCAGAAATTGGAAGGGAAAAATTTCAGATAAAGCCAAATGCTAAACAATTTCTTTTCTGGCCAGAAATGTGTAGCAATTGCATTGGGTGTGTTAGCTGCTCAGGAATCAGTCCTTATTGAACTGCTATGTGCAAGATGCTTTGTAGACTTTCTCATTGAATCTTTGTGATAAACTGAGAGCCAGGCAATGGAAAAGCACCTTCTCATTTCAAAGATTGAAAGAGGGAGACTGTGAGCTTAACCAGAGCAAGCTGGTGGGAAACAGTGGCACTGGCTTTTAAACCTATGTCAGGCTAATGTCCCATGGTCACTTTCATTCATTCAAATCAGAATCACTATTCTATGAATGCCTACTATGTGCCAGGCATTAGCCCCACAGCACATCAGAGAAACAGCTGCTGCTGATGGTAAAGTCTGTAACCTTCAGAAATGAAAAACAACCTGGAAAAGTCTTTGACATTCAACTACACCAGACCATGATCCAGAAGGGTTGATCCCAAGGTCATTGAGCATCATTGGAACCAGAACTCTATTTACGCTGGCTTCAAGATATCCCTGGTGGCTCAGATGGTAAAGAATCTGCCTGCAATGCAGGAGACCCAGGTTTGATCCCAGGATTGGGAAGATCCCCTGGAGAAGAGAAAGGCAACCCACTCCAGTATTCTTGCCTGTAAAATTCTATGAACAGAGGAGCCTGGCAGGCTACACTTCATGGAGTCACAAAGAGTTGGACACTAACATTTTCACTTTCAACGTTCCTTTTCACTTTATTGGATGCAGGGTTCAAACTTACCCTTCAGCCAGGCTAGGTTTGTGTCTTATTTCTGCACCATGCAACCCTATCTCGAGACGCTCTCTCTCAAGTCAATACTTTGCTGGGTTTCAGCCCTTCACTGCTTACTGGGTCGTTATTAACTGATTCAATAAATTACTCTGTGCCAAGGTTTTAATGGGTACCTTAATGTCTTGTGGAGCCCAGATAGCATATTTGCATTTTAACAGCAGCTTTTAATTCAGCCCTATTCCCCCAGTTTAATTCAACCAATATGACAAGTTTAGCTACATGCAAGGGCTTTGGCTATGTGCTGTGGAGGATATAAAATGAAAAAGGCCCAGGGTCTCCCTTTAAAGGACTCTCAGGTTCTTTGGTGGAGGTGGGGGAATATAAATAACCAACCTGAATACTCAGAAAAATGGCAAGCAAAATTTTAAAAAACATGTTAAAGGAACACAAAAAGAAGTCTTTTACCTTACTACAAATGGATAAAGGATTAAGAAAAAAATGAGCACCCTTGTCTCCCAACCTTTGAATAAAGGAACCTGAAATCTGAGTTCAAAAGCATAATACAGAGGTAATCCAGCCTCACAGAACACGTGTTAAAAGAATTTACAGGGCAGACGTTCCAAATGAACCCACAGGCACCTGGAACAAGGCAACAGCTTTCTACCTGACTTCCTGCCTTTAAACTTGATTCTTCCCCACCATTCTCTTCCCTGGAGAGCTGGAGTGGCCTTAGATGAACTCAGTTCTCATTATCATTCTCCTGCAGTTAGCCTCCATTACCCTTAGGATAACATTCAAAGCTTTGGGCCAATGTGAAATGACTGCACAAATAAATAAAACATTGCATTCTACTCCTGTTCAACCATGCACCTGCCACGTTACATCTAGAATGTCGTGTCCAGTCTTGAGGCCTGGCTGTAAGAAGCATAGAAGCAAATTTGAGCCCATGCAGAGGATACCATGAGAACACTGAAGGGACACAGGACCAGATGTTCAAACGAGAGGACAAGGAGATGGGACAATGAAAGGAAATGCCAAGGCTGAGGATTTAACCTGTCCTCCAACTTCTGAAAGCTTTCCACATCGAATAGTGGAGCCTTGTCCTTTTTCCTTCCAGAAAACAGAGCCAAGGTCAAGTGATGAAGTAAGTAAGACTGTGTGGCTTAACCAAAGAATGTCCCACGGATGGGGCTTCCCTGATGGCTCAGCAGGTAAAGAACCTGCCTGCCGATGTAGGAGACACAGGAGAAGGGAGTTTGATACCTGGGTTGGAAAAATCGCCTGGAGAAGGAAATGGCAACCCAGTATTCTTGCCTGGAAGATCCCATGAAGATAGGAACCTGGCAGGATATAGTCCATGGGGTCTCAAAGAATCAGATACGACTGAGCACACACGAGCACCCAGAGCTTGTTACACTTCTAAGTGGAGATATTGAGCATGTGGATGGTTAGACAAGGTAGGATTTCAGGAGGGAAGCCTGAGCTGAAAATACAAGTACAGGCTTCATCTTTCCAAAAAACCTTCCCTCACCTTAACCTATATCTACTTTCCTGGAAAATTCAATGTGTTAAATTCAATGTATATGAAATTCAGTGCATATGAAAGCCATGTAAAAGATGTGTAGTGTTTATTTGGAGTCAGAATCTAAGCTCAGAATGTTATAAACAGCAAGAGGGACATTCAGGGTAAAGGCTTCTTCATCTGGAAAAGTCTCCAACATTGAAGACATTTAGCATGCCTGGCCTCCACCCAATGAAAGCCAACTATTGCTTCCTATCATCATTGTGACAATGAAAAAAATGCACACATCTCCAAAGTGTTCCCTGAGTTGCAACACTGAGAAAGTGAAAGTCACTCAGTCATATCCAACTCTTTGTGATACCACGGACTGTAGCCTGCCAGGCTTCTCTGTCCATGGAATTCTCCAGGCAAGGAAGCAACACTTCCCTTGTTGAAAATCTCCACTCCTCACACTCTGCTCCAGGAGGTAAGGACCATATGTGCAGTAGTGATTTCCAAACCTGTACTGCCAGGCTGGACTTTCTTGCTTTAGACCCACCTGGCTGCTAGATGCCCCTGCTTGAAGCATCTACTTGATGTCTTGTGGGCAGCTCAAACTCAGTGTGTCAGAAGCTGTGTGTATCTTACATCTTGCCTCCCTGCTAAATTGAGTTCTTTTATACTATTCCTGTAAGTAGTGGACCCAATTATTTTGTTGCCTGTTTGAGAAACCAGGGCATTATCCTTAGCTAATTCTCCTCTCTCAGCCAGTCATAAAATCTTATCATTTCTACCCTCTGTATCTTACCAGTTCATCCCTTTCTTCCAACCTAGCTGCCATGATCAAGCCTAGACCACCACTTGGGATATTGCAGCAGGTCTCTAACTGGTTTCCTGCCTGTAGACTTATTCCTCCAATCCGTTTTCTTCTCTGCAAGAACTGGATTGATTTTTGGAAAACTCAATTCTGATCATTGCTATCTTGCTTAAAACCCTGCAGTTACTCTCCGTTGCCTTCAGGCTAAATTCAAACCTCTGGACATTGTACATTCTTTCATCTACTCTTCCACTTGCACTATATTTGGGTAATTATACTTATCTTTTATTCTCAGAAAACATAATTTTTCTTTGGAAATTATACCTTATCCCCCGCCTCAAATCTGGACTAAAATTCCCCTATGCTCCCAAAGTGTTCTGAGCATTTTTCCCATTACATTATATTTCTTGTTTATTTGTTCATCTCTTCTTTCAATTGTAAATGACATGAAGGCAGATAATCAGTGTCTGTTTCCTCTTGTCTTTCTAGTGCCTAGAACAGTTCCTAGGACATGGAGGATTCTGAGAAAAAAGGACTGACTGGGGTTGAATTAGTAGTTGGATGGAAGGGTGAATGATGAATACAGAGGTAGTATTCTAAACAAACCTATGAGACATGGGCATGTACCAATCAGAATGGATGCTAACTATAAAAACAATACAACCCAAATCATAAGTGCTTACTGAATGTCAGTTCAGGATGAATGGATTAATCTAGCAGATCCCTCAGAAATAGGGAAAAATAAAAATATTGAGAAATGAGATCAGAGGGCTCAATGCCCACTGAGGTCCTTTCGAGAAGACTCGAAAAGACATCTTGATGTCTCTTAGCTATGAGGTTTGACTAGCAATTCTTATCTTGGGGCCTCTGAGTAGTGTTTAGCGTGCCCACCAGTTCACTGAAATTACAGGCAATTTTTTCATTAAGCTTGTGTGTTTTTATGCTATGTGGCTCCATAGGCTTCATTAGGTTTCCAGAGGGGTCTATGACCTAGAAAAAGGTTAGGACCACTGCTTTAAAGACACCAGACCATCAAAGACTAACATTGCCCTGTCTTTGATGTATCACCCACCGTGGTGGCTTTGAAGCTGAAAAGGCCATTCTCAAAGGTTTTCACATTAAAGCAGGAGGCTCAAGCTTTTTCTGATGAGGAGCTATTTTTAACTTCTCTGAAGCCTCTTGAAAATGGGCCTAGCAGGTGTAGGGGTGGGGTGGGGGCCCGTTCTAAGAGAGCAAGTCAGTGGGGGATGGTGTGGCAAGTGCAGTGGCCCCAGTGGCCATAGTCTGATCTCTACTGGGAATCCCAGCAGGCTCCCAAGGAGATGGGTGGTATGTAATAGTTTCATTCATCTGGGAGAGCAATTCTGTTAAACTTTGAGTTCATCTGAAGATTCTACACACAGCTTTGGGAAAGATCTTCCCGGAAGCCCCAATCCCAGTTGAGAGTAAGCATAAAAAGATCCCAGACCCTGAACACTGGAATCTGTTAAGCCAGTTGACAAGGGCCCTCACAGAATAGTATTGATGGTTGGATGGGTTTGTTAGAGGCAAGTGGGAGGTTTGGGGAGGAAAAGGTGCTATTTTAGCTACTGACACTGTGGGTTGAAAACTCGGCCATAATATTTATCCTCAGCCTTCTTCCAGAAGGGTATGATAAGACTGATAGATTGATAGATAGATAGGTATCCAGGTAGATAGACAGGTTTTGGACCAGAGCCAGGCATATAGCCACATATACAGTTTTTCAAATTGCAGGACTAATTATTGTTTTATAAATACACTCATTTGTATACAATGAGTTGCTGCTTTACAATGGTATGTTAGTTTCTGTTGTACAGTAAAGTGGATCAGTCACACGTTCATTTGTATACAATCTTAAGTAAAATCATACTCACATAGATCAACTATGGTCTCGAAGTCCTTGAAATACACAATCTGGAAAGGCCAGATCAGCCCTCAGTAGACTAAGGTGCAGCCTTCCTTGACTCTAAGACCAATGCTTGAGCTTCTCCAGCCATTGTTGTATGCCATTCACATGCTTCCTGGGATGGTGATTCATATAATTGTTGATACACATGCTAACATACATACATACACATCCTACACACCCATACATATACACTCAGGAAATTATCTCCTGTTAATTTTTTTTTAGAACAATAATCGTTGTGAGGACCCAAGATGGATGTTTCCAAGTAAATCCAGTTTTGCTCCTTTAAGAAAGGTTCTCAGGCTCCTCTGGCTGGCTGGAGAGAGGGGAGGCAAGGGCTATAATACCAGGATGTGTCTTGTCTGCAACTACAATGTGTGGCAGCTGAGGTCCTTTGTGAAAGCACAGGGCCACAGACTTCAATTAACTTTCTTGACTGAACCTGGCTCTGGCTAATAAAGCAGCGAATTGTCTGGCAGGAGCAGCCTCTCTCAGTGTGGTCGGGTGACCCAGCATCCCATGGAGTGCAGTTCTCCAGCCCTCAGTCTCGTCCCTTTTGTTTCTGATTAGGGCAGTTTAGCCTCGACGGGCTTCCTTGGTGTTGTAGTCTTTATTTTCCTTTCTTGGAGTCTTGGCAGGAATCTCAGCCACCTGCCCAGGGCAAAGCCCAGGGTCCTTCCCGTGTGTGCCTGCCTGTGGGTTGGAGAGCTCCTCCCATCTCCTGTTGATTCTGTCCCTGACATTCTGGGGCCCACAGCACACACAGGGTGAGAGAGATATGTCGTTGTTTACCTGGTCTCCTTTGAGTGACCGTGAAAGGTGCTATTAATCCCCAGCAGCAGCTGAACACTTGCACGAATTCTTGAGGTGCCTTTTAGGGCTAAGAGTCCTTCATTCTACAAGAAGGTTAAGAGTAAAGAGGGAAATACCCCTTAGAAAGAAAATCTTTGACCTAAGTTTATTTATAAAAGGTACACAAGGGGCTTCTCAGGTGGCTCAGTGGGTGAAGAATCTGCCTGCCAATGCAGGAGATGAAAGAGATGCGTGTTCAGTCCCTGGGTCAGGAAGATCCCCTGGAGGAGGCCATGGCAACCTATTCCAGTATTCTTGCCTGGGGAATCTTATGGACAGAGGAGCCTGGCAGGCTACAGTCCCTGGGGCTACAAAGAATCGGAAACAACTGAGCAACTAAACGACAACAACACAAGGGGATGGTGCTGCTTCTCTGGAGAAGTCAAGATGCAGTGACTATGCCAGACAGTTGTCCAGAGACAGGAGGTGCACCCTGAACTGGGTGACACCAGGAGCTGCCTTGCTGCTCCAAGTTGAGGAAGTGCAGGAAGGTGATTTCAGACCAGAGCCAGGCTGGCACTCTTTCCCAATGAGGGAGCAACCCAGGGGTGACGCAGAAGTGAGCAATGCAGGCAAAGCAGGTTTCCCTGGAGGCTCAGGTGGTGGCTCAGAATCTGCCTGCAATGTGGGAGACCTGGGTTTGCTCCTTGGATCTGGAAGATCCCCTGGAGAAGAGAGTGGGCAGGGACTGTCTGCCAGACTGCTGGAGACAGCTTCTTCCCTTCAGAAGCTTTTGAAAAGATAATCTCTAGGTGTCTGACCTTGACAAGAATCCCTAGTGCCTATCTGGGAACATGATTTGTAGAGGGTGAGGGAGAAGGATGGAAGAGTCTTGAGGTTCTGAAAAGAAACTGGGTATCCCGGGGACAGGAGTGACAAAAGTATGTGGGAGGGGATTCTGGGCCCCGAGACCAAGCTTTGCCCTCTGCAGACTGAGGGGAGGGGCCTGGAGGTAGATCTCAGGTTCTCCCACTGCTGATTCAGAGAAGACTTGGGATAACATGGGGGGTAAACTGGGTTTAGCAAGGAAAGCTAGGAGAGAATGCCAAAGAACTATAGTGTGGGTGTATTTTATTTACAAGCAAGCATCAGTGTCGGCAAACCTATAATCTAGCAGTTAAAAATCTCTTCACCAGTATCTCCCAACAGCGGCACCAGCTATTACTCTTCTGTCTTTCAGGAAGAAACTGATCACTTGCATTTCCCAACAGACCAGCCCTAACGCCCATCCACTGAGTGGAGCACAGGACAGCTGGCGTTCCTCTCCACCCCTCAGGTGACTTAGGAATGTCACTGAAAATCTCCCAAACTGCTACCTAATTGCTGACATGCAAATGACATATATATATATATATATATATATATGAGTGGTTTCAAATATCAGGGATTTGGGGTGAGGTTTCCACTATGCTCCAATGATCTCCTCTCTCCTGGGGAGGAATGTACACACAGGGAGAAAGAACCACATGAGAGCCAGGGAGCTGCTTTTATTGACAGCTTGCACACCCAGGTGGGGGTGACATTAGACAGCCAAGAGGCACAGGCACCAAGGCCAAGTGAGACATACTATTTGTGCCCATAATCTGAATCTTCAAGAGAGGAGGCACAAGTCACATGGCAAAGGGTTATGCTTTTTGAGTACTTAGCCTTACAGTGACCAGTATAGTGTAAAAAAACTCAATTTAAAGTAGCTGTTAGCTATTGTGATTGATAATCTTATTTAGGATCATGCTTTTTTAGAGAAGGCAAATATTTTCCTAAATATACTTTTATATTGAGAACCTCTTCCTTTTCACCAAATACATTTAACTTCAAAAAGCATGCTTTAGAAAGGCAGAGGTGAAATTGTAAGTGTTTAATTAGAGCCATTCGATGAAGCCAAGGGGTCTGATTTATTTTGGGAAGTGAAATAAATTGATCTATTTTGGGAAACATGATGAAACACAGTGGGACACACCTAGATTTATAATGCAATTGATATTGTTTCTGTTGGTTTATCTTTAGCAGAGTTATCTCAAACCATCTGCAGAGCTTCCAGCGCATTGTAGGCAAACACACGAGACCTGGAGTCAGGAGGCACAGCTTGTGTGCTCATCAATCCTGCCATCCTAGGAACTCTACGTGATCCAGTTAACATATCTGTGACATGAGTATAGTAACACCCGCTTCGCCCGGTTGCAGCCAGGGTCAAATAGACCTTCTCTCTGAGGGAGAGAGGGATGTCCCTTCTTTCTGAGGGACATCAGAAATAGGGTGCTCAGCTACTGCATATAAAACAGATTGCCAACAAGGACCTACTGTATAGCACAGGGAGCTGTACTCAATATTCTGTAAAAAACTACAAGAGAAGAGAATCTGACCGGAAAAAGTACATATATAGGTACCACTAAATCACTTGGCTCGGCACCTGAAACTAGCACAGCATCGTGAATCAGCCATACTTCAATAAAAAATGGAAGAAAAGGAAATAGGGTATTCAATAATTTACCTGCACTGAACTAAACAAAGTTTCAATTGAATTAGAAGTTTCCTTTCTAGCTCCCATTTCCCTCATTTAGAAAATAAGAGAATTGGCCAACTTAGGTGTCTTTCATTTCTGTTATTCTATGTTGTGATTCAGTTCAGTTCAGTCACTCAGTCGTGTCAGACCCCACGAACTGCAGCACACCAGGCCTCCCTGTCCATCACCAACTCCCGGAGTTCACTCAGACTCACGCCCATCGAGTCAGTGATGCCATCCAGCCATCTCATCCTCTGTCATCTGCTTCTCCTCCTGCCCCCAATCCCTCCCAGCGTCAGAGTCTTTTCCAATGAGCCAACTCTTCGCATGAGGTGGCCAAAGTACTGGAGTTTCAGCTTCAGCATCATTCCTTCCAAAGAACACCTAGCGCTGATCTCCTTTAGAATGGACTGGTTGGATTTCCTTGCAGTTCAAGGGACTCTCAAGAGTTTTCTACAATGAACAGTTCAAAAGCATCAATTCTTCGACGCTCAGCTTTCTTCACAGTCCAACTCTCACATCCATACATGACTACTGGAAAAAACATAGCCTTGACTAGACAGACCTTTGTTGGCAAAGAAATGTCTCTGCTTTCGAATATGCTATCTAGATTGGTCATAACTTTCCTTCCAAGGAGTAAGCGTTCTAATTTCATGGCTGCAATCACCATCTGCAGTGATTTTGGAACCCAGAAAAATAAAGTCTGACAGTTTCCACTGTTTCCCCATCTATTTGCCATGAAGTGATGGGACAAGATGCCATGATCTTAGTTTTCTGAATATTGAATTTTAAGCAAACTTTTTCACTCTCCTCTTTCACTTTCATCAAAAGGCTTTTTAGTTCCTCTTTACTTTCTGCCATAAGAGTGGTGTTGTCTGCATATCTGAGGTTATTGATATTTCTCTTGGCAATCTTGATTCCAGCTTGTGCTTCTTCCAGCCCAGCGTTTCTCATGATGTACTCTGCATAGAAGTTAAATAAGCAGGGTGACAATATACAGCCTTGACGGGCTCCTTTTCCTATTTGGAACCAGTTTGTTTTTCCATGTCCAGTTCTAACTGTTGTTCCTGACCTGCATATAGGTTTTTCAAGAGGCAGGTCAGGTTGTCTGGTATTCCCATCTCTTTCAGAATTTTCCACAGTTGATTGTGATCCACACAGCCAAAGGCTTTGGCATAGTCAATAAAGCAGAAATAGATGTTTTTCTGGAACTCTTGCTTTTTCGATGATCCAGCGGGTGTTGGCAATTTGATCTCCGGTTCCTCTACCTTTTCTAAAACCTGCTTGAACATCAGGAAGTTCACGGTTCACATATTGCTGAAGCCTGGCTTGGAGAATTTTGAGCATTACTTTACTAGTGTGTTTTGAGCATTGCTTTACTAGCGTGTGAGAGAACCTCTATACAGTCAGCAAAAACAAGACTAGGAGCTGACCGTGGTTCAGATCATGAACTCCTTATTGCCAAATTCAGATTTAAATTGAAGAAATTAGGGAAAACTACTAGACCATTCAGGTATGATCTAAATCATATCCCTTATGATTATACAGTGGAAGTGAGAACTAGATTTAAGGGACTAGATCTGATAGACAGAATCCCTGATGAACTATGGATGGAGGTTTGTGACATTGTACAGGAGACAGGGATCAAGATTATCCCCATGGAAAAGAAATGTTGTGATTATAGTTAAGAAATTCAGGTAAAACGGCTGATGTAACCAATGCTAAAATACAGTTCATAATAAAAAAATCTTGATCGAATAACAATTGTTGTTCAGTCCCACAATCATGTTTGACTTGTTTCAACCCCATGGACTGCAGCACACCAGGTTTCCCTCTCCTTCACTATTTCCTGGAGTTTGCTCAAATTCATGTCCGTTGAGTCAATGGTGCCATCGAACCATCTTATTCTCTGTCCTCCCCTTCTCCTCCTGCCTTCAGTCTTTCACAGCATCAAGGTCTTTTCCAATGACTCGGCACTTTGAATCAGGTGGCCAAAGTGTTGGTGCTTCAGCTTCAGCATGAGTCCTTTCAATGAATATTCAGGGTTGATTTCCTTAAGGACTGACTGTTTTGATCCCCTTGCAGTCCAAGGAACTCTCAAGAGTTTTCTCCAGCACTACATTTCGAAAGCATCAATTCTTTGGTGGTCAGCCTTCTTTATGGTCCCACTCTCACATCCATACATGACTACTGGAAATACCATAGCATTGACTAATATGGACCTTTGTAAGCAAAGTGATGTCTCTGCTTTTTAATACACTGTCTAGGTTTGTCATTGCCTTTCTTCTAAGGAGCAATCATCTTTTAATTTCATGGCTGCAGTCCCCATCCGCAGAGATTTTGAAGCCCAAGAAAATAAAGCCTGTCACTGTTTCCTTTTTTTCCCCATCTATTTGCCATAAAGTGATGGGACCAGATGCCATGATCTTCTTCTTTTGAATGTGAATTTTTAAAAAATCAAGTAACATTATACATGAGAACAAGAACTCATGTATAGGAGATCCAAAAGTAAGATTTCTTTCAACCCAGGAGACCAATCTGGAATATACAGCTCTGAGTAATTCTCACACTCCTTCATGAAGACATGGGTAGAGGGTATTCATCAGAGGGTTGTTTGCAGTATCTGGGAGATGGAAGCCATGTAGATATTCATGGCTGGAGGAAAGGCCTCAGTGAAATGATTAGATACCAACCCCAGAGTACTGTATAGCAGTAGTCAGAAATAGCCAACTAAGTATACATGTTCAGTCACTTCAGTTCAGTTCAGTTCAGTTGCTCAGTCGTGTCCAACTCTTTGTGACCCCATGAATCACAAAACGCCAGGCCTCCCTGTCCGTCACCAACTCCCGGAATTCACTCAAACTCATGTCCATAGAGTCAGTGATGCGATCTAGCCATCTCATCCTCTGTCGTCCTCTTCTCCTCCTGCCCCCAATCCCTCCTAGCATCAGAGTCTTTTCCAATGAGTCAACTCTTTGCACGAGATGGCCAAAGTACTGGAGTTTCAGTCTCAGCATCATTCCTTCCAAAGAACACCCAGGACTGATCTCCTTTAGAATGGACTGGTTGGATTTCCTTGAAGTCCAAGGGACTCTCAAGAGTCTTCTCCAACACCACGGTTCAAAATCACTAATTCTTTGGCATTCAGATTTCTTCACAGTCCAACTCTCACATCCATACATGACTACTGGAAAAACCATAGCCTTGACTAGACAGACCTTTGTTGGCAAAGTAATGTCTCTGCTTTCGAATATGCTATCTAGGTTGGTCATAACTTTCCTTCAGTCGTATCCAAATCTTTGCGACCACAGGGACCGTAGCCCACTAGGCTCCTCTGTCCTTGAGATTTTCCAGGCAAGGATACTGGAATGGGTTGCCATTTCTTGCTCTATGGATCTTCCTAACTCAGGGATAGAACCCATGTCTCTTGTATCTCCTACACTGCAGGCTTATTCTTTTACTGATGAGCCACCAGGGAAGCCACTAGTTATATACATAGTAATAAGAATGGATTTTAAAAATACAATCCTGAGTTAAATAGCTCAGATGGTAAAGAAACTACCTTCAATGCAGGAAACCAGGTTTCAATCCCTGGGTCAGGAAGATCCCCTGGAGAAGGAAATGGCAATCCACTCCAGTATTCTTGCTTGGAGAATTCCATGGTCAGAGGAGCCTGGTGGGCTATAGTAGATGGGGTTACAAAGAGTTGGACACTGCTGAGCAACTAACACATACAAAAAGCTAAACAAAAGAATGAGCCCTATAGTGCAATATCATTGCTGTGACTTCAAGACACCAGTTCTCCTAAAATAAAATTGCATACTTACAAAGTAAATTCAAGAAGAGCTAACAAATGTACTAGTGTAGCTGTTTAGGAGGGTGGGAAAAGTGAGTTGGGAATGGAAATTTTTCAAAAGGATAAGTGAATCAATATAAGGGAAAAACGTAGTAAGACCAACAAAAGTGAAGCTAAGAGCTTTGCCCACATTCAGTGACCCATGCTCAGGATGTTATTTCTGTGTTCTGGTGGAATTCAGAACACGCAGAGAAAACAGGAAGCATGTCCTAAATAGGGCCACAATCAGAATGTAGTGACAATCTGTATAGATTTGTGTAGAGAGTGTCCAGATAGAAAACGAGAAAACTTGGATCGCTGTCATGGTGCTGGGCCTCTCCAGGTCTGCTCTGCTCCCATCTCTACCTGCTCTGAGCCCTGAGGCTGACATCTATAAATGGCATTCACCTGGCTCTCTTACCCTCTGGCTCCTTAATGGTTTAGGACAATAGAAGAAACTGACAGGAGATAGCAGGTTGGAAGAGAGAGAAAGATTGGGATTTTGGTTTTCCTTGACTCCTACCCACTAGGCTTCTGAGTGCTTGTACATCTTGCCTGAAAGCCACAGCTCTAATGGGTCAGATCTCTCCTATAGCTTCAGCTCTTGCCGGTTCTGGTGACTAGTCCCATCCCTTGTTCCATTTAGACCTAGGAGTGTGTACAGCATCCTACAGTGGATGGTCCAGGTTCTTCAGCCTCCTTACCTCTGTCCATGTATTTGCAAATAGTTCCTCCCTTAGGCTTTCAGCTAGGGGTTCCCCTGTTGGCTCAGTGGTGAATAATCTGTCTGCCAATACAGGAGACACAGGTTTGATCCCTGATCCAGGAAGATCCCACATGCCGTGAAGCAACAAAGCCCAGAAAGCCTGTGTGCCACAGCTATACAGCCTGTGCTCTAGAGCCTGAGAGGAACAGCTGCTGAAGTTTGCGTGTCCTAGAACTCGTGCTCTGCAACAGGAGAAACCCACGCAGTGCAAATAGAGAGTAGCTAGCCCCTTCTCACCACAACTAGAGAAAGCCCAAGCACAGCAACAAAGACCTAGCACAGAAAAAAATAAATAAATAAAATTATAAAAAAATAAACTCTCAGTTAAGATCCTGTCTTATACAGTGATTGTATCAGGGCTGGTTAAATAGGACTCAGGGTTTGGATTGCTCAGCCTCCTTGCTGGGGAAAATGAGATGCTGGTAATTTGTGCCATGTGTTGGTGTCAATTACCTAAATTATTACTGGTGGTAGCATGGGAGAGTGCTGGCGGAGGCCAAGATCTTGGGAAATCAAAGGTTTGAGAGACTTAGTCACTATGGCAACAATAGAGATTTCAGAGAAGTCATCTGGGCAGCTTACATCTGGGGGCACTGGAGAGTATATACAGGGAAAAGGACAAATGACAAGTTGAAAGCCTTGAATGTCCTTGAGAGGGCACAGGGGTAAAATCAGAAAGCCCCTGTGGTCATTCTGAATGAGTGTTTAATGCCCAGTAATAGCAGCTGAGGGTTAAGCTCAGGGACTGATTGTAATGGCTGTGGAGTTGCAGAGCCAAAGGCTGGTGTCTTTCTTCTCGAAAAGCAAAAGGCTGGGGCACAGAGAGAGACTCCAAAGCATGGGATGGGAATTTTGAATGGATATAGCAGAAGCTGACAACACCCTTTGAAGACTCCTTGTCCCTGTGTGACGGGAAGGCTTCCCTTGCATAAATGCATTTCATTAACTTCACCCAGGCAAAAGGTGAATTCTTAGGACTTCTTACTATCTCTTTGCCTCCAGGCTCCTCAGGACAGTCAGAATTTCTGTTTAGATAGAAGTAGAAGACTTGCTCCAAAAGGGCCTAGCCTATTGTTTTAGTTTAGCCTTGGGTAACAATCCACCCTGAAACTCAGTGATTTGAACTAATCACTGTATATGACCTCTCACATCACTCCAGTTTGGTTAGGGCTCAGCTTGACAGTTCGTTGACTTGGAGCTTACCTGGATGTGGAACATTCGAGATAGTTTGGGATCTCTTTCTCCAGCAGTAGTGGGTCTTCTTCCATAGTAAGTGGCTTTGAGTTGGCTCATATGGTAAAGAATCTGCCTGCAATGCAGGAGACCCGGGTTCAATCCCTGGGTCGAGAAGATCCCCTGAAGAAGGGAATGGCTACCCACTCCAGTATTGTTGCCTGGAGAATTCCACAGATAGAGAAACCTGGCGGGCTACAGTACATGGTTGAAAAGAGTCTGACATGACTGAACGACTTTCACTTTGGGCTTCCCAGGTGATGCTAGTGGTAAAGAACCCTCCTGCAATGCAGGAGATATAAGAGATACTGGCTCAGTCCCTGGGTTGGGAAGATCCTCTGGAGGAGGGCATGGCAATCCACTCCAGTATTCTTGCCTGAAAAATCCCATGGATGGAGGAGCCTGATGGGTTACAGTCCATGGGGTCACAAAAGAGTCTGAAACAACTTAGCATGCAAGTGGCTTTGAAGAAGATGTGGTCCTAGGGGAAGCAGAAGCTGCATTTTTCCTGAGGTCTAGCCTCTGACGTTATATAATATTACTTCCACTACATCCTGATGTCCAAAACAGATCACAGGGTCAGCCCAATATTCAAGGGAAGGAATGACCATTTTCCTTATTTATGAATAAATATGGATAGTATTAAGGGCTGAAGTGTGTGTGACTCAGTCACATCCAACTCTTTGTGATCCCATGAACTGTAACCCACCAGGCTCCTCTGTTCATGGAATTTTGTCCCTTCCAAATTTATATGTTAAAGTCCTGATCTCTAGAATTCCTGATTATGTCTGTATTTAAAGATAGGGTTATTAAATCAGTAAGCATGATTAAATGATATCACTAAGTTGCACCCTAATCTAAGATGACTGGTATTCTTACAAGAAAGCTATTAGGACACAGACCTGTACAGAGGGAGGACCATGTGAAGACTTAGAAAGAAGATGACCATCTACAAGCCAAAGAGAAACCTTATAGAAAATTGACCTTGTCAATATTCTTATATTGGGCTTCCAGTCTTAAGAACACCAAGGAAATAAATTTTTGTTGTTTAAGCCACACAGTCTATTGAACTTTATATGGCAGTCTTATAGCACACTAATAAAATAACAAAGTATTTGCAGCCATCTTTACCAGATCTATAAACTGCTAGATTTGCTGTGTCTTGCTGACAGTTATCAACAAAGGTCTAAAGATTGTGTGAATTGATTCTAAGAGTGAAGATCAAGTAATAGGTCATAATATATGATGAAATCAAAATAAATTTGTCAATGGAAGACATTCATCTAAGATTTGGGCTTAACATATTGATATAAATACAGCTGGGATTGGCATGAACAGTCTACCAGGTTTGGTAACTGAAGACTTTATTCAATAGGACCCTAGAGTCAAAGAGATTTGAATGCTAGAACTTTCCTGGCAAACAGGAGGGAATTCTTGACAAGTTCTGTGATGACTGTGCTTTGCAGACCCATGATGACAGTGGGAGATGCTACAAGAAAATTGGTCTCACAAATTTCAGTGGGAATAATGGGATCCAGGAGTTGTAGAGGCCTGTGGTGCAACTTAATTGTCAGAGATAAGTGAGTGCAATTATAAAATTAAGCCCCAGGGAGAGAGTGGCAATCAGAGTGTTTTGACCCACAGGAAACTGTGGTGATGGCTAATTGATCAATGGGTACCTAGTAGTGAAATAGATATGAAATCTTGACTTATAGATGGAAAACTTTTACCTTTAGTACATAGCAATCTGACTCAAGTTACCATAGTGAGGATTCATGGTCTTATTTCCAACTCCCAGATCCAGGATAGCTCAACTATCCATGGCCAATCCATTGAAGGGGAGGTCAGGTCTCCTTAAGAGAAAACTCTTGGGACTCTTATCTGATGAATCTTTCCCCAGTTTCTTCAGAGGGACCTGTTGCCATTTTTTAGGGTGAAAGTGAACAAGGGAATGGGAAGTAACTGGATGTCCCAGAAATAGGCTCTAAGCCTATGTCTATTCCTCAGAGATATGTGCTTAGTCATTAAGTCATGTCTGATCTTTCAGACACCGTGGACTGCCACCCACCAGGCTCCTCAGTCCATGGGATTTCCCAGGCAAGAATGCTGGAGTGGGTTGCCATTTCCTTCTCCAGGGGATCTTCCCAAATCAGGGATCGAACCCCTGTCTCCTACATTGCAGATGGTTTTTTTTACCAGGGAAGCCTCAGAGATGTGACATACAATAATGTGGTCCTGTCATGCAAACTAGAGGTTTTTGGAAGTCAGGTGATGAATTATAAGTCTTGGCATGAGTCTAACTCACAGGGACTAAGGATCTGTGGACCCACACTGTGGTTATATTCCCAGACCACAAATGTATGTTGATATGCAAGTAGATTTCTATGAATGACTTCCAGTGACTCTCACCCCTCATTTAATATCCTCTTCTTTGAGCACGTGTGGAATCAGTGAATGTGATGAGCTGTCAGTCATGATTATGTTACGTTATGTGTCAAGAGACACATCATCTGAATGGGCCTAATCTAATAAGATGAATCCTTTGAAAGCAGAGTTTTGTTACAGCAAAATAAAGGAAAAAGTGGCAGAAGAGGAAGTCAGAGATTTGAGGAACAGAGGGCAGTCTTCAGCAGCAGCTAGCAAGACAATGAATACCTCAGCCCTCCAGTTGCAAAGAACAGAATTCTGCAAACAATTGGAATGAATTTGGAAAGATTCTTCTCCAGAGTTTTCAGATAGGAGTCTAACCCAGCCAAACCTTGATTTTGAATTTGTGAGACCTCAAGCAGAGAACCTGGTCGAGTCCATCCAGAATTCTCACCTGCAGAACTGCAAGATGATAAATAGGTATTGTTTTTAAGCAGCTAAATTTATGGTAATTTGTTACTCAGTGACAGAGAATTAGAAATACATTGGGAATAGACATACTTAGTAACTGGCAGAATCCTTCCAATTTACTGACCCATTAAGTGAGAGACACTTTGATACTTGATAAGGAATTTCCCACCTTTTTTCCCAAATAAAGAAGCAACACTATATCTCTGGGGGCAACTGTGGACATAAACACCACCATAAAAGACCTGGAAGATTTGGGGGTGATGATTCCCTGTTTAACTCAAGTCTTTGTCTAGTGCAAAATTCAAGTAGCTTGAGAATAGCCAGATAATCACAAATACACTCAGATAGTGATGCCAACATCAACAATAGTTCAAACTGAGAGATGTTAGCTAGACGAAATCAAGTCTCTGTCATCTAATATACAGTTCTTTTTTTTTTAATTGAAGTATAATTGCTTTACAATATTGTGCTAGTTTCTGCTGAAGTGAATCAGCTATATGTATACATATATCCCCTCCCCCTTGGGCCTCCCTTCCACTGGAAACTTTGGTATACACAGAGAGCGTAGCTGGGTACTTTGTGCTCTGTGCTCTATGGTGACCTAGTACACAGCTATCCATGAGGCAAATGTTTTCTTATTTTTTCCCCAATACCCACTGACAGAGGTAATCAGAAGCAGTTTGCCTTCATGTGGCCAGGACATGAGTCTGTGCTATTCGGACAGGGTTATGTCAGCATCGTCAGTTTTCCTGCTTATTCTTTTAATATTGTCATGAGAGAACTTGATTATCTTGTTGTCCAGTAGAATACCACGTTAGTTCTACTACATAAAAAACATGGTGCTAGTTGGACTAAAAATTTATATTCTTTCTGAGACACATGGCATGCCAGAAGATGAGAGAAAAACTGAAAATTCAAGAGCCTGGTATATTGGTAAAGTTTCTAGGCGTTTAGTTGTCTGGAAAAATTTCATTTAGAGGTAAGATACAAATATCTGCCTATTGTCTTCAAGGGAATGTGTGTGTGTGTGTACACGTGCGTGTACGCATGTGTATGTCTTTATAGATAGTGTAGTGTAAACCCTGACAGCTGGCTTTTGTTATTGTAATTCAAGTGCCTGACTTAACTTTTGATTGCCCAGGCATCCACTTTAAAGAAGCATTCGCTTCAGTGAAGGCTATCTTGAATAAACGCTTGAGAGCCACAGGACTAGATAAAGGAAGAGCAGGACATGTCCTCAGCCTCCCAGCTCCACAAGCACACCCTGCGGCTCCTTCGTGTAGAGATTCTGGTCGGTTTAGATAACTGGCCATTTAGACTCCCCATTTTTCTTTCTTTCTCTCTCTTCCAATGTTTAAATTCAATAGTGAGCTTGGAAGACCTTAGATCCCCACCCCAATAAAAGCAGAACCCCAGGCCCTGAGTTTGCATTCTCTCTCTCCCTGTGACATAGCTGTCCACCCTCTGCTGTACCGTGTATGCTCTAGGGTCTATAAGTAACAAACTCTCCTTCAGAGTCTCCTAATAGCCATTGCTAAAGGGTGTCTTGCAATCATAAGAACCGCAAGCATCGGTCCACTCATAACACTGTTTTGGAAAGAGATGTCCCTGGGAAGCTCATCAGAACCCAGGTGAGTGCCCCAAGGCATTTCTAGTCGATAGCACTACCATTGTTGGGCTGAGACCAGCATAAAAAAGACAGATGGGTAGCTGGCTAGCTAGCTAGATATAGGTATTCTCAAAATCAACTAACCTTCCCTGCTTGCTTCTGCCAGCTCTGCCAGTCATGGTGGTTTCGTCTATTGCCATGTTATCCCATACTTTATGCCTCTTACATAGGAACTTATTTTATGGTGAAAGAAGAAAGTACATCTTTAGACTTAAATCCACTGGGTCCCATCACTGAGGAGAAGTTGACTTGATAGACAGATGGAAAGCCTTGTTTGAAGTGCTTACACTGCTAGCTGGGAGAAGACACTTTGTGAGGTCAGAACTTCCAAGGTATCATGTACGCTTGCTAAGTCGCTTCAGTTGTGTCTGACTGTTTGGGACCTCATGAACTGTAAACTGCCAGGTTCTTCTATCTGTGGGATTTTCCAGGCAAGAATACTGGAGTTGTTCTGGCCACGCGTTCTGGGAATCAAACTCACTCAGAAGGGCAATGCAGATAGTGGAGTGCAGTTTATTACACCGGCGGGCCCAAGGCAGAGTCTCCTCTTAGCCAAGGACCCCAACCAGCACTTGTGAAAATCTTTTATACCCCGTGTGTACGTGTCTGAACCCAGCACCCCAAATTCCTTGAAACTTACATAAACCAAGGAAAATACAGTCCCAGTAACCCCATCATTCACGTGCTATGTGCTCACGTGCTCAGACAGTCAAACAATTAGCCGGTAATCAATAAACCCGAGGTTACACTCCGATTGATACAGAAAAATTTATGGCCTGTCTAGAGGAAGGGGTGATTAGGGTATGTTTTCTCTTAGGTGATGAGTAACCTAGATACTATCTTCAAGGTTTTCCTATCTGGAGGGGGTCTTAGCCTTCTGTTGTTGTCTTCATAGGCACTAAACACAGAGTTCAGAGTCCATTGGAAAGGTGGCCAAGCATGATCAGCATGAACAGGCCTCAGATGGAGTCAGGCCCTATGAATTCCTTCTTGAGTGGGTTGCGATTTCCTTCTCCAGGACATCTTCCCGACCCAGGGATTAAACTTAAGTTTCCTGCATCAGCAGGCAGTTTCTTTGCCACTGTACCACCCAGGAAGCCCATTTATCTATTGCTGTATAATAAATTATTCTGAACTTGAGTGGCTTAAAACAATAGGCATTCATTAGTCCAGCTTTATGCTTAAGGATCTCTCACAATGCTACAGTCAAGGCAGCATCTCATGTGAAGACTCAACTGGGGAGTCCAACTTTACTCATAAGGTTGTCAGCAGAATTCAGTTCTGCTCTAGCTATTGAACTATCTCGGCTATTTACTGAAGGTTGCCTCAGTGCCTCTTCATAGGGTCCCAGATAACATGTCAAATTGCTTCTTCATCAGAGCAGATATACCAGAAGAGCAAAAGAAAGATGGGGAGCAGATACAGAGAGCGAGAGAGGAAAAGAGAAAAGGAGACGAAATCCTAAATTGCTTAATCTCAAGAATAACATGACATCATTGTTGCCATATTCTAAATGTTAGGATCAAGTCACTAAGTCTCACCCATACCTGCACAATCAGGGGAGAGGTTTACACAAAGGTGTAAACACCAGGAGGTAGAGACCACAGGAGGTCAGTTGAGAAGGCTGCATAGGGACAGCCCTGATGGCCCAGTGGCTAAGACTCCATGCTCCCAGTGAAGAAGTCCCAAGTTCCATCCTTGGTCAGGGAACTAGATTCTCACATGCTGCAACTAAGAGTTTGCATACCACAGCTAAGATCTGGCACAACAAAAAAACATTTTAAAAAGAAGGCTGCATGCCTCAAGGTACTTATTTTATGATAAAAAAAATTGAACCAATAGGTTTTATTCCTTTGTGCCCTATCACAAAAAAGGACTAAATTGAAGGTCAAATGGGACCCAAGGGAATTCTCTAGGTCCCTCTTCACACTTCTTTTTCCAACAGTCCTGGTCAATGGAAAACTGTTACTGTCTAGTAAAGAAAGATGATGAATGACTAAGACCCTAAAGAGATGAGGGTTGGTCATATCACCTGGTAAAGAAAATGCAGGAGATGCTCTGTGTAGTAATGGTAGCATGGTAGGAGGAAGCTGTGGTTATCAATGCATGCCTGGGACTAGTTACAAAAGTGTGAACTATAGCAGCTAAGTTTTAAGTGAATTCATAGTTCCTTTGCCTTCTTCCTCACCCCTCTACTACCTTACATAAAGAGCTCTCTTTGTGTTAATATTTTAGGTGTAAGGTGGGATATGACTGAATTGGCATTATTAGGTGATGATAGAATAGCTGATGAAGTTTTGTGTGTTCTGCCTGTGAAGGACATGAATTTTCTACCCTAAGCTGAGAGTGAATGCAAAGGGACAAAAAAAGGTGATTATGCTGAATATTCTTCATTTTCCCTCCCAAATCCACTCCCTACACTTCTCTACCACTGCTCTCTGTGCCCCAAGAGACTGACCTCTAAGAATCGTTGGATTCCTGTAGGATTCAGTCAAAGAGAGTCATTGGCATAAGATTAGAGGTGGCAGGGGAGAAAACTTGAGTATTTGTCTCCCTGTGTCCCTTCTGCATCACAGTTTGGCAATGGATATTTTCTTCTAGTCAAAGTCGCAGTTCCAATAAGAAGACCATGTTCTGCTAGATCCAAAGCTCTCATTAGTTTTGGTGACAGCCTCTTCCTTTGCCCCTTCTGGTATAGGAGAGGTAAAAGATTTTCACTACCGCTGGCCTCAGGATGCTTCATCATCCCTTGTATGTTTCTCTTAACGCTACCCTCACTTTTATAAATAGTTCTCTCTTAAACTTCATTCCTTTTGTGCAAACCATCTATTTCATGTTAGGATCATGTTCAGTTCAGTTACAGTGATGCATTAGAAATTTTTATGCATATTGGTTTCCTTTTCCATTCAGAAGATATATGCAGTTGAAGTGTATGCTCATGAATTATTTAGTACAGTGTATGATAAAAATTTGTTTTGTGTTTCACAAAGGGTGTTCCATAAACACTTACTGAATGAAATATATGAGTTGTGACCTGAAATCTAACAAGACCATAGGGACAAAAGCGAAGGAACTTTCAAATGTATTAGTAACGAGTCACTGCCAGAGTCTGGAAGGATAGATGTGACTGGCCTGAGTGCATGATGCACACAGCTCTGAATTTTCCTTAAAGGGAGAACTGGCTACATTTGACCCTTTACAGAACTTATTTTGATGGAGAGAGAAGGGAGAGAGAGAGAGAGAGAGAGCACTGAGGATGACTCTTCTCTAGTGAGGGACTTTCCGAAAGGGTACAGGAAAAGACTGGGAGTGCTAAACACAACTTTCTGCAAGTAACAGCTGCTAAAAGCTGACCCTCAACTTCAACTCCAGTCTCCCCCAAGCAGGGGAGTGAGAGGGACTGGCTGTCTGCTTGTTCTGTTAAGATCCACCGAAGCCTGGCCCCCATGTGAGTGGAAACACAGAGGGTGATTTTACTCCCCTTCCTCCACTCTTGTTTGCCAAATGCAGACTGATGCTACTCAGTGTCCATAACATCTCAGAGGTGACTAATTAGGTGTGCTAAATGCTTCTATTTTATATTTAATTTTTAAAATTTTCATATAATTTGCAGAGGTTACTTTCCATTTGCCTCTATTTTTAAGGCTTGACTTTCAGTTGACTTTAAAGCAACATGTTTGGATAAAGTGCTATCCTTGGCTTTGAGAAGTTGGCATGAGTCGGCTCACTGAGGCACTTTTTGATCTACCTTTCCTCAAATGGAGAGAACCATGGACCATGGTGAGTACCAGATTTCTTGAGCCTTATCCCAAAGCACTTAAAGACTTTCACTCTGGGAAAGTACCTGCCAAAATCCTGGTCTCAGAATTACCATCTGTGTGTATGTTTCTCTCTTTTAATCTTTTCCAGAAAGATAGTCCCTGGAGTTCTTTGTTCATTTTCAGCTATCTCTGGCCTTTCTCTGAGTTGCTTAAGACACAATGATGTCTTTCTGATTGATATCTATGGGAGAACTATTTAAACTGACGTTGTTAGAGAACTTGTAGAAGAAGAAAAGAGTTTGCATTACAGTGTCATGTTAAAGGATGCCTTTTCAAAGCCATATGCACAATATATCACAACCATTTAAAATATAAACTGAACACTTAAAAAACAGCATACATGACTTTGGGATGTGGAAAAAGGAGTTAACTTTATGTAATTACAAGTATAATTGTATCTGTTTAAAATAATTTTTGATGACTAAATATTGCATGTTCAGTGAAAATGTTAACTTTATTTAAAATAAGTTTAGGTTCACGATGTGAAATTTTCGTGTTTGCACACTGCTCACGGTACCTGACTGAAGGGATCAGCTGGGGCTAAAATCTAGACCAAGCTTGACTATGGCATGGAGGTCACCTTCCCAGAATTCTACCTCTTTCTAATCTGTCTTTCAGAGGAGGCAAATTTTCTAATCCTCACGGAAACTTTATAAAGAATACTGTAATCTCAGGCTATAGAGCTGATTAGGGCTTCCTGGGGGCTCAGTGGTAAAGAATCCTTCTGCCAGCACAGGAGACACAAGAGACTAGGTTTTGATCCCTGGGTTGGGAAGACCCCCTGGAGAAGGGCATGGCAACCCACTCCAGTATACTTTCCTGGAGAATCCTATGGACAGTGGAGCCTGGCAGCCTATAGTCCACGAGGCAGCAAAGAGTTGTATAAGACTGGTGCCTGAGTGTGAATAAGCTGATTAGCTTCATAATGGGAGGTTGGGGTCCTAGGTAATTTCCCTAAATGGGACTATTGTCTTATGTGTTCCCCATCCTCTGACATCATTTAGAAGCCCAGAAAGACTGGTGTGTAATTGTGCTTTGTTGGGTCCAAATAGAGCTGAACAATTCCAATCCCTTGTGCTAGGAAGATGTGCCAACTTTCAGTGGCAACTTTGCAGCCTAAAGTTCAATTTCAGCAAAATGTTGGTGGTTTGGATCACTCAGCCCAAGACTCTCTGAGTAAGTGTTGCTCTCAGAAGAAAGTTGGACTGATGCTGTCTGGTAGAAGTTAATCAGAAATTTCTTATCCCAGGTTTCTCAAATAGACTTTTGCAAGATATTAATGTGATTTAGATCCACACACATTGCATGCATGCGTGCTCAGTTGTGTTTGACTCTTTGCGATCCTGTGGACTGTAGCCCACCAGGCTCCTCTGTTCATGGAATTTTCCGGGCAAGAATACTGGAGTGGGTTGCCATTTTCTCCTCCAGGGGATCTTCCCAACCAAAGAACTGAACATGAATCTTCTGTGTCTCCTATATTCTTTACCATTGAGCCACTGGGGAAACCCATACAGACACACTGGGGAAGCCCATACAGACACGCATGCACACATAAATGATGCAGCAATAGTTTTAATTAAAGAATATTAAATATTCTGTTTTCTTGAAGGACTCAAAGGTCAAGAGCAATACCATAGTCCTTGGTACTGGCACATGGTAAAGAGTTATGTTTCCAAGGATGTGAATGCACCTTGGCTTGCACTATCTCAACACCCCCTCCAGCCTTGGTATTAGGGGAGGTGGGTGGGATAGACAACTTTGGAGGGATTAAAAACTGAAGGCTTTTCAGAGAAAGGGCTGTCACGGAGCTGCGAGTCTCCAACCCTCTCTCTACCATAGAGCAGGTGGTGCTCCCCCGACAACTCCAGCCAAGCAAGGAGAACTTCAAGAAGACATATCAAGAATTTGACATGTGTTCCCTGGAGTTGAGGAGTGCAGAGCCTGATATCTGACTCACATCTGAAAAGTCTGAACACGGAAACTGCGGCTTCCCCAGCTGGCATAAGAGCAAGTCGAACTGCTCTGGGAAGGGCCCCGACTGCTAGAATATGGGGCACAAAATGCATTTGTATTTATGTAAAGTCAAGTTTGGATCCTTAGGAAGAGCATGGGGTTTGGGGGTCCTGAGAGGGACTCTCCCTGAAAAGACCACCTGGAAGGGGGTAAAAGTGAAAGTGTTAGTCACTCAGTTGTGTCTGACTCTTTGCAGACCCATGGACTGTAGCCTGATAGGCTCCTCTGTCCATGGAATTCTCCAGGCAAGAATATGGGTGGTGAAGTGAATAAAATAGAGGAGTCGTTCACTGGAAACCAGGCAACTGTAGGGAAAATCATCAAAGGGGCAGTGGCTAAGAAGATGTAGTCAGAAAGGAAGTTTATAGAGACCCAATAAAGATGCTGTAAGAACAGAAGGGTCACCTTTGGACATGTGTATTTGTAAGTTTCCAACAGTGAACTCAAACAAAGTTTGTCAGATCAGATCTTCCGACCCTCTCCAAACTTTGGGGGTCTCAAAGAGCAGTTGGGAAGTGGAGGAGAAGGTAGTAGAAGGTGAAGAAGCAGAGAAAAAGGGACTCTAACTCTCATTCTCATATCAGCTTCTCAGCCTAAGATTGGCCTGAACTGGGGGCAGGAAAAGGTTTCAAATTGTCTGAAGTTGGAGTTTTGATATTTTGCTGGACTCTATTTTTTTGATACCTAGCCAAAGGCTATTTGTTTAATAATATTGCCATGAAACAATGAGATCTTCCTGAGGTTTCTTCATAGCTAAGGAAAAACAAATCAAGAGAGAGAGAGAGAGAGAAATGTATGAGAAACACTGTGAGTTTCTGCTCACATCTTACTGAGTTTGGCTCATTCAGTTGACTGGCTATGGATATTTAAGTGTAACATCTTGGTGACTGGCCTTACCTACTGATAATAGCAACCTGGTCTTATGCTTTTTTTACAGCATTGTTACACAGTGAGCAGCCAGCAGCCTACTTGTTAGAGATGATTTCACATCACAGTGTCCACTTCTAGTCACTTGAGTTTTCTTCTGTGTTGTTGAAATTTTTATCTGGAAATTCAAGTTTTTCTGGTCCCATCATTTACTTTTCTTGTTGCAATTTGCTGCCTCTTCTGTCATTGGTTTCACAACGACCAGCTAGTCTCTGATGATTCCACTGGACTGACCCTGATGACTTCTCCCCGACCTCAGTGAGAAGGCATTGCTTTCCTCATGGCCACAGTGCCATCCTGGTTGCTTGCATTGCTTCCCTGGAACAAGAAATGAGACTGCCCCCTTGAAACTGAGGGTTTTACAATTGTGTGTCTCAAGAACCAGCCACTTCTTCTACTTCTGGTGCTGATGCTGCCACCTGTTGAGAGTGCCTGAAAAAGCAGAATGCTCAGTGGTGTCCCTCATCCTTAGCTGTCTTCACACACCTGGGGCACATTGAGGGGTCAACCACTTAGACCACTTCCCCCCTCTCCACATGTCTCCCACTGCTTCCAGCCCCAGAGAGGAAGAAGTCCTCTTTCTTTCATTTCAAAAACTACCCTATTTCCTGTCCCCAGATTAGGTACTTGTGGAGGATGACTTGACAAAGCAAACGTTAATTTCTTTCTACGAAAGTACTCTATTACCAACCACTAAATGTACTAGTGGCTCAGACAGTAAAGAATTTGCCTGCAATCTGGGAGACCTGGGTTCAGTCCCTGGATTGGGAAGATCCCCTGGAGGAGGGCATGGCAACCCACTATGGTATTCTTACCTGGAGAATCCCATGGACAGAGGAGCCTGGTGGGCTACAGTCCATCTGGTTGCAAAGAGTCGGACATGACTGAGTGACTAACAACATAGTTTTGACCTCCTCAACCTAACAAGATAACAAAATTTACTTTTTCTAGGCTTCAGAGTATCTTTAATCACTTTTTCATATAAAAAGCTAAATACATTTATGGAATTATCTCAATAATTATGTGGTAAACTACCTTTCAAATGTGTCATGTCACAACATTAATGTCATCCTTTTTAACATATTGTCTTATCATCTTAATACATGTTTGTATAGTATTCAAATTGTATTGCATGGTAAATATTTACTTATTCCCCATGGATCTATGGCAGAAAGAAGGGAGCTTTGAGTCAGCTGTGAGTCTCATGTACTTCAACTATCTGAATCAAACACACAGAAAAAGGATAACCAAAAAGCCCCTCAAAACACAATTCCAAATGAAGACAAACAATTGCACCTTATAATACATGAGTTACCATTGACATTCCGCCAGTGCACGAAAGTTGCGACAGTGTTCAAAGTGTCAGGTGCTTTAATAATTGGCAAATACAGTGCTATCAGATGAGTGGGGGCTGGTAGGTAGGGAGTAGCAAAGGGCTGGGCAGGTTATTTACAAATTATGAGCCCGTGAGTCCCTGCTGGGATCCCAGGGGCAGAGAGAATGAACAATCAGAGTTTGCTTTGCAGTTAAGAGTGTGGGAGTTTTAGGAGGTGCTACAAAAAACTGTCATTTATCTTGCTGCCCAGGAGGTGTGGATGGAACTCCGGTGACCTGCGAGGAATGAGTTATGTTTGTTTTTCTACCTGAAGGCTCTTGTCAGTTATGGGTTCTATAAATGTAAACTGGCACCCTGTTGGGGAGAAGGTTACAGGGCTTTGGGGATTTCTTTCTGTGCTGCTTCTTATTAGTAAGGATGAAACAGTCCCTGTCTGGGTGGGAGATGTAATCCAATAAGGTCAAAGAAAAGAAAAGATTCAAGGGAGGCAGAAGAGAAATTAAAACCATTGTCCACAAGGCTGACCAGAGGAAAAATGCATTGTGGAAGAGCAAGGGAAGGAAAATACTTTGAAACGAGTGCTGGCAGGTCTGGGGCTCTGCCTGCTGAAGGTAACGCTGTATGTTCTGGAAGAACTGCAGCAGCTCACGCTTGGGAGCAGTGAAGAAATGGTATCAAGGAGTCTTAGACAGTGAGTCCAGGAGAAAAAGACACCAGGGGTGGTCTGAAAGTCTGCCGAGCTGTATCGGGGTGTGTGCACGCAGATTGGATATGCCTGATCTGGAGGGGAGCTGGCTTCTTGCAGTGGCTGAGTGTCTGCCAAGATGTGTCAGACTTAGCAATCACTACCCACTTCTTTCAGGATGTGTGGGTAAAATTGATCCAATCTTATGTAGCTTGAGACTTATCTCAGTATTAATAGTTTGATGTCTGGGGAAGAAGACTGAAGGCTCCCCACAACACAAGATATTGACATTTTTTCCCTCATGAAATGATGATCATTTAGAGGAGAAAGGAAGATATGTGGAATGAAACTTGTAAAAACTGTCAAAGAAATGGGCCTTGGCCTTCTAGACTGTGCTTTGAAATACTAGGATAAAGAGTTGGCTAGTACTAGAGGCAACTGGAAAGAAAGGGTTTTATTAAAAGCATTGGTTATAAAACCATGAATAAGTTTATTATATATACAACTTACATAGACTTCTGTTGATTATAACACAGTTGAAAATTACAGCTGCATAGTAAAAAATAATAATGATCGAGTTTCCACCATTGTCTTTCTTTAAAAAAAAAAAACAACAAACCGTTGTGATCCTTGATCTTCTAGTTTACTCAGGTATATGCAACATGCAGAACTGTAAGGTCGTGGTCAAAGGTGATCAGAGAGACTGAACTGAAGGACAAAGCAGCATTGGTGCTTGGTTTTAAAACATTTTTTCCAACCTATTTATTATTTTTAACTTGCAATAACAAGACCAAATTCAAGCTATGAAAAACACCTTTCATTCTGAAATTTTTGAAAGAAAAATAGCTCTGTTATTTTGAGTCTGAAATTCTCTACTCAAATTTTTTTCTTTCCTAGAAGAAACAATTGCTATTATAACATGATTTCCTGATAAAAGTTGTGTTTTCTCAAGAATACATATTTTATATTTTGTGAGAAAGTGAAAGGTGAACAGAAGGTGGTCCACTGGAGAAGGGAATGGCAAACCACTTCAATATTCTTGTCTTGAGAACCCCATGAACAGTATGAAAAAGCAAAATGATAGCATACTGAAAGAGGAACTCCCCAGGTCAGTAGGTGCCCAATATGCTACTGGAGGTCAGTGGAGAAATAACCCTAGAAAGAATGAAGGGATGGAGCCAAAGCAAAAACAATACCCAGTTGTGGATGTGACTAGTGATAGAAGCAAGGTCTGATGCTGTAAAGAGCAATATTGCATAGGAACCTGGAATGTCACGTCCATGAATCAAGGCAAATTGGAAGTGGTCAAACAGGAGATGGCAAGAGTGAAGGTCAACATTCTAGGAATCAGCGAACTAAAATGGACTGGAATGGGTGAATTTAACTCAGATGACCATTATATCTACTACTGAGGGCAGGAATCCCTTAGAAGAAATAGAGTAGCCATCGTGGTCAACAAAAGAGTCCGAAATGCAGTACTTGGATGCAATCTCAAAAACGACAGAATGATGTCTGTTCATTTCCAAGGCAAACCATTCAATATTACGGTAATCCAAGTCTATGTCCCAGCCAGTAACACTGAAGAAGCTGAAGTTGAATGGTTCTATGAAGTTCTACAAGACCTTTTAAAACTAACACCCCCAAAAGATATCCTTTTCATTATAGGGGACTGGAACACAAAAGTAGAAAGTCAAGAAACACCTGGAGTAATAGGCAAATTTGGCCTTGGAATACGGAATGAAGCAGGGCAAAGACTAATAGAGTTTTGCCAAGAAAATGCACTGGTCATACACTCTCTTACAACAACACAAGAGAAGACTATACATGGACATCACTAGGTGGTCAACACTGAAGTCAGATTGATTATATTCTTTGCAGCCAAAGATGGAGAAGCTCNAACTGTGGATAATTCTGAAAGAGGTGGGAATACCAGACCACCTGACCTGCCTCTTGAAAAACCTATATGCAGGTCAGGAAGCAGCAATTAGAACTGGACATGGAACAACAGACTGGTTCCAAACAGGAAAAATAGTACGTCAAGGTTGTATATTGTCACCCTGCTTATTTAACTTCTATGCAGAGTACATCATGAGAAACGCTGGACTGGAAGAAACACAAGCTGGAATCAAGACTGCAGGCAGAAATATCAATAACCTCAGATATGCAGATGACACTACCCTTATGGCAGAAAGTGAAGAGGAACTAAAAAGCCTCTTGATGAAAGTGAAAGAGGAGAGTGAAAAAGTTGGCTTAAAGCTCAACATTCAGAAAATGAAGATCATGGGAAATAGATGAGGAAACAGTGGAAACAGTGTCAGACTTTCTTTTTGGGGCCTCCAAAATCACTGCAGATGGTGATTGCAGCCATGAAATCAAAAGACGCTTACTCCTTGGAAGAAAAGTTATGATCAACCTAAATAGTATATTGAAAAGCAGAGACATTACTTTGCCAACAAAGGTCCATCTAGTCAAGGTTATGGTTTTTCCTGTGGTCATGTATGGATGTGAGAGTTGGACTGTGAAGAAAGCTGGGCACCAAAGAATTGATGCTTTGAACTGTGATGTTGGAGAAGACTCTTGAGAGTCCCTTGGACTGCAAGGAGATCCAACCAGTTCGTTCTGAAGGAGATTAGCCCTGGGATTTCTTTAGAAGGAATGATGCTAAAGCTGAAACTCCATTACTTTGGCCACCTCATGTGAAGAATTGACTCATTGGAAAAGACTCTGATGCTGGGAGGGATTGGGGGCAGGAGGAGAAGGGGAGGACAGAGGATGAGATGGCTGGATGGCATTACGGACTCGATGGATGTGAGTCTGAGTGAACTCAGGGAATTGGTAATGGACAGGGAGGCCTGGTGTGCTGGGATTCATGGGCTCACAAAGAGTAGGACATGACTGAGGGACTGAGCTGAACTGAAGAGTGGACATAGGACTTGTGGTGTAACAAGTTCTTTCTTTTCTATGCAGGGTCTTACCTTGGATATCAGTTTCCTGGGAAATCTTTCCTATCTCCATTCCAAGGTCAGACCTTATCACAGCAGGTTATTGTGTATTTACATGTTGCCCATCCATTCTGGACTAGACTTCAGTTTCCCAAATGGCATGGACTGTGTCTTTTTTAGGAAATATATACTTTAATTGAAGTATAGTAGCTCCCCTGATACTGGGAAAAATTGAGTGCAGTAGGAGAAGGGACAACAGAGCCTGAGGTGGTTGGGTATCATCATCAGCACAATGTTCATGAGCATGAGCAAACTCTGGGAGATGGTGAAGGACAGGGAAGCCTTGCGTGCTGCAGTCCAAGGAGTTGCAAAGAGTTGGACACGACTTACTGATTGAACAACAACATAATTGCATTGCAATGTTGTGTTAGTTTCTACTGTATAAGAAGTAAATCAGAATATATGTACACACATCATCACCCTCTTGGGCCCCCACCCCCACAGTCCCACCCATGTAGGTCATCACGGAGCACCAAGCTGAGCTCCCTGTGCTATACTGCAGGTTCCCACTAACTATCTGTTTTCCTCATGATAGTGTATATATGTCAATCCTAATCTCCCAGTTCGTTCCGCCTTCCCCTTCTCTCCTTGTCTAGGCATATCCTCTAAGAAAAACATAATTCAAAAAGACACATGCAGCCAATGTTCATTTCAGGACTATTTATAATAACCAGGACAGAGGCTATGTCTTGTTTACTGTTTACAGTACACCAGGCAAAGGAAATCAGTCCTGAATATTCATTGGAAGGACTGATGCTAAAGCTGAAACTCCAATACTTTGGCCACCTGATGGGAAGAACTGACTTATTGGAAAAGACCCTGATGCTGGGAAAGATTGAAGGCAGGAGAAGAAGGGGCTACAGAGGATGGGATGATTGGATGGCATAATCGACTGGATGGACATGAGTTTGAGCAAGCTCTGGGAGTTGGTGATGGACAGGGAAGCCTGGTGCGCTGCAGTCCATGTGGTTGCAAAGAGTCAGACACTGACTCTGAGCAGTGGAATTGAACTGAACTGAACTGAAGCAGAATAATGATCTTATAAATGCTGATTGAATGAGTGAATTGACAGAAGAGATTTTCAATGAAGTTTACATGAAGAAGGAACAGATGAAGTCTAGTGAGAATCTGGAGGAGCTCATTTGGCCAAATCAAGACATGAGGAATAAATATGAGCAAGTAAGTTGAAGAGTCACGGGGGTAAGGAGGAAGGATACAGGTGAGCAAGAAGAGTCCATACCAAGGGAACAGTATCTAGAATCCGAAGAAAGCGGAGAAACAATGCACTTTGTTCTGCTGGAGCAGAAATGCAAGGTTCTTGAAAAATTTCATATGATAAAAAAATCAAGTTGTTTAAGTATCATTTCAATGTGAAAAGAAGGTTAAAGGGTTAGAGATTTTCAGACTCAAAATAACAGATGATGCTTTTTCTATGTGGATTTCATAATCTTCAAAGAATTAAGATATCCTACCAGTGGGAATTTCAACCAGGCAGACATCTGCTGGATGTCCAACCCTGTGAAAATGCATCAACTGGTAAATTGTTGTAAAATTCTAACAATCATTTCATTTTTCAGAGGCTGGAATAAGCGATAAAGAAGAGGGATGCAGTGAACTTAGCCATGATAGACGCAGAGCAGGGCAGTGATAAGAAAGTAGAGGACCTTTGCTGGAGTCCTTCCCTCTGTTCCTCCCTCCGGTTCTCTTTTCCTTCAACACTTACTGTGTGCTCAGTGCCAGTGATAAAAGATGAAGATTAATAACAGTCCGTTCATTTCTGTCCTCAAGGAGCTCACAGGCCAAGGGGAAAGTAGACAGCCATAAGTAGCTAAAAAGTAATGTAAGGGATGCTATATCTGGGTTCAAAATGCAAAATTATATACAAAGAATGGTATGCATATGGTGGCACTGGCTATGGGGATGGCTGTATTTGAAAATTTCCTTGTTAGCATGTGTAAGAGTTTCTACTTCAACTGAGCGAGATATGCAAAGGGCTTGACAAGAATTCCAAGTTGAGAGGGAAGCTTGGGAGAGGCATGGACATGAAATCATGTCATAGTGTATGGAGGAATGATGAACTGCCTGGTGTAGATGAATTAAGAGGAATATAGAAAGAATGCCAAGGTAAGCCTGGAAATGTGAGCCTGTAAAGGTGTCTGCTTTACACATGTTGTATGTGTTAGATAAATGTGAGCTGTAAAAGCAAATAAATAGAAGGATTTTAAATAAAGGAGCTAAATGATTAGATTTGCATTTTAGCACCTAGAACTGAGTGGTTAATGGCATAGAAGGGAACTCTGAACATAAATAATGAAATGCAATCTACCTTACTTAACTTTGAAACAGGACACTTTGAAAAGGGTCAGGAAAAAAAGCTAGTGTTGGTCTAGGCAATGGCAATCCACTCCAGTACTATTGCCTGGAAAATCCCATGGACAGAGGAGCCTGGTAGGCTATATAGTCCATGGGGTCGCAAAGAGTCAGACATGACTGAGCGACTTCACGTTCATGTTAGAACTTTAGAGGCAAGAAGAGAGAACTCTTTAGGAGATGCCACAAAAGAAACTAGATACATTTATTTATTCATTAATTCAGCTAAGTTTTATTAAGTAATGAATATATGTCAAGGATTTCAGTAGGTTCTTGGGATAGAGCTGTGAACAAAACAGCTCTGATCCTTCATCTTGTAGGCTTGCAATCTAGAATGTACAGTCACAACCCATTAGTTCTGGCTGTGGAATGAACTTCATGGGTTCTGTCAAGAAGAAGGAGGCGGAGAAGGAGGAGGAAATAAATAATGTACTATTTTTTTGTGTGTTTACTCACTAAGACATATCCGACTCTGTGACCCCATGGACTATAGCCCACCAGACTCCTCTGGCCATGGGATTTCTCAGGTAAGAATAGTGGAGTGGGTTGCCATTTTCTTCTCCAGGGGATCTTCCCAACCCAGGAATCAAAACCACATCTCCTGGATGGGCAGGTAGATTCTTTACCACTAAGCCACCAGGGAAGCCCGGAGATGAGGTCATTACTTCCCAGATTAGGAGTTGAAAGTGAATTGTAGTATCATTGACTGGCTTCTTATTTTAACTATAGGTCTGTACAGGGATTTTTATCTTTTACTTTTTCAGATCCGAACTTAGGATGTGTGAGCAGGAATCACCCTAATCTTTGGATTTTGCTGATGTGCAGGATCTCTGCATCCTTTTCCAAAATATCCCTCTGCATCTCTCCCACAGTACCCAGCTTTCCTCCAGGCCAGATGAAATAGTGTTTCTTTCTCCACGTCTGTAAGGCGAGGAAATCAATTGAGCCCAATGACAGCGTGATTCAGTGGGCTCTGGGCAGAGGCTGGGGTATTGTCAATGGCCCCGTGTGTGGAGGAGGAAGCAAAAGGAGGAGAAATAAGAATTACAAGGCATGGTTGCTGAGAGAGTCTTTTTTTTCCCTCTTCTATTTTTTGGGGACATCACGCACCACATGGGATGGGATCTTAGTTCTCTGACTAAGGATTAATACAATCCTCCCTTCAGTGGAAGAGGAGAGTCGTAACCACTGGACTACCAGAGAAGTCCTCAAAGTCTTTTTTAACAAGAAGGCACACAGTACTCTATACCTATTGGCAGAAGACAATTCTGGCATCTTTTGAAAACAGTAACAAATAATAAAAACATAAAGTAAAAGTACCCTTCTGGCCTCCAGGAATCTCCGAAGTCTGGTGCTACCCTGGGGAGTCCAGCTCAGCTCTCAGGAGCCCCAGAGGTTCCTAGTAGGGCATGAATACAGGGAGGCCCTGAGAGCCAACTCCCTGCCAGGTGCTGAGATGGGGCTCTTCAACTGTAGGCTCGACCAGTGCCCTGAGGCTCTGTGAGAAAAGTCTGCTCACACCCGAACCCCACAGGGAATTGAGGCTCCCAGAGGCAATCAGCTGGAATAAGGTCATCCATTCATTCTGTGTAGAGCCTCAGCATGTGGCTTGGCCCTGGGCAAGGGGATACCACGGTTAACAAATTAGGCAAGATCCTCCCTGTTAAAACAGTGTCAAAAGATAGACAGCTGTTATCTAAAGAAATACAAATGCGATTTTAGAGAGTGATCAGTGCTATGGAAACAATAGTGATAGAATGTGATTAAGAATAACTGGGGGTTTATTTTAGTTGCTGTGATCAGAGCAAGCCTCACAACAGAGGTGACATTTGAGCTGAGAAGTCCTGATGGGAAGAAGCTGGGCCTGAGGGTGTCTGGGAAAGGTGTCTCAGGTAGATGACATGCAAGTGTGAACTGTCCTTGGTGGGAATAAGCTTGGCATGCTCAAGGGGCAAGAGAAAGGCCCCTGTGGCTGTAGCATCATGTCAAAGGGGTCACAAAGGCCCCCCTTTGTAACCCCCTCAAAAAGAGGATTTGATCAGAGAAGGAGAAACACTGAGAATTATATAGCCAGAGCATTTATTATGGGGATTTAACCATGTGTACTTGTAGGATTTCACTGAAGAGTCTGTATAAGGCTGTTACTTCACATTTGGTATTGGGTATTGGGTCTGAAGTCAGCAGGACAGGTGGGAAGGAAAGATGGACATGAAGTGGGAGAGAGCAGGGGCGTATGTGACCAGCAGCAGCTGGTGCACTTTGCAAGGAGCTGCACACCCTGGACCAGGGTTTGGAGGAGCTAAAGGAAGGGGCAAGTGGGTGCTGGAGTTGGCCCAGCCATGTTGTTAGGTGAGGCAGCAGACCAAGAACAATGTTTATGTGAACAGTAACAGCACCTGGGTTCCATACAGAACTTCATGGGGTAAGAAAAGAAAAAAAGAGCTGCCATTTTTTCCCCTTCCACTTCTCTATCTCATACCTGTGCCTTTGATGGTCAGTGTGTCCTGGAGATACACAGGGAATTCTAGGAAGCCCAGTTCTAGCTTACTAGCTCAAAGGAGACCCCATCCTTTATCAACCTGTCATGCACTCATATCTCTTTTAGCCATAGTTAACTCCTCAGCAATGACAATAGCAGAAAATTGCTCCCATACACATGCTTTTATATACAACTGAAAACACACTAACCTTCTCCTTAAAAAAAGAGGCGTGTTGCTTTACATACCTTTGGGTGATGTCCATTCTTCTTCCAGTTAAGTCCATTTCTCTGATATCTCGTAGCTTCAATATTGAGATATAAGATAAATCCTAATAAATGCATTTTATGTTATATGATAAGGAAATGGGCAAGGGAAGGAAAAGAAATGGTTAATGTGTACACAATGATATTCATATCAAAATAAGGGATAAATATTTATCACTATTACAGCCTTTGTTTCTCAACTGGTCATCTAATGGTAGCTGATATTTGTAGCTTCTTTTTATGATATTCCCTTTGCTCACAGCAAAGCAGGTTGGCTCTGTGTGGCCTCATGCGTTTGAGTGACTCAAAGTTTATCCTCTAAGCTCATTGGCAGTTCCTTCTGGAGATGGGAAACTGAGGCACAGAGCTGAAAGTTAGATAACTTCCTTGAGATCTTACAGTTAACAAGTAGTAGAACCATGATTTGAGCCTCGATGGCTGGAGCTCAGAGATAAAGTTCTTCACAATCAGGTCAAGTGACCTCTTCACTAACTGAAGAGAGAAATGTTGAGAAATGAGATGTACCATGAAGAAAGCAAGCCAGGGCCATGGGGTAGAGAGGGAAGAGCAGGGTGGAGTAGTGTCACTATGACGGGATGCTTCTGGAAGACCTCACTCAGGAGGTGATGTTCCAGTGAGGTCTGAATGATGAGGAAGATCTGGCATGAAATGACCCCAGCACGAGGGGCTAATGGCCTCCACTGGGCCACTGAGAGTGAGGGAGAGAGAAGCAACAACAATGCCTTTTGCCTCCAGGCTGGATGCCCAGGTCAGAGGAGGGCAGGGCTGGAGATGTCTTCAAAGGAGACTTAAGCCCAAGTGGCATCAAGGCAGGACGCCGGCCCCCACCTCAATGCACAGCTGCTCCGGGCTTCAGCCTGCAACCACTCTCCCTAGGTCCCAGCCATTTCTGGCTCATATTCATTGGCCTGGTGCTCTGGCTGAGAACTTAAGGATACACATGTGCAGTCTGAGCTTTGAACAGGTAAGCGCGTATTTCCTAATTCTGCCAGAGTTGGGGGCCAAGTCTCAGGGAGCAAATATGTAACCTGGTGTCTCTGGAGTGGATGACGCATTGGAGCTTATGGCAAAAGGCTGACGGACTCTCTGCTGCTCAGAAGACCACAGACCTTGTTCAGGAGGTTGTGTGGGAGGCCATGTCTTTGCAAGGAATACTAGCTAAGTTTCTGGCAGAGCAGATGGGGAAAATGCAGTTTTGGTAGAATTCTGGATCAAGAATCTGGCGATCTAAGTATTTACACTGTTTCTGCCACCCGCTTACTCTATGATCTTGGCCAAGTCATTTCCCCCCCTCTCTGGGCCTTATCCTCTCTGTAAAAAAGGGAGCATTGAATGAACTCTGAGATTCCTGGCAGGTGTCTTGTTCCCAGGGCTTTAGCACTCAATTGATGAGCTGAACCCTACATAGGGCAGCTGCAACAAAGGGGCAGCAAGAAAAATTGTTTTTCCAAATAGTTAGTTACTTCAACATTCTAACAGATGCTTCTAAGTTGCTATCATGGGGAGGAATCAGAGCCCTGTGGGATTCTTTGGGATTTAATAGAATGCCGTGAAGATGAGAAATATACGAAGGATGATCAGGAAGCATCATCTGTTTTAGCACCGAGTATCCCAGAGGGTACTAGGTCAGGCTTGCTCAGTCCTGCTCTTGACCTCTTGTGTCTGGAGCAGGCTGGAGGGGTGGGGGGTCCTATCTGTGTTCTCAGATTCTTGTTCTTGACAGAAAACTCATATTTTTGCCAAAAACATGGAACTTAGGGATGGTTCTGGGCTGGCCCATTGGACTCAAGGTATTCCATCAGATTTCTGCTTCTGTTTCCATCTGAACTCAGCCTCTGCACTGAGGACTAAGAAGGCAGCTTGAAGAATGATAGACTCATAAAGTGCAAAGGCTCTGATTCCCAGAAGACTAAGACAGTGGATGTCCATACAGATTTTTCAACATTAACTACATTTGTTCTTCCAATTTACAGGCTTCTACTTCATCCCTATTGCAACTAATATGATTTTTTTAATCATGGTGAATGGTGGTCAGTTGGCAACTTGGTTATAAGCTTCAGACTTAGCAGTTGGGGGAGGGTCAGTGGGCACAACCATTGGCCCCATCATTAGCTCATCATTTCTTAGGGAAATGGAAATAGCTATAGCAAATGTGGAAGCTGCCTCTGTGAACAGGAGGAATTCTTCTCTAACTTGTTTTTCTGTCTTATTTTCAGGAGGCACAGAGTTACCTTCTTCCAGACACTTGGGTTCTGATTGTCACAAATAGGGACACAACAGACAAAAGACACAGACTGTCTTGAGTAGCCCTTACCTGGTGCTTGTGTGCTAAGGAGTCACACCTCACTGGTGCCAGCCTAACTCTCTTTCTTCCCCAGGGTTTACAACCAGAGATGGGTTTACCTCAAAGGGAGTAAATGAAATGGAAGATTCAGGCCCCTACTTGCCCAAGATCCTTTTGAGGCTTGGAGGAAACCCTAGCAATATGGTCACATGAGTATCGCTGTCTGAATCTGTTCAGGCTGCCATATCAAGTACTATAGACCAAGTGGCTTATAAACAAGAAAATTCATTTCTCGCCATTCTGAAGGCTGGAAGCCCAAGGTCAGGATTCCAGTACAATTGAGTTCTGGAGAAGACTGTCTTCCGCCTTGCAGACTGTTGACATCTTGTGTCCTCAGGCGGTGGAAAGAAAGCCAGTAGCTTTCCGACCTCTTCATAGAATGGCACTAATCAAATTTATGATCACTCCACCATTATGACCTAGTTACTTTCTAAAGGACACTTTCCAATGCCATCACATTGAGGAATAGGTTTCAACATAGGGGTCTGAAAGGACTTGAACACTGAGTTCATAGCAATGTACTGCTATAAAATTTGTGAAAGTAAGAAGTATTAATCACAAATGGTTAAGACAGATATCCCCTCATGCTGGGTGGTTGTTGGTTTGAAGGGACCCCAAGCATCTCTGGCATTGGCAAAGGGGGAGCTAGGATGAAGGGACATGTTCGGTCAGTACCAATGAGGTGATCTGATGTGGTTGCAGCCATTACTGCATATAATCACAGCACTGCTGGTCATTCTGGTGTCGGAATGGCTTCCTGCTGTGTCGATTCACTTTGCACTGTGACCGGGAGACCTGGACTGGGGTATATTGTGAATGCAAGTGTCCTGCAGCACTGGGTTCTGGAGGAGCATGGGTGATGGAAGCAAAAAACAGGTTTGAAATGTACCAAATCAGAAATTAAGTGTGTGGAAGATTCTTCCCCTCATCAGAGGATGTAAATTTTTGAGTGAAGGATTGATTCCTTTCCTATTAATGCCTTTTCAGCATGAAAACCCCCTTGTCAGAAACAGACCTGATAACTCAGCACATACAATTATAAACACTATGCAACTCTGGGGAGGGAGTTGTTTGTTCTGAGTTTTGGTGAAGACTTTCTTCTGCATTTCAGGGTGTCAGCTTCTTCTATTCTTGGAAGGGAGTTGTGGAAAAAATGTGGTTTACCACAACTCCCATGTTTTAGGACATCCCTGCTGGTCCAGTGGCTAAAAATCTGCCTTCCATTGCAGGGGTCACCTGTTTGGCCCCTGGCTGGGGAACCCATGTGCTGTAGGGAGAGTAAGCCTGCATGCCACAACTGGAGAGCCCGTGCGCTACCACTAAGACCTGAAGCAGCCAAATAAAGAAATAACTATTTTCAAAGACCACTTTCTATATATTTTAGGGGGAAAACCTCTAGCAGTACCACAGTGAGTGCAACCTTAGCAGCTCATATGTGAAGCACATGACAGAAGATTTACTGCATTTGGACTACAATCGTAATAATTTACATGACATTAACAACATTGTGCTGTGAAGTTAGAAGCCTTTTTATCAACTACTAATGAAATTTTTTTGACCTGAGTGAAGCCCGATCATTCCCCTCTTCTTGTGCAGAATAATGCTACAAAACTGTTGTCACCTGGAGAGCAGAGTGTGCTGCCCAAAGTTGAGAACAAAAGGAGGATTGGAGCAGTGGTCAGTTCACAGAAATATTCTGTGATTTCTCTGATGTTGTGGTGTCTTTTGTGTGTGTCTTTAAAATTTTTTTTATTGGAATATAGTTGATTTACAATGTTGTATTTGTTTCAAGTGTTCAGCAAAGTGAATTAGTTACACACATATACACTCTTTTTTAGGTTCTTTCCCATATAGGTCATTACAGAGTACTGAGTAGATTTCCCTGTGCTATACTGTAGGGCCTTGTTAGTCTGTTAATAGTAGTCTGTTAATGTCGATCCCAGTCTCAAAATTTATCACTCTCTCCTTTTGCCCCTCTGGTAGCCATATGTTTGTTTTCCACATCTGTGACTGTGTTTCTGTTTTGTAAATAAATTCATTTGTACCATATTTAAATGTTTAATTCCATTTTAACCTAATTTGCATTTCATTTCTTAAAGAGGGCCCAAATTGACCACACCCCATAAAGCATGGATCCATCCACACCACAGCTGTGACCATCAAAACATTCCGTGGTAGCCTGCAGCCAAGCCCTGAGGTTCAGCAAATCCCAGCAGTAGGGGTTGTAGCTGCTGCCTTTCCTCTTGTCTGCAGAAGTTGGGATGCAATCCCACTTTCAGATCTGCTCCAGATGATGGCTGGAGTCTTTTGCTGCCCCAGAGGCTCCACACATCCCATCCAGGTCTAAATTTAGCCGTGGGGAGAGGAACCCTAAAATTTAGGAAGGCAGCAGCCCCTCCCCTAGCCATGTATGCACCCCACTAGTCTGTTCCTCAATCCTGACCAGATTGACTGTGATCAAGGATCTGGACCCTTGTCCAGGCTTCATCCAATCCAAGCCAATCCACACACCTGGGGCTTACTCTGGGTCAGACTCTGTAGGATGTAGGAACAAATAGGATGCAGCTGTAGGAATATAGGAATGAATAAGAATAAAAGGCCTGCCCTAGTGCCAGCTGAAGATAAAAAGATGGTGACGTATCCTGTTATGTGGACACTCCTGGAGGTTGAATGGAGAGAAAAAGGGGAGAAGAGAGAGAGTGAGTCCTCCTTATTTATTCATAACAAAGATGGTGATAACAGTACGCTTACCACTAATAACCATTCTCAATGGGAAGGATGATCAATTTTGAATTCTCTAAGAGCAGAAGCCACACTGGTTTATAAACTCATGTACCAGCAGCGTCTGGTCCAGAACCTGGTGTGTAATCGATACTCAAACAAATCGTTGTTCAGTGAAGAAATAAGTATTTTGAGAGCTTTCTTTATGCCACTCATTTCAGCCTCACAACCATCCTATGAGAGGTGATAGGAATGCCCAGTCCACAGATGAGAAAACTAAGGAGGGTGCACATTCTATCGTAAAAGGTCCCGCAGCCAGTAGGGGCAGGTCCTGCCTAGTCCTACCTTAGTCTCAGTCTAAGCCAGGAAATTCCTTTCCCTCACTCACTATCCATCTCTGGCCAGATCTCAGACCATTTGGTTGAGTTTCAGGTATCCCAACTGCCAGTCTTTGTGCTACCCCAGATTTTGCTGCTTGCAGAGACAGGTGTTCTGGAATGAGAACAGAACCACCAGCTCCTAGGTGTTGGGTCATTGGCTGGGCTTGCTACTTGGCCTGTCTCATCGGCTGGCTAGAGATGGTCTCCTTCTGAAAACAAGGCTTATTTAGCTGCCAAACAGAACACATAGAATGTGGCCAGGTTTTCCTGCATAACTAGTTTAAACTCTTGTCTCTCTGCCATTCCTGCCTGCTGGGTTTCTGGTTGTGCCCAGGTTTCCTCTCCACCCTGCCCATCCACTACATCTGACAAAGCTGCTTAGAGCTAGAACTTTTATAAGTATTATCAGTGTTTTGTCTCTGCCTCCTCCAGAAAACCATGAACTCGCAGAGGCAGGGGCTATGTGGTCTATCTTCTGCTATGCCCTGTGTGGAATCCTACATGTGATAATTTAACAGGATGGTTCCAATCTTGGTTCTGCTCTTTACTAGTCGTTGATCTTAGGCAAGTGACTTAACTTCCATTTCCTCAGTGTCTTCATCTGTAAAATGGGGAAGGATAACAGTATATAAAGAGGGTTGCCATGAAGATTAATTTAGCCAATAAATGTGAAGACAAAAGGGTGCCTGGCAAGGAGAAGCTCTATGTCACTGAGAGTCATTATAATTCTTAGTGACCTCTTTCCTTCTGTTTCAGGGTATTAATAGTCCACACAATACATTTTAACACCAAACCACCGACTGTCTGCTGCTTTTCACTGATTGTTTCTTATGGGTTAGTTTTGTTGCTTCCATTACATTTTACAAATTCTTGAACATTAAGAATCGTTCATTGGAATGCTGGTGACTTTTAACCTGGTTTGGGTTACGGACCTCTTTAAGAATCTAATGAAAAGTATGGCTGCTCCTGTCCTGCAAATGCGCATGAACCCATAGGTGCAAAGTATCGCCCACCAGTTTTAGGAACTTCACCCACCGCCAGCAACGGCTCTCGAGTCAGGAATGTCTGATCTGACTGTCACCAACATGTTGTGTGGTATTGGGCAAGCGACTATCCCTCTCTGGGCTTCTGAATGCAAGGGAGACTAGGGACTCAGTGGATCCTCCTAGAGGGACATTCCACACTTTTCATCCTATGCTCTGCCAAGCAATAACTTCTTTCTAAATTCCATTAGATCAGATAGAAGGGGTTAAAAAAATGCCTATCGGATCGCATTGCAGCTAAAAGCTTTCTCTTCTCTTCCTAGCCCATTTTAAGTGTAATAGACAGAGAGAAGGTTTCATAAATCTCCAAAAGCTTGACTAAGCTAATTGCAAGAGGGAGTGGGAAGGGGAGCTGGCCCTCCCACCTGCTGTGGCTGGAATCAGCTTCCCTTGTTCAGCTGCTAAGTTGCATCTGACTCTTTGTGACGCCCGTGGACTGCAGCATGCTAGGCTTTCCTGTCTTCCATTGTCTCCCAGAGTTTGCTCAAATTCACATCCATTGAGCTGGTGATGCTATCTAATCATCTATCCTCTGCCGCCCTCTTCTCCCTTTGTCTTCAATCTTTCCCAGCATCAGCTTGCCTTAGTCCCAATAATATCAAAAACCAAAAGGAAGATGCCATTATGCATCATCTCACCTCAAAACAGAGGTGGGGGTCAACAGCTGCTTGGTGGCAGGACAATCATACATCAGGGACCTGCTCTCCCCTTGGGTGTTCTCTAGAGTCAGGTGTCTAATAGTTCCATTACTCTTTCTCCATTTTCTAAACTTGTCATTCTGCCTCCCAAACTCCCAAATGCATGTTGGCACAGGAAGAAAGTAAATAAACTTTGTGACTTTTTGTGAGCAATTGGCCTTACTTTCTTAGACCTTAAAATATCTTCCCAACCCCCAGCTTGGTATTTCCAAGACAAAGCTCCATCAGAGAGACCTTGTATAAAAACTCTGTGGTGGAGATGCTCTCCAAGAACTGAAAAGTCAGAGCAGCTGGGTGAGCAGGGGCCAGTTCTTGTAGGACTTTTAGCTTCCCATGGAGTATTTTAATGTCCAGGAGAAATAGGCAGCCTACTAAAAGGTTTCAACAAGAATGAAGATTGGGATGCTGGCTTAAGTTCAATGGTAGGCTTCAAAGCGGAATATCTTAGAGGAGCTGGGATATGGCAGATCACCAGGCAAGGCACAGGTGCCTGGTAATAGGCACTAGGTGGGGTATAGGAGCTGGCAGAAGTCTGGTTTCTAGAATTGGGACATAAGCTTCCCTGGTGGTTCAGAAGGGAAAGAACCTGCCTGCAATGCAAAAGACCTGGGTTCAATCCCTGGGTTGGAAAGAGCTTCTGTAGAAGGAAATGGAAACCCATTCCAGTATTCTTGCCTGGAGAATTCCACGGTCAGAGGAACCTGGTGGGCTATAGTCCATAAGGTCACAAAGAATCAGACACGACTGGACTACTAATAGGAGCAAGAAAAGCAGGAAAGGCACCCTTTTTTGTTGTTGTTGTTTAGTCGCTCAGTTGGGTCCAGCTCTTTGTGATTCCATAGACTGTTGCCCACCAGTCTCCTCTGTCTATGGAATTCTCCAGGCAAGAATACTGGAGTGGGTTGCCATTTCCTTCTCTGGGAGATCTTCCTGACCCAGGAATAGAACCCAGGTCTCCTGCATTGGCAAGCAGATTCTTTACCACTGGGCCACCACCCTTATGGCAGAGAGTGAAGAGGAACTAAAGAGCCTCTTGAGGAAAGTGAAAGAGGAAAGTGAAAAAGTTGGCTTAAAGCTCNCAATTGCACTCATCTCACACGCTCATAAAGTGATACTCAAAATTCTCCAAGCCAGGCTTCAACAGTATGTGAACTGCGAACTTCCAGATGTTCAAGCTGGTTTTAGAAAAGGCAGAGGAACCAGAGATCAAATTGCCAACATCCGCTGGATCATGGAAAAAGCGAGAGTGACAGAAAAACATCTATTTCTCTGCTTTATTGACTATGTTAAAGCCTTTGACTGTATGGATCACAATAAACTGTGGAAAATTCTGAGAGAGATGGGAATACCAGGACCACCTGACCTGCCTCATGAGAAACTTATATGCAGATCAGGAAGCAACAGTTAGAACTGGACATGGAACAACAGGAAATAGGAAAAGGAGTCTGTCAAGGCTGTATATTGTCACCCTGCTTATTTAACTTCTATGCAGAGTACATCATGAGAAACACTGGGCTGGAAGAAACACAAGCTGGAATCAAGATTGCCAGGAGAAATATCAACAACCTCAGATATGCAGATGACACCACCCTTATGGCAGAAAGTGAAGAGGAACTAAAAAGCTTCTTGATGAAAGTGAAAGAGGAGAGTGAAAAAGTTGGCTTAAAGCTCAACATGCAGAAAATGAAGATCATGGCATCTTGTCCCATCACTTCATGGGAAATAGATGGGGAAACAGTGGAAACAGTGTCAGACTTTCTTTTTGGGGGCTCCAAAATCACTGCAGATGATGATTGCAGCCATGAAATGAAAAGACACTTAATCCTTAGAAGGAAAGTTATGACCAACCTAGATAGCATATTCAAAAGCAGAGACATTACTTTGCAAAAAAAGGTCCGTCTAGTCAAGGCTATGGTTTTTCCCATGGTCATGTATAGATGTGAGAGTTGGACTGTGCAGACGGCTGAGCGCTGAAGAATTGATGCTTTTGAACTGTGGTGTTGGAGAAGACTCTTGAGGGTCCCTTGGACTGCAAGGAGATCCAGCCAGTCCATTCTGAAGGAGATCAGCCCTGGGTTTTCTTTGGAAAGACTGATGCTGAAGCTGAAACTCCAGTACTTTGGCCACCTCATGCGAAGAGTTGACTCATTGGAAAAGACTCTGATGCTGGGAGGGATTAGGGGCAGGAGCAGAAGGGGACGACAGAAGATGAGATGGCTGGATGGCATCACCGACTCAATTGACGTGAGTTTGAGTGAACTGTAGGAGTTAGTGATGGACAGGGAGGCCTGGTGTACTGCGATTCATGGGGTCGCAAAGAGTTGGACATGATTGAGAGACTGAACAGAACTGAAAGTTTACAGAAAGAACACATGTATCATTCTATTGTTGGCAACAGTTGAACAATATCATAAAACACAACTGTTCTTGAGTACCTAATAATTATGAAAGGTTATAACTGTACAATATTGAGAAGTGTGGAATCTAGAAAGATGGTACTGATGAGCCTGTTTTCAGGGAAGCAGTGGAGACGCAGACATAGAGAACAGTTTTGTAGTTCTCTACTAGGACACAGTGGGCGAAGTAGAGAGTGGGACGAATTGACAGAATGACACGATATGATGTTTTAATTCACAATTCCATAATGACATATGATGTCAGGCATCTTTTCAAATGCTCAGTTGCCATTTGTATATTTCTTTGATAAGGTATCTGTTTAGATCTTTTGTTGCTGTTGCTATTGTTGAGTTGCTCAGTCTTATCTGACTCTTTGTGACCCCAGGGAGTGAAGCCCACCAGACTCCTTTGTCCATGAGATTTTCCAAGAAAAAAATACTGGAGTGTGTTGCCATTTCCTACTCCAGGGATCTTCCCAATCCAAGGACGGAACCTGGGTCTTCTGCAAGTCTCCTGTATTGCAGGTGTATTCTTTGACACTGAGCCACTGGGGAAGGGTTGTTTAGATCTTTGGCCCATTTAAAAATCTTATTGTTTTCTTATCATTGAAAACTTTAAAAAGTGTTCTTTGCATATTTTAGATACAAATACTTTTTTAGATTTGCATTTTACAAATATTTTCTCCTAGTCTATGGCTTGACTTTGAAGTGAAGAAGTGAAAGTTGCTCAGTTGTGTCCGACTCTTTGTGACCCCCATGGACTATACAGTCCATGAAATTATCCAGGCCAGAATTCTGGAGTGAGTAGCCTTTCTCTTCTCCAGGGGCTCTTCCCAACCCAGCAATTGAATTGAGATTGCCTGCTTTGCAGGCAGATTCTTTACCAACTGAACTATGAGGGAAGCCCCATGGTTTGACTTTGCAATCTGTTATTGGTATCTTCTGAAAACAGAAGTTTTTAATTTTATGAAGTCAACTTGTTGATTTTTCTTTCATGGATTTATTTTTGATGTTGCATCTAAAAATTCATTACTACACAGATTTTTTTCTATGTTATTTTCTAGAATTTTATAGTTTTACATTTTACATTTAGCTCTATGGTCCATTTTTACAAATTGTTTTAAAAGAAGTAAAGCCTGTGTCTAGATTATTTTTTTGCATATGGATATCCAGTTGTTCCAGTATCATTTGTAGAAAAAACTATGCTTTCTCAATTGAATTGCCCTTGCATCTTTGTTTGGGTCCATTTCTTGGTTCTCTATTCTGTTCCATTGGTCTACATGTCCATTGTTTCACAAATACCACACTGTCTTGATTATTGTAGGTTTACAGAAAATCTGAGTCAGATAATGTCAGTCCTATAATTTTTATTCATTGTTCTGTAGCTTTTGAAAGCTTTAGTGCACACCTGTCATGTCTAGGAGGTTGACTCCTCAAGGATTTTTTTATAAGCCTCACAAATGTAAGAGTGATGAGATGATCTTAGCTACTCATTTTGTAGGAAAATTTCAAGCAAGTTTTATTCAATTGTACCCTCACCTAGGGTGACTGGAGAAGGCAATGGCAACCCACTCTAGTACTCTTGCCTGGAAAATCCCACAGGCGGAGGAGCCTGGTAGGCTGCAGTCCATGGGGTCGCGAAGAGTTGGACATGACTGAACGACTTCACTTTTCACTTTCATGCACTGGAGAAGACAATGGCAACCCACTCCAGTGTTCTTGCCTGGAGAATCCCAGGGATGGTGGAGCCTGGTAGGCTGCCGTCTGTGAGGTCACACAGAGTTGGACATGACTGAAGCAACTTAGCAGCAGTAGCAGCTAGGGTGACTAGTGGGGTGGTATGTCCCAGATGGCTCAGTGGTAAAGAATCTGTCTGTCAATGCAGGAGAAGAGGCTTCGATTCCTGGGTTAGGAAGATCCCCTGGAAAAGGAAATGGCAACCCACTCCAATATTCTTGCCTAGAGAATCCCATGGACAGAGGAGCGTGGTGGGCTACAGTCTATGAGGTCGCAAAGAGTCAGACACAACTAAGTACACACCCTCGCTGGGGAACATTATTTTCCCTCCTGTCCCTTCTGTGTAGGTTTTCTGCCCTCTGATCACCAGAGAAGACAGCTTGTAAGGGTCTACAACAATTGGCCAGCAATTTCCTTACGGAATGAGTTAATGAAAAGGTCTATAGTAGTGGACACCCCGGAGAAGGCAATGGCACCCCACTCCAGTACTCTTGCCTGGAAAATCCCATGGACAGAGGAGCCTGGTGGGCTGCAGTCCATGGGGTCTCGAAGAGTCGGACACGACTAAGTGACTTCACTTTCACTTTTCACTTTCATGCATTGGAGAAGGAAATGCAACCCACTTTGGTATTCTTGCCTGGAGAATTCCAGGGATGGCAGAGCTTGGTGGGCTGCCGTCTATGGGGTCGCACAGAGTTGGACACGAATGAAGCAACTTAGCAGCAGCAGCAGCAGTGGACACGCATGTCTGGAGTCCCTATTACTCTTTGTCCTTCCCATCCATCTCTCCACCATAATCAAATCAGCTCTCCACTTACGGAAACCTTGTAAGAACTGGCTGCTCTCTATGTCCATCCCTCCAGGAGTTTCTTGTCTCCCCAGAGTTTTCCTAGAGCATATTAGGATAAATGTACAATACTTTCATCCCAGCTGGTGTCCCAACTACAGAGCAAGATGTCAATTTCCTTCCTAGGAAAAAACCCCCAACATTTCAGTGGGGTTCTTTTAGGAATCATCTCACTTTCCTTTGAATGAGAGTAGTCTCTGCTTTTACTGAGGGTGGGAAAAAATGCAATCATGACTCAATGAGGCCAACAGTTTTCTGAATATTTCAATCTTCTCTTCCTTGGACTGGTGACATGATGGAGGTGAGGAATGAAGGTCTTCTAGCTTTTAATAAGATCTATGTTGCAAAATCTGGCTACTTCTATCAGGCAAGCATAGTTTGAACTTATTGTTTTAAACTATGGCACTATGATTTTTCATTAGTTATGTATGAATATGAAAGTTGGACTATAAAGAAGGCTGAGAACAAAAGAATTGATGCTTTTGAACTGTGGTGTTGGAGAAGACACTTGAGAGTCCCTTGGACTGCAAGTAGATCAAACCAGTCAATCCTAAAGGAAATCAGTCTTGAATATTCATTGGAAGGATTGATACTGAAGCTGAAGCTCCAATACTTTGGCCATCTCTTGTGAAGAACTGACTCACTGGAAAAGACCCTCCAAAAGACTGGGAAAGATTGAAGGCAGGAGAAGAAGGCGACGACAGAGGCTGAGATGGCTGGGTGGCATCACCACCTCGATGGACATGAGTCTGAGCAAGCTCTGGGACGTGGTGATGGAGAGGGAAGCTTGGTGTGCTGCAGTCCATGGGGTCTCAAAGAGTCGGACGCAACTGAGCAGCTGAACTGAACTGATGGATCTTAGTCAAATATGGAGACCACAGAGAAACTGCCAGTTCATATCCATGCTCACCTGTTCACCTGAGACCCTGTCTCCAACTCACTGAGTTTCTTGATATAACTTAAGACTCTGCAAGTCAGGTCCTGGCTTCCCTCCCAAACTCAGCATCCACTGCTTTCCCTCTGACACGTTCTGCTCTGGCCACAGTTGCTTCACACTGTGGGTCATACATGCCACATTTGAGCTGCCCTGTGCTCTCTGTTCTGTCTATCTGTAACTCTCTCTACTTCCAGACTATTACTTGACTTGCTCACTTTATAAAGGCTCCTGCTCAAATGGTCTTAGCCTTATCCCTCTACCCTCTATTCTCTCATCCTCCATTTAGCACCACCTATGTATTGTCTTGAATGTAAAGTCCATAAAGATGGGTGGATGTCTGTTCACCTCTGTGTCTTCAGTGCCTAGAACTGTGCCTGGTATGCTGTAAGTATTTTTGAAATGATTGTTGAAGATTAAACTCACTAATTACTGTGACGATGTGGACCAGAGGCTTGTTATAGATCAGGTCCTTTGTTATCTTCTTTATATGTTATTTCTAGGGATTCCTTTGTAGCTCAGCTGGTAAAGAATCTGCCTGCAATTCAGGGTTCGATTCCTTGGTGGGAAAGATTCCCCTGGAGAAGGAAATGGCAACCCACTCCAGTATTCTTGCCTGGAGAATCCCATGAACAGAGGAGCCTGGGAAGCTACAGTCCATGAAGTCACAAGAGTAGGACACGACTTACCAACTAAACCATATTATTTCTTGTGCTTTCCAAATTATTTTGATTCTATGATAGAAATTATGATGATAAGGTTGTAGAGGTCCATAGCTGGGCACACAATCATGTCTGTGGATGGACTGATCTTTTTGCTCTTAGTTTGTGCTTTTCAGTGGAGTACGGTGTATGCCACATCTATATGGAGTCTATGGAATTAAGGGTCCCAGCAGCCTTTAATAAGATTCAATTCTGTACTAATTTTTGTCAGTTGCTTTTAATTTTAATTCACCCCAACATTCTCTTTTCTTTTGCACTCCCACTGCAGTATTTTCACTGAGCAGATGTCTTCATCCAAGCAGATGTCTTTGCTGAACTTTCTGAGATGACTCTGAACTCTCCCTTGGGAGACTGTCACTAATCCAGCCCATCACAGCATGCACACAGACTTACCATTTTCCTTCCAGCACTCTCTACCGAGCACTTGTCTATGTCCTATTTTGTTGTCTGCTGTGTAGGGTAATTACCCAATTAAAAAAAAATTCCTAGGAGTACTTATGGTCTTCTTTTACCCTAAATCCTTTTGATCTAAATGGGAAATGCTTCATCTTGGGCTTCCCAGGTGGCTCAGTGGTAAAGAATCCTGCCAATGCAGGAGATGTAGGAGATATGGGTTTGATTCCCCAAGTAGGGAAAATCCCCTGGAGGAGGAAATGGCAACCCAGTCCAGTATTCTTACCTGGAAAATTCCATGGACAGAGGAGTCTGGTGGGCTACAGTCCATAGGGTCACGAAGAGTCGGACATGACTGAGTGACTGAACATGCATGCATGCATGAGTCAGGGATTTAGGGATATGCCCTAATGGGACTCATGCTTTAGGTCTGCCCTCCCTATGGGTGTGTGGGATAATGAGGGGTGGGGAAGGCCAGGGGGTTAGGAATGGGTGCCGGTGCCACAGGAAGGAACCAGAGTGGGGAATTCCTAACTGAATCAGCCAAGGGGACTGAGAACCAAAGAGTCACATACAATCAGAGCCTTTCTGGGACATTATGAATTCAAATGCCAGGCACACCAAACCACCCTCAAACCAGAGTTCTAGAGGCCAAGATGAGGACAGAATCTTGAAGCCAAGAGCTTATGGCTTGGCTTAGATGGGATGGGAAACAGGAGGTCAGGATGGGATTCTGAGAATTCTCAAGCAGTGTTTTAGAGCCAGAAGACTCATGGAGAGAGAAGGGTGGGCCAAAAATAGGGAGGATAATCACTGCTTTGGAAGGACTTTTGATATTTCTGTGCGACCACAACAACCATCGCTCAGACATCTGAATCTTGATGTACAGTTTATGGAGAATTTTAACATGTGTAATTATATGTGCCTAACTCTGCTATTTATAAATGATTATATTTTCTAACTTTATAGCTAAGAAAACTAAGATGCAGAGAAGTTGTGTGTCTTACCCAAAGTTTTATGGCTAGGAAATCACTGAGCCAGGATTCAAGCAGATATCTAATATAGAAGTCCTTCTTTTTGTTTATTCTGTGATATTAACTTGGTAGTTACCATATGCCAGACGTAGTTCTAGAAGCTCAGGAAATATCAGTGAATCAGAAATACAAGGCACCTGCTCTTCTGGGCCTCACACTTCTCCATTATAGCTGTAGCATGCAGACCTTTCTGGCAGCATCTTAGACCAATGAGGAGAGGGTGGTTGTATCTTATGCAGTAATATAACAGATCTGTTCATGAAACAGACATTCTCTAACCACAGCTAATAATAACAAGAGCCAGGACTTATTAAAAATTTATGCCAAACATAGTGAGAAGTACTTTCTATTATCTAATTTATCTTCATAGTAATCCTCTGGGGCAGGCACTGTTGTCACAGTTTTACAGATGAAGAATTTGAAGCTTGGAGGACATTTTAAAAATTGGTTCAAATAGCCAGTTATATTAGAGCCAGATTTGGATCTAGAAGAGCCTGAACCCAAAGCTCGTGTCCTTTGTCATATAGCCTGAGTGTTAACTATAAATTTTATTTTTAATTTAATTTTAAAAGTTTTAATTTTTCTGGTATAGAAAAATAAAATATGGTAGGGAATGTAATGAAGGGTGAGATACTATACAGATTTCTGTTGGAGTTGCACCTTTCTCTCTTCTTATCCTTATGAACTAGGTGATGGTTCTACAGTGCGGTGCATGTTGCTCAGTTGTGTCTGACTCTTTGTGACTATGGACAGCAACCCACAAGGCTTCTCTGTCCATGGGATTTTCCTGGAGAGAATAGAGGAGTGGGTTTGCCATTTCCTCCTCCATAGGATCTTCCCGATGCACGAATCAAACCTGTGTATCCCATATCTCCTGAATTGCAGTCAGATTGGCAACTCTGGGATATGGCCCCTTCCTGAGAAGGTCCTGTGAGATTAAAAGCAATTAAGGATCAAAATGATTATTAGTGACCTTTGTTAATGTGGTTGCAAAACAGAATTCAAGTGCAAAAATATACACAAAAGAGTAAATTATTAAAGAATTTAAAAATAAACAAAGTAGGTGTATCTACACTATGGAATATTACTCAGTAATAAAAAAGAATAAAATAATGTCATTTGTAGCAATATGGATGGACCTAGGGATGATCATACTAAGTCAGAAAGAAAAAGACAAATACCATATGATATCGCTTATATGTGGACTCTAAAATATGACACAGATAAACCTATCTATGAAATAGAAACAGAGTTACAGATACAGAGAACAGACTTGTCTTTGTCAAGGGGGAGGGAAATTGGGAGACGGAAGGATTGGGAATTTGGGATTAGCAGATGCCAACTATTAGATACAGGATGGATAAACAACAAGGTCCTACTGTATAACACAGGGAACTATATTCAGTCTCTTGTGATAAACCATTATGGGAAAGAATATGAAAAAGAACATATATATATATATATAACTGAATCACTTGCTGTACTACATAAATTAATACAACAATGTAAATCTTCCTATACCTCATAGAATTATACTTCAACAAATTTAAAAAATAAATGAAGTGTTTAATAATAATAATCCAGGAGTATGCTTCAAATTTTGTAAGCAAGATAAGAAAGTTGGTAGAGAAGCATTTTGAAGGAGGCAAGTACGCTGATGTCTTCATTATAAAAGACATGGTTTTATTGGTTTCATTGTTGAAAGTAATCATGGTTTCATTGTTGAAGTTGATAACAAGATAAATATAATTTCAGATATTTTCTTTAACATACAAGGGATTTGACTTTAAAGATATACTTATCTTCTCTTTTCAAAGTCCCAGTAGATGAAAAGTAACTATAAACAGAATGAGAGAAGGCTCACTAGCAGATGAAGGGACTGAGACTATCTGGAAGAAGCGGCGACTACTAAAGCAGCGTGAGACTCACTTTACGGTCCAGCATGTTGTCAGTTTTAATAAATGTTTTCCCCACATGCTCTTGAAAAGTACATATTTTGCAGTTTCTAAATGCATGTTTTATATTTTTATGATTGCTCAGATTAAGTAAGTACCTGTTATTCTCAATTTATCATACTGGATGCTAGAGATTAACAGTCTTATTTAAAAGCCACCCTCCTACACTGTTGGTGGGAGTGTAAATTGGTGCAGCCACTGTGAAGAACAGTATGGAAGTTCCTTAAAAAGTTAAAAATAGAGTTACCATATGATCCAGCAATCCCACTCCTGTGCATATATCTGGAGAAAACTATAGTTCTAAAAGATACATAGATCCCAATGTTCGTAATAACACTGTTTACAATAGCCAAGACATGGAAGCAACCGAGATGTGCATTAGCAGATGAATGGATAAAGAAGACACATACACACACATACACACACACACACACACACACACACACACAATGGAATATTACTCATCCATAAAACCTAAGTGTCCATTGACAGATGAATAGGTAAAGAATATGTCTGTGTGTATACATATATATTATATTTATATAATGAAATATTACTCATCCATAAAAAAGAATGAAATAATACCATTTGCAGCAACATTAATTGACCTAAACATTATCATTTTAAGTGAAGTAAGCTAGACAGAGACAGATATCATATGATATCACTTATATGCGGATTCTAAAAAAATGAAAGATACAAATGAACTTATTCACAAAACAGGAATAAACCCACACACATAGAAAACAAGGTGTTGGAGAGGAACAAATTAGGAGGTTAGGAAGAACATATACATGCTACTATATTTATAGCAGACAACCAACAAAGACCTACTATGTCCCACAGGGAATTCTACTCAATATTTTGTAATAACCTAAGGAAAAAAGACTCTCTCATATACACATATATATATAGTACATATATATATAGAGTACATATATATATATAGTACTTATATATATTCCAGTATATATATAAATGAATCACAGTGCTCTACACTTGAAACTAACACAACATTGTGAATCAATCCTACTTCAATAGAAAAAAAAAAAAGCCACAATATCTATTCTTAAAGAGTCTACAATTTAGCTGCCATTGCAGTTCAGATTTTTTCAAGAAGTAGGTTCATGAAGGTAAAAAAGACACCCGTAGTCTAACAAAAATGTTAACGTTTTATTTTCCTTATTCTAATTTTCCCTCTGACATATCTATTCCTAAACTTCATCATATCACGAGGACAAGTGAACACACTGTGCTTCTGCACTCTGTTAGATGTTTCTGCGTTGTCTTTTGACGCCCGCTCTCCTCAGCCCTCATCTAAGTCCTGAGAGGCTGGCTGGTGTGGACACATCAACACCTTCTCTTCCGCTGGATTCCAGTAAACATTTGGCTAATGAGGAAGCTCAGCAGGAGTCAGAAGGAGGAATAGAATGATATATTGGGTTAATTTTTCTTCTGATTCGCTTCCTACAATTCACTGCAGGCAGACTTCATTCTTCAGCTGAAGATCAAGGCGCCTGTTGAGGAACTCCTCTCTACATGATAGCCTCTTCTCAGGTTTCAGAAACCATTTCTTTCTCCCTCTTCTTCAGACTGAAGGGCTGCAACCACTCTGGGGGAATGCACTGCATGGTTTGATTGCATGCTTAGGCTCATATCAAATTAAATCAGACAGAGAAAAACATTGTATATTAATGCATACATGTGGAATCTTGAAAAATAGTACAGATTATCTTATTTGCAAAGCAGAAATAAAGATACAGACATAGTGAACAAATATATGGATACCAAGGGGTACACACAGAACACTAGTCAATCTAATCATACTAGGACCACACCTTTGTCTAACTCAATGGAACCAAACCATGCCTGTGGGGCAACCCAAGACGGGCGGGTCATGGTGGAGAGGTCTGACAGAATGTGGTCCACTGGNGGATGGATGCTTCTCCTTCAGATGGTGATTCAGATGTTACCAAGCTCCTTCCATCTTGTGGCATCATAATCCCCTAAGACAAGGGTTCTTAAAATGTAGTACCTGGGCCAGCAACATCACCAACACCCAGAAACTTGTTAGACATGTGGATCCTCGGGCCCTACCACAAACCCCCTGAATAAAACACTCTAGGTGTTGAGCCCAACAATCTCAGATTGAACAGATCCTCTAGGTAATTCTGATGTACTTAAAGTTTGGGAAGCACTGCTATAGGGACTTATCATAACATATAACTAGCTGGTGGAAAGGGAAGAGAGACCAGGGTAGGAACAACTGTTTCTTAAAAGCCTTGGCCCAGAAACGACATGCCTCACCTGTGGTCTCATTTCCCTGGTAAGAACTAGTTTTATAGCTATTCCTAGCTGCAAGAAATGCTAGCAAATGTAGTTTATGCAGTTAGAGCAGAATACAGTGGATACCAGTGAACATCATGATATGTATCTACCTACCTGAATACTGTGGATACCAGTGGGCAGATAGCTATCTTTGCCAAAATAGACCTTTGTAGTAGGAATAAGGTCAACATTTTTAGCTTTGGTCCTATGTCCTATGAAAAAATCCAGTGCCTAAACTAGTGCTTCTTAAACCAAGCAACTATTGACATTTTATTGTTCAGTTGCTGTCATGTCTGACTCTTTGCAACCATATGGACTGCAACACACCAGGCTTCCCTGTCCATCACCATCTCCCAGACCTTGCTCAAACTCATGTCCATTGGGTCACTGATGCAATCTAACCATCTCATCTTCTGTCATCCCCTTCTCCCTCTGCCTTCAATCTTTCCCAGGTCTTTTCCAATGAATCAGCTCTTTGCATCAGGTAGCCAAAGTATTGGAGAGTCAGCCTCAGCATCAGTCCTTCTAATGAATATTCAGAGTTGATTTCCTTTAGGATTGACTGGTTGGATCTCCTTGCAGTCCAAGAGACTCTCAAGAGTCTTCTCCAACACCACAGTTCAAAAGCATTGATTCTTCAGCACTCATCCTTCTTTATGGTCCAACTCTCACATCCATACATGACTACTGGAAAAAANCCCAGGGCTGATCTCCTTCAGAATGGACTGGTTGGATCTCCTTGCAGTCCAAGGGACCCTCAAGAGTCTTCTCCAACACCACAGTTCAAAAGCATCAATTCTTCAGCACTCATCCTTCTTTATGGTCCAACTCTCACATCCATACATGACTACTGGAAAAAATCATAGCTTTGAGTAGATGGATCTTTGTTAGCAAAGTAATGTCTCTGCTTTTTAATATGCTGTCTAGGTTGGTCATAGCTTGTCTTCCACGGAGCAAGCATCTTTTAATTTCATGGCTGTAATCACCATCTGCAATGTTTTCTGAGCCCAAGAAAATAAAATCTGTCACTGTTTACATTGCTTCCCCATCTATTAACCATGAAGTGATGGGACTGGCTGACATGATCCTTGTTTTTTTGTATACTGAGTTTGGGGACAGATTATTCCTTTTTCTGGTGTCTGTCTTATACATGGTAGGAGATTTAGCAGCATGCTTGGGCTCTGCTCAGGGATTCCATGATGGCTCAGATGGTAAAGAATCCAGCTGCAATGCAGGAGACACAGGTTCAATCCCTGGGTCAAGAAGATCCCCTGGAAAAAGAAATGACAACACACTCCAGTATTCTTGCCTGGGAAATCCCTTGGACAGAGGAGTCTGGCAAGTCCATGGGGTCACAAAGAGTCAGACATGACTGAGTAACTAACACTTTCACTTTTCACCTGGGCTCTACCCACTAAATTAACAGTAGTGCCTCCCACCTTCCAGTTGTGGACAAACCATAAACGTCCCACTGCTAAGTTGCTTCAGTTGTGTCCGACTCTGTGCAACCCCATAGACGGCAGCCCACCAGGCTTCCCTATTCCTGGGATTCTCCAGGCAAGAACACTGGAGTGGGTTGCCATTTCCTCCTCTAATGCATGAAAGAGANCCCACTGCTAGTTGCTTCAGTCATGTCCGACTCTGTGCAACCCCATAGACGGCAGCCCACCAGGCTTCCCCATTCCTGGGATTCTCCAGGCAAGAACACTGGAGTGGGTTGCCATTTCCTCCTCTAATGCATGAAAGAGAAAGTGAAGTCGCTCAGTCATGTCCAACTGTTCGCGACCCCATGGACTGGAGCCTACCCGGCTCCTCCGTCCATGGAATTGTCCTGGAGTACTCGGTGCCATTGCCTTCTCCGAAAAATGTCCCTAGGTATTGCCAAATAGTCTCTGAGGGGCAAAATCACCCAAGATGAGAACCACTGGTCAAACAGAAAACTTATGAGTTGATCCTTGGCACACAAGCTGGCCGTAAGTTGGGTGCTACTCCTCACAGAGTGTGGACTTTCTTCTGATCTCTGCCAGCCTTTCTGTTGAAACCCTCCATTGAAGTTTTCAGCTAGTGGCAAGGATTATTCCACAGTTTCCTACAGCCACCTTTCTTACTTAAAAATAAGCTTCCAAAATCTATGCATGTAGACTCAGAGCTGTAACAGAGCTAATCCTTCTGACAGTTACCCTTCCTGGCTGCCTAAGGTGTCCAAGAACAAACTTCCTTTTATGCAAAAATATACTAAAGTTACAGGGCATTCCTCAGTGGCCTTAGGNAAAGACTCTGATGCTGGGAGAGACTGGGGAAGGAGGAGAAGGGGATGACAGAGGATGAGATGGCTGAATGGCATCACTGACTCGATGGACATGAGTCTGAGTGAACTCCAGGAGTTGGTGATGGACAGGGAGGCCTGGCGAGTTGCAATTCATGGGGTTGCAAAGAGTCGGACATGACTGAGCGACTGAACTGATCTATAAATTAGATAACTAAGGAGAACCTACTATCAGTTCAGTTTAGTCACTCATTTGTGTCCAACTCTTTGTGACCCCATGAACCACAGCACACCAGGTCTCCCTGTTCATCACCAACTCTTGAGGTTTATTCAAACTCATGTCCATTGAATTGGTGATGCCATCCAACCATCTCATCCTCTGTTGTCCCCTTCTCCTCCTGCCCTCAATCTTTCCCAGCATCAGGGTCAACTCTCCTTATGAGATGGTGGAGAAAGTATTGGAGTTTCAGCTTCAACATCAGTCCTTCCAATGAACACCCAGTACCGATCTCCTTTAGGATGGGCTGGTTGGATCTCCTTGCAGTCCAAGGGACTCTCAAGAGTCTTCTCCAACACCACAGTTCAAAAGCATCAATTCTATGCTCAGCTTTCTTTATAGTCAAACTCTCACATTCATACATGACCACTGTAAAAACCATAGCCTCGACTAGACAGACTTTTGTTGGCAAAGTAATGTCTCTGCTTTTTAATATGATATCTAGGTTGGTCATAACTTTCCTTCCAAGGACTATGAGACTTTTAATTTCATGGCTACAGTCACCATCTGCAGTGATTTTGGAGCTCAGGATAATAAAGTCAGCCACTGTTTCCCCATCTATTTGCCATGAAGTGATGGGACGGATGCCATGATCTTAGTTTTCTGAATGTTTATAGCACAGGAAACCGTACTCAAGGCTCTATGGGTTAGGAAATCCAAACAACTCAACATTAAAAAAACTAAGATCTTGACATCTGGTCCCATCACTTCATGGCAAACAGATGGAGGAAAAGTGGAAAGAGTGGCAGATATTTTTTCTTGGATTCCAAAATCACTGTGGACAATGAGTGAAGCCATACAATTAAAAGACTTGCTCTTTGAAACAAAAGTTATGACAAACCTAGACAGCATATTAAAAAGCAGAGACAATCAGTGTGCCAACAAAGGTCCATATAGTCAAAGTATGGTTTTTTCAGTAGTCATGTACAGATATGAGAGTTGGACTGTAAAGAAGGCTGAGTGCTGAAGAACTGATGCTTTTGAACTATGGTCCTGGAAAAGACTCTTTGAGAGTCCCTTAGACAGCAAGGAGATCAAATCAGTCAATCTGAAAGAAAATCAACCCTGAATATTCATTGCAAGGACTGATGCTGAAGCTTCAATATTTTGGCCATCTTATGCGAAGAGCTGACTTATTGGAAAAGACCCTGATGCTAGGAAAGATTGAGGCAAGAAGAGAAGGGGGCAACAGAGGATCAGATGGCTGGATGGCATCATTGACTCAATGGACATTAGTTTGAGCAAATTCCAGGAGATACTGAAGGACAGGGAAGTCTGGCGTGCTGCAGCCCACGGGGTCGCAAAGAGTTGGGCAAAACTTAGCGACTGAACGACAACTACAAGCATGGATGAACTGTGGGTAGGTGAAAGATGGAGGGAAGTTAAGTGCCAGTGACACTTTGTTGCTGTGATGACAATGATTGTAAATATTGTGAGTTCACATGGCCTCTTTTGATGGCCTTAGAAAGTATGATTTAGGAAAAGGAGAATCTGCAAGCTGTAAATGTCAGGCTGAGAAAAGTGCTGGACAATCAGGAGGCTTTGATGTCACGTCCAAAGGAGCCCTTCAACTGATAAGATAGCTGTGGTGTGCCACCTAGAATCATCCTGAAATCACCCTCCTGCAGTCTGTGAAAAAATTGTCTTCCATGAAATCGGCCCCTGGTGACAAACATTGGGGGACTGCTGGTCTAAGACATTAAGAATTCATTGGTGAGAGGAACAGAGGCATCCTTGAAACACACTGTATGGGCTGTCTTGTGTAGGGTGGATTTTGGAGTTGAATTTCTTGATCACGATGGAGTTAATGGAATCCCAGACTGACGTAAACTACGTGGCACTGCTGTAAACTAGCTGTGATAAGATAGCTGTAAGATAGCTGTGGTGAGGTCCAAGCCAGATGCCTCTGTAGTGGGCTGCAGAATCGGTAGCATCCATCATTTGTACATTCTGTGTGCTCTGCACCACAGGTAAGAGAGAGTGGTGGGGGATGTCTGCCATCCTAGGGTATGAGATGAAAACATCTGGCAGACACAGATGCTGAGACTGGAAAGTAAGTCCTCAGATTTCTTTGATTCCTCTGAATCACACTGGCTACAGAAGCAGCTCTACCCTGTACCTTCCTTGCCCCCACCATGCACACCCTTGCGATCTGATGTGCAGCCTTCAGAAGAAACTGATAACTGGAAGGTGATGCTGAATGCCTCTGCATTCATTGCCTGCACATCTCATCCTCTCTAGGTTCATAACCAAAACCAGCATAGCAAGGGCTGAAAAGTACAAGGCCTGTTCCAATAAAAGAGCGTCTTCGCCAGAAAAGTCACGGAAAGTATGTGTGGGACTGAATTACAAGGGTGTTAGTTCAAGGGGGATAGTAAGTTCTAACGGGCCAAATTCATGGACATGAGAGCATCCTTCTAGGATTTGGGACTTAATGTGTTAATTAAGCCATATAGCCTAGACACCCAACATCTCTTAAGTTGGACAATTGAAACTTGGATTCAAAGAGTGTAAGTTAATAAGGCGTAAATACTGCAGCTTTCTGAGTATATTTCAGAGGAGGAGATCTGAAGGCTGAGGGAGAGGGGAGAGTTAGAATGGATCTGTCACGTGTAATCTGTTTAGACTGCCCCTGACTGTACCCTCACAGATGTGTCAGATGGGTCCTCTAAGACAGGGGTTCCCCATCTCCGATATCTAAAGCCTGATGAGCCAAGGTAGAGCTACTGTAATAATGTTAGAAATAAAGTGCAAAATAACTGTAATGTACTTGAATCATCCTGAAACTACACCCTCCTCCTACTGCCACAGTCTGTGGAAAAATTGTCTCCCATGAAATCAGCCCTTGATGCCAAAGAGTTTGGGGACTACTGGTTTAAGACACTAAGAATTCATTGGTGAGAGGCAGAGCCATCCTTGAAACACACTGTATGGGCTGTCTTCTGAAGGATGGATTTTGGAATTGGATTTTTTGATCACGATGGAGTTAATGGAATCCCAGACTGATGCAAACTAGGTGGCAGCTCTTAAATAACCAGTGGAGACAGTGTGGGTGCAGGGAACAGGAAAGCCGCAAAGACAGACTGCTCATCAGAATTTTTAACTATCAGGGATCTGTAAAGATGGTATTGATCACAGTGTCTCTAAATATACAATAATATGTGAACGTGCTGCTTTAGACAATTGGGTAGAAATATGGCTTAAGACCTGCAGTAAGGATTTTCAGCCTTGCACTTGGTCTCTAAACTCAGGCTAATTCACATATCTATCCACAACCTATTAACTGTGTATGAGACTATCCCTCCTTGAACAAAGATTCTACAGTGTTTTATTACACATATAATGTAAGTCTTCCCTAAAGTCTTCTCCAAAAGTACCTGTAGCCATATATTAGGATGGTTACACTTTGAAAAAAGCATAATATCTACATAATTCTGTAATCATCAAGTCCTAGCTCCTGATATTAATATGCATAAACCTGAAATATTGCCCTGATGGTCCACCCATTATCCTTTAGGGATAAGATAATAGACGGGATCTTGGCTTGAGAATGTGTCACATGGATCAAGTGGCCCAAACACTCGCTCATTCCCCCCATTCTTGGAATATATGTATGTGTATATATCCTGGTTAACAAGAAATGTCAAACACCCCACAAACCTTACCAAGACACGTCCGCGTCAGAAGGCAGGAGATAAAGCCTGCTAAATTTCCCAGTAGCTATCACGCTGATGAAGTTTGTGTGTTCCAATGGTCCTAGGCTTATCAGCTTCTTGTCCCTGAGGCCAGAGTGTGGTTGTTCTGCCTTTAATCTGCCACCATGAAGAAAGAAGCACACTCTTGGTGGATCTTTTTTGTGTTTTGCAGGCAGCATACATCACACTTGGTCATGCTCCTTTGATCCATTTATTGAGTAACTCATAATGATGACAGTTTTGAATGGGGCTTAGAGCAAAATATGGCTCTGGAACAAGTCCAGTCTGTGGTGCAAAGTGATACGGAGCTTTTTGATGCTGCTGCAGGCCCAGTGGCACAGGAAACATCGACAGCAAACAGTGATACTATATGAAGCCTCTGGCAAGTCCCAAAACGTGCCTGACCCCTGGGGTTTGTAATGAGATCTTCCTCTGTGACAATTATTTTCTGTTTGAAAAGCAGCTTTTGGACCCAGGTAGAAGCTGAATGTCCAGCCATGAGATACTAAGTGAATATGGGAGCCGACTCATTATGACTGTGATGTTATCTAATACCCTGAAGCATAGATTGGCATGTAGAGTAGCATTTCATTATAAAATACAAATGGAATATATGGTGCCAGGTCTGCATTATTCTGGAGATACCAGTACACTACACTTAACGGATGTTAAGACTCTGAAGTTCATCTATTGCTTTGCTGTCCATCCCTCAACTCTTTCATCTGGCTTCATGAGTAGTTCCCCAGGTTGGTTACTAGAAGAGGAAAACATGTCGGCCTGGTTTGATGATGGGTCTGCAAAGTATGAGAGAATAAGCTGGAAATGGGTGACTGCTTCTTTCCCACTCTGGGTCCTCTCTGAAAGCAATGGAGGGAAGAATTCCAAAGATAAGAACCTCAGGTGCTATGTCTGGTGGTCCAATCCATGAGGAAGGAAAGATGGTCTGAGCATCAGATCAACACTTACTCAATGAGCAGTATTCACTGGGTTAGATGGTTTCTTGGAGGATGAAAAAGGATTGAATGATTGGGGATAAAGATATTTATAAGGAAGAGATAGATCTAGACCTACTTAGAGTAGGTAGAGAGACATTTCTATCCTACATGAATTTCTGTCTTCATTTCTGTCTTCGGTATTCATTGCAGAGGAAGCTTCTTTGTTTTTCTTTTTTAGATTCTTTTCCCATATGGATCATTACAAAATATTAAGTATAGTTCTCTGTCCTATAGAGCTGGTTCTTATTAGTTACCTATTTTATATATAGTGGTATGTATATGTCAGTGATCATCTCTCAGTTTATCCCCCCTACCTTATCTCCTGGTAAGAGTAAGTTTCATCTTTTAGATCCATGACTCCACAGAAGAAGCTTTTATAAATAAGGTGGACAAGACACAATACTTTGTATTTGTCAGTTTTGGACACCCTGGTGTTTGCTCAGTGGACCCGTATCTACAGAGTGGTACCCATGACTACAGAGATGGAGACCATCGTGATCTCTAAATCATGGAGTTCCCTTTAACAGTGCTGGCCTGGCTGTGCCATGCTGGAGTCTCACTTGGTAAGATCACTGGCCAACTCTAAGCTCTGGATATGGCACCATTCCAGGAGGAACAGTTCAGCTATCTGTTACAATGTTGCTATCACCGCATCCTTACCTTCATAGATAAGGGTAACCCTTTGTTCTGGCAAAGATAGGCACAGATTCCAAACATGGATTAACCATATCTGCTTAGTACCAATGTTCTTAGCACAAAATTACATTATGCTTTATCTTTACCATGGTGTCTATAGCATTAGTAGTGTTGGTCACTTAGTCACGTCCACCTCTTTGTGATCCCATGGCCTGTTGCCCGCCAGGGTCCTCCGTCGATGGGATTTTCCAGGCAAGAATACTAGAGTGGGTTTCCATGTCTTCCTTCAGGGAATCTTCCCGACTCAGGAATCAAACCTGGGACTCCTACATTGCACGCAGATTCTTTACCATCTGAGCTACCCTATAGCATTTGTTTATATTAATTGTTATGGGCCATGTGTAGAAAATTTAACAAATTGTTAATATTTACTGCAACTATTATTTTAAGTCTGATTTTAGCCTTTGGATGTCAATGTGTCAAGATTTTAAAAAATCGTAACTAGCTGAATCTCTTGATTTTATTCTTTGTGTTTTATTTTCTGGCTCTATGCTTGAAAAGTTCTTACTTCTCTAGAGACTGGATTATTATTCACTTCTCTTTTTTCCTCTAGTTTTTCTAAGATTTGATATTTTTTATATTTAATTCTTCAATCCATCTGGAATTGATTTCTCTGCATGATGTGAAGTAAGGGCCTAAAATTGATTTTTTCCCCTAAATTGCTACCCAGAGGTCCTGGCACCATTTGTTAAATAATCTTTCCTTTTCTCATTGATGTGTGATGTCTCCTTTATCACATATTAAATTCTCATACATCTTGGAATCTATTCTCAGGCTATCTATTTTGTTCCATTGATCTTTCTGTCCAGTCCCGTGCAAGCATCACACTAGTCAAAAAGAACTTAAAGGAAAAAAAGAACTTTAAACATGCTTAGAATAAGAAGGTATGCAAGTAAGAGACAGGCTGCCCATTTGAGGCCAGCTATAAAACTCTGATGTAACAATGAGAAAATCATACTCCCCCCACCCTACTTTATGTATGTTTCTTTCAGGGAAATAGCTCATAAGATAGAAAAGGCAGATACTAGGCAACAGGGTATTAGAAGTTAAAAATGGGTGGAAAGTTATAGAAAAAAGAAGATAATATTTTATTTACCTTTTAAAATGAGCATAACTCTCTTCATCTATGTCAGGTACTGGTGTCTTCTATGGTCCAAGAATTGTGTCTGAACTTTAAATATGAATTTTATTTAATCTTGAGATAATTACTTTGCAGGAATTGTTGTTATCCCCATTTTCTACGTCTCCAAAACTTCATGTTCAACTCTTTGTGACCTCATGGACTGTAGCCTGCCAGACTCTGCTGTCCATGGGGATTCTCCATGAAAGAATACTGGAGTGAGTAGCCATGTGCTCCTGCAGGGGATCTTCCCAACCCAAGGATCAAACCCAGGTCTCTTGCATTGCAGGCAGATTCTTTACCATCTGAGCTACCAGGGAAGCCCTCTGCAGTCCAAGCAGGAGTCAAAATAGACTCCCAAGAAGGCAGGCTCCAGATGGCAGAGTAAGAACCAGAACTTACCATTCCCTTCCTCCCCCACCCCATGTGCAGATCGATGCTACATATAGAACAACTCTTGCTGAGAAAGACCCGAAAACCAGCAGCATGGCTCTTCTACAGCCAAGGCTGTAAAGAAAGGACCCCAGAGTCTGGTGAGGGGGAAGGAGATGATCTCCTCAGGACCCACACCTGTAGCAAGTGACCCACAAAAAGAAGGGGGTATCCCAGGCTCAGGAATTCTCCCGAAGGAGTCAGGGGTTCAAGCCCCGTGTTAGGCATGCCTGCCCTGACATATGACACCAGGTAGATTAGCCCCCTCTAGCTGGTATGAACGGAGAAGGCAATGGCACCCTACTCCAGTGTTCTTGCCTGGAAAATCCCAGGGACAGGAGAGCCTGGTGGGCTGCTGCCTATGGGGTCGCACAGAGTTGGACACGACTGAAGCGACTTAGCAGCATCACCAGCAGCAGCTGGTTTGAAAGCCAGTGGGCTTATTGGAGGGCTGTAAGAAACTGAGCCTCTGTTCTTGAAGAGAGCATGTATAGACTTGCTTGTTCCCAGTCCCTGTGCAGAGGCAACAGTGCTTGGTGCTTGGGCTGGCCTAATGGGATACTCCAGCCTGCCCCCAGCCCACACTGGCTCCTGCTTCAGCCTCTCCTGCTCCAGAACTGCTCCTCACTAAGGTGGAGACTGCTATTGCCATGGTGTGCAAAGAGTAGGGAAAAAAGTGGAGCCAGCTCGCAAATGTGGCTGTAACACAATGGGCCCCAATCCAGCCTCTGATCAAGGTCGAGACTGCTGTCGCTCAAAGGAGAAGCCCAGCCCCCTCAGGGCTCCTGCTCCAGCCCTCTGGCCCCAGTCTTGTGTACCCAAGAGGGCAGTGACTGCCACTGAGCTTAAGAGAAATCCTTGTTCTCACCTGGCTCTGCCTCTGGTCCCTCTGACTCCAGCCCCACCTACCACCAAGGCAGCTGTCAGTACACCCAAAAGAAGATGTGTTCCCTGCTTACTTCAGATCCAGCTCTCACATCAAAGCCACTGGCCACATGCGGACAGAATTGCAATGCTCCTGCACAAGGACATACTTTCAAGACTGGGATAGATAACTGTTTTGCCTAATGCATAGAAACAGAGAGAGTCAAACAAAATGAGAAGACAGGGGGATTTGTTCAAATGAAAGAATAAGATAAAACCCAGAAAAATCCTAACGAAAAGGAGATTAATAATTTACCTGATAAAGAGATCAAAGCAGTAGTAATAGAAATGCTATTGAGCTTGGGAAAAGAATAGACGTATATATGGAATAATAAAACGTATATATGGAATGTAGAAAGATGGTAATGATAACCCTGTATGTGAGGCAGCAAAAGAGACACAGATGTGCAGAACAGTCTTTTGGACGCTGTGGGAGAGGACGAGGATGGGATGATTTGGGAGAATGGAATTGAAACATGTATAATATCATATGTGAAACAAATCATCAGTCCAGGTTTGATGCAGGATACAGGGTGCTTGGGGCTGGTGCACTGGGATGACCCAGAAGGATGGGGGGTTCAGGATGGGGAACACGTGTATACCCGTGGCAGGTTCATGTTGATATATGGCAAAACCAATACAATATTGTAAAGTAATTAGCCTCCAATTAAAATATATAAATTTATATTTTAAAAAAGTTCAGGACACTCTGACAAAATAAAGAAATAAATGTATCTTTAAAAAAAAGAACTAGAAAATATAAAGAGAACTTGAACTGAAGGATACAATAATTGCAATGGAAAATATACTAGAGGGAATTAACAGCTGATTGAGTGATCCAGAAGAATGCATAAGTGACCTGTAAGATGGAGTAGTGGAATAGTCTGATGAAGATGAAACAGTGTGATTCACCCAGTCAGATCAGCAAAAGGAAACAAACAAAAAAATTAAATGGGGATCATTTAAGGGACCTCTGAGAAAACATCAAGCATATTAACATTTGCACTATAGGGATCCCAAAAGGAGAAGAGAGAGAGAGGATAAAGGACAGAAAACATATTGGATAAAATAATGGTTTATAACTTCCCATCTACAATTGCATCAAAAAGAATAACATATATAGAAATCAACTTAACCAAGGAGGTGAAACACCTACATTCTGAAAAGTATAAGATACTGATGAAAGAAAATTAAAGATGATACAAAGAAATAGAAAGATATCCTATGTTCATGGATGGAAAAATTAATATGGTTAAAATGTCCATACTACCCAAAGAAATATACAGATTTAATGCAATCCCTATCAAAATATCAAGGGGCGTTTTTCACAGAACTAGAACAAATAATCCTAAATATTGATGGAACCATCAAAGACCCTGAATAGTCAATGAGTTTCAAAGTGTAGAAGATCGTGATGCTATGTGGCTGGTTTGACGATGGAAGGGCTATGAAAGAAGGAAAATGGAGAGCCTTGAGGAGAAGAGCGTGGCCCTGGCAGAAGAGAAATGAGGACCTCAGTCCCATAACCACAAGGAACTGAATTTTCCCAACAACGTACAGGAACTTGGAAAAGGATTCTTCTCCAGAACCTCCAGATAAAAGCCCAGCCTAGCTAGGATTTCTGCCTTGTAATTGTGGGAGCACAAAGGACAGCTAAGTTCAACTAGATTTCTGACTCACAAACTGAGTTAGCAAATGGATGTCAAGTTAAGTTGCTGAGTTTTTGGCTATTTGTTACAGAAGCAATGGAAAATAGATTTACAGACAGACCTCAGAGATACTTCAACTTTGGTTCCAGCCCACACAATAAGTGAATATCACTTATAAACAGTCACGTGAAATTTTTGGTGCATATAAAAGTTATATTCACACTCTACTATAGTCTATTAAGTGTGCAATAAATAGCATTGTGTCTAAAAAATAATTTAATTTTAAATACTTTATTACTAAAAAATTCTAACCATGACCTGAGCCTCCAGTGAGCTGTAGTAGTAACTCAATCATTGATCACCATCATAAATATAATAATGAAAAAGTTTGAAATATGGCTACAGTCGCCATAATATGGAGCAAGCAATTTCTGTTGGAAAAATGGCACTTAAAGACTTGCTGGATGCAAGGTTGCCACAAACTTTCATTTGTTAAAAAAAACAAGAGCAAAACCACAAAACAACAGTATCTACAAAGCACAATGAAGTGAAGTGCAGTAAAACCAGGCCAGCCTGTCCTTGGTTAATGTGCCTTGCTAACATAGTAATACCAGTAACAATTTATTGATATAAATGTATTGATATGTGCTGAATACTTTAAAGGGATTCTCTCAATGAATCCTCATCCCAGCGCTATGACCTAGATGACAAAGTGCTCAAAGTAACCTACTAAATATTGGGTTGGCCAGAAGGTTCATTCAACATTTTCCACAAGAGGGCACAGAAAAACGTGAATGAATATTTTGGCCAAACAAATAGTAAAGCCAGGCTTTGAAGTTAGCTGAATCCTTCTAGTCAATTACAAAATGACCCTATCACTCACAGCTTCAACCATTGGTTCATCAACACCTCTTGGCCTGCAATCACTGCAGATTTTTCAAATACAGATGCCACAGTTCCATGCATCATCACGCCATCTCCTCTTTGCTAAGGAGCACCAAGGGGCTATAGTCATGTCCTCCTTTAGCTCCAGCTTCCCTGTAACCCCATTTCAAGCCTTATCTGGCTACGCAAATACCTGGGAACTTCTACTTCCTTCGTATTTCCTGAGCACGAGGTATTAGCATCACTTGCTTAGCATTTAGAGCCTCGTGGCATTATGACGATTCCTTTATATTTTATTTCTTATATTTCTACCCCTCAGCAAAATATAAGCCTTATGAGGGAAGCAATTTTTCCATTTTGGGTACTGCTAGGTTCCAAATACCTACTGTATGTGTGGGCTCAGCTGCTTAGTCATGTCTGACTCTACAACTCCTTGGGCTGTAGCCTGCCAGGCTCCTCTGCCCATGAGATTTTCCAGGTAAGAATACTGGAGTGGGTTGCCATTTCCTTCTCCAGAAGATCTTCCAAACTCAGGGATAGAACCTGTGTCTCTTGCGTCTCCAGCATCAGCAGGTGGATTTTCTACTAGAAGTGCCATCTAGGAAGTCCCCAGGTACCTAGAAAATGAAAGTGAAGTCGCTCAGTCATGCCTGACTCTTTGCGACCCCATGGATAGTAGCCTGCACCAAGCTCCTCCGTCCATGGGATTTTCAAGGCAAAAGTACTGGAGTGGGTTGCCATTTCTTTCTCCAGGGAATCTTCCCAACCCAGGGATCGAACAAAGGTCTCTCACACTGTAGACAGATGCTTTACCACCTGAGCCACCAGGGAAGTCCAGAATAGGTACTAATTCGCTTGCTTGCTTGCTTGCTAAGTCACTTCAGTCGTGTCCGGCTCTGTATGACCCCATAGATGGCAGCCCACCAGGCTCCCCGTCCCTGGGATTCTCCAGGCAAGAACACCGGAGTGGATTGCCATTTCCTTCTCCAATGTCTGAGAATGAAAAGTGAAAGTGAAGTCACTCAGTCGTGTCTGACTCTTAGTGACCCCATGGACTGCAGCCTACCAGGCTCCTCTATCCATCGGATTTTCCAGGCAAGAGTACTGGAGTGACTAATTTGCTAGAGATACTCAATGCATTTTTGTTGAATGAATGAATAAACAAATGAACTGAGACTCTTTCACTTCTTTCATTCAAATTATGTTGATCTGATCCATTTTATAAATCAGTTTCTTTCTGAATTCTACATTTTANTCGGATTTTCCAGGCAAGAGTACTGGAGTGACTAATTTGCTAGAGATACTCAATGCATTTTTGTTGAATGAATGAATAAACAAATGAACTGAGACTCTTTCACTTCTTTCATTCAAATTATGTTGATCTGATCCATTTTATAAATCAGTTTCTTTCTGAATTCTACATTTTACTCTCTTCTGAGTTTCATAGAGATTATGCAGAAGATATAATGCTGGAATTTTCCCTTTCACCCAGAGCCACTTGTGCTCTAACTAGGCATGAGAAACACTATTGATTGATTAATTTCTTTGTTCCTGGCCTTTCCTAGGTATTTTACATATATGCACTATTTCATGTAACCTTCACACTACTGTATGAGGTTGGTGTTCTAGCTCCCATTTGACCAAAGAAGTTGAAGAACAGAGAAGACAGCCTAAGTTTACTTGTCTAGTAGAGGCTATGCCTGCCGTTCAGATATTTCTGAATGCAAAGACTGTGTCTTTCCACTATAGCATAACCACTAGAATGTAAACTCTATGAAAATGAGCTCTTGGTTACTCTCTTACGAGAGTCCCTTGAACAGCAAGGAGATCAAACCAGGCAATCCTAAAGGAAATCAACTCTGAATATGCATTGGAAGGACTGTTGCTGAAACTGAAGCTCCAATACTTTGGCTACCTTATGCAAAGGGCCAATTCACTGGAAAAAACTCTCAATGCTAGGAAGGATTGAAGGCAAAAGAAGAAGGGGACAGCAGGGGATGAGATGGTTAGATAGCATCACCAACTCAATGGATGTGAATTTGAGCAAACTCTGGGACAGAAGAGCCTGGCATGCTGTAGTCCATGCAGTCACAGAGTCAGACATGACTTAGAGACTGAATAATAACAAGAAAAAATCTTAAATGCACATATATTGAAAAAATTAATAAATCGAAGAACAGATGAGTGGATCATGCCTCTTCTCTAGTTCTGCTTCAGAGGGAAAGCTCTTGCCTTTCATCCAAGTACTTTTGATTTAGATTCTACTGTACATACTTTAGCAAACCTTCTACCTTCTTCTTGACTTAATAGGGGTATTAGCATATTGGAATTGGAACCATTCTTAGAAGGTGGTTTTTCAGTTTCCCACCAATGTAGAAATCCTTTTTATAGCCTCCTGGACAGATGGTTGCCAATCTCTGCATGGACACCTCCAGCGATGGAGGACAGAAGAGAGCAGGAGGCAGACTGTTTCATTTTGGAGGCAGTTCTGATGATTAGAAATGTTTTCAATTGAATTGAACTAGATTCTGCTGTGTCAGTAAGGATTCTTCATGTTTCAAAAACCGGAAAGCACGACTAAAGTTGGATTTTTAAATAATGAGGATATATCAAGTCAGTGATTGAGAAATGCAGTGTGGGCGTAAGTTTCAGGTATAATTTGAGTCAAAAGCCCATAGTGTCCTGAGGGTTCTGTTCCATTTCTTCAGAATTCTCTCTGTCCTGACATCCTCCAGGTGTCAGTGTCTCCTTGGGCTCCTTTTCTTTTGCAATAAGAAAAAAATGCAGTTCTAGGGCCTTTTAGCTACACATTACTGTTATATAGAGGGAGAGAGAAAGAGCTTTTGTTCCAGTCCATCAAGAAAAGTCATAAGGATTAGTCTGACCAGACAGAATTCAGTACAGTTCAGTCGCTCAGTCGTGTCTGACTCTTTGCGACCCCATGAATCACAGCACGCCAGGCCTCGCTGTNTTGTGTTGTTGTAAGAGGGTGTTTGCTATGACCAGTGCATTTTCATGGCAAAACTCTATTAGTCTTTGACCTGCTTCATTCCATATTCCAAGGTCAAATTTGCCTGTTACTCCAGGTGTTTCTTGACTTCCTACTTTTGCATTCCAGTTCCTTATAATGAAAAGGACATTTGGGGTGGGGTGTCAGTTCTAAAAGGTCTTGTAGGTCTCTGTAGAACCATTCAACTTCAGCTTCTTCAGCGTTACTGATTGGGGCATAGACTTGGATTACTGTGTACGACCAGGATGATGAAATATGGGGACTGACTGAACTTAAGTCAAAGGTTGCAAGGCTGTGGAAAGGTGAGTTTAATGAACACTATTTAACCCTACAATCCTTCTACTCTTCCAGCAGAAACCAGATTTTATTAATATTTAATAATATTTATTAATATTCATGTGTCTACCTATTGTCCATGCAGTTCATGTGACCAAGAAGAAGCCCCTCCATCCCTGGGTGAATTTTCATGGTTATATCCTGATTAGCCTAATATAGTCAGTGCATGGAACTCCCCTGGTGACTGTTCCTGACTTGGGCTTAGGCCATCAGCTAAAGATTGTATTCTGTGCTTACAGAAGAGGTTATCATTTCTCCTTGAGTGAGATAAATAGGAGGGTGTCAGGTCCTGATTGCTAAAAGCAGCCGTTTTGTCCCAATAGCAATGGTCAGACTTAGAAAGAAGCCACTTCCATTGGAAGCAGGAGATAGAAAAGACTAGGTTATCAGCAATGTTGTTGATAGGCATGTTGAACTCCTAGTAGTTTCATGCCTGGACCTTCTGTAACCAAGTTCCTGATGTCTTATTTAACTACTTACGTTGGGATTTCTACACTTTGAAATAAAAATTATCTTTACTGGCACAGGTGGAAAGGATCTTGGCAAGACAGTCAGCAAGCGTAACCTTATGGGATTTCTCTGTCATCTATCCATTGGCTCAAAATTTGCTGAAGAATTTAAGAATGAGTGCCTTCCAAGGTGGTGTAATACTTTGCCAGCTAACACACCCATCTTAGAATTCTACCCTTCAGGCTATGATTCCTAGGCTGGTTGATAGATCACCATATGATGTGGCATTCAGACACTCATCATGTTGCTAAGTCTCACAAAGTTTACAAATCTCACAAGTTTACAAAGTTTACACATTCCAAATGCGGTCTGGTCTCCTTGGGTGCAAGGAGAATATTATGTTTCGTATATATGATTCAGCTTGGTGTAATGGAAAGAAAACTGGAGTGAATATTGTAATGGATTCAAGTTCAGGATCCACCCACTAGAAGCAAATCTTTCAACCACGCTGAGCCTCAGGTATCTTTCTGATAAAATGGGGAAAGCAGTCTCTGTTTACCTCAAAGCATTGCTGTGTGAATCAGATGAAATAACAGATATAACAGTTCTTTGTAAATTGCAAAACTATTTGAAAGTAAGAATGATGATTAATGTATCTTAAGGTGGTGTCAGCTTCCTTTGGCAGTTGTATCACATGGTTTAATTATACCCTGCCTTGTTTCAGAAAGAATTTCAGGCATCTTACAAGAAACCATAAAAAAGATAAGATAGCATAAATTAGAGACAAAGTTAAAAAAAAAAAAAAAAGGAAAATAACAGTGTAGCCAAAAGGCAAAAGGCAGACATTGAAAACCTGTCAGAGTGGGCACTGAGTAAACATTTTTCAATGAATACTGGAGTTGTTAAGAAACGTTCTTCCAAAAATTCACTGTATGCTGCAGGGAGCTCAACTCTGGCCCTCTGCGACAACCTACAGGGGTGGGATGGCCTGGACGATAGGAGGGAGGCTTTAAGAAGGAGGGAACATGCGTATACCTGTGGCTGATTTATACTGATGTATGGCAGAAGCCAATGCAATATTGTAAAACAACTATTCTCCAATTAAAAGTAAATTAAAAAAATAAAATGTTCCTCCGAGCTTTCTAGAAGTCAGTGTGATTACGAACATTGTTTTCGCTAATGCAGTTCTCATTCCCATGAAATAAAAATGAATGTAACCTCTCTGTTGGTAGCTTTTCTGGATTTCCTAGGTGAGAACACACATTATCATCACATTTGCATTAATATCTCAAAACTCATATTTCCATGAACTGTATTAGCATATTACAGAACTTGTACCTCTGAGATGTGGCTCTGCAGGCTCAGACCCTCCCTAGGAAAAACTCTTCATTGTGTGTCTTTTTGACTAGCTTCCAGGCCATCTTCACAGGTCAAATGTCCCTGTCCCCTTTCCACCATGAGAGTGTCCTTGTGCGTGTCCCCATTTCCAGCCTTGAGGTTCTAAGAGCCTGGCAGTTCAGAGGGAAGAAGAGGCTCTGTTCTCACTCAGGTCAAGGACCACCTTGTGCCTCCTCATTTACACTTCCCAGTCTACTCTTCTCATTAGATCGGCAGATTGTCCCCTGCTTTTCAGGGAAACCCAGTCCCATCCAGAGAGATATGACTTTATTCTCTGGCCCCAATAGGACAACTATATCAACACGCAAAGTTTCCACCTAGTACAGTTTCCCTGGGCAGAGTTATTCACTCTTAAATATCAAAGAGATCAAACCAGGCAATCCTAAAGGAAATCAACCTTGAATATCTACTGGGAGAACTGATGCTGAAGCTCCAATACTTTGGCCACTTGATGCAAAGAGCTGAATCATGGAAAAGACCCTGATGCTGGTGAAAACTGAGGGAAGGAGGAAAAGAGGGCAACAGAGGATGAGATGGCTGGATGGAATCACTGACTCAATGGACGTGAGTTTGAGCAAACATTGGGAGATAGTGAAGGACAGGGAAGTCTGGCGTGCTGCAGTCCACGGGGTGGCAGAGTGTTGGACAGGACTTAGCAACTAAACAGAAACAACAACAAAATCACATCCACTAGGTTCGGGTTGAACTTTGCTCTTCAAAGCTGGTTTGCATGGTCCCTTCAGTCTGAGAAGATGAGACCCACTCCTCAAAAAACAGCCTTGTTGAATGAAAGTGTGAATAAATGATACATATGATTGAAAGCAACTTTTCTGAATTGCATTCTGTGTAGCCAAAGTGCCAAAGTCTATCAAAATGGATGTGGTGATTAAGTGAATTATTTTATATAGGTTTCACTTAATTTCCAAAGAAATGCTGTAGTAAAATGTACACATAAGGAAATCGAGGATTAGAGTTAATAGTAAGCCTTCTAGATTGGTAAGACTAGTGGGGCGCAGCCAGAAGGTTTAGATTCAGACTTGTCTAATTGTAAATCCTATCACTTAACCTGGCCTTAAAGCAGCTACACAGTTGAAAGAAGACATAAATTAATTCAACAGATACCCTTGAACTCATATTATGTGCTAAGCCTTGTATTTGGCCCTTCAGCTCTATTACTTATCTTTCATTAATGAATTTATTAGTTTTTCCAATAGAATCTTTATTCTCTATTTAAAGCAGAGTAGCTTCCTCCTTGGATTCCTCCTTCAAGGATATTGCCTAAGATTTGATAACTTGATACCAAAATGGCAGACGCCCAAGGATGCAGGACTGTTAAGCAGAGGGAATATAGCATTTCCTCTTTCCTCCCATGCTGTCCCACTTACTGTATGTATCACTCTCCATTTAATTAGTCCAGGAAATTCCTTCCAAAGCCTCATACAACTGCTTCCAGTGCTGGGATTTATCACGGTTGACTTCTTGGGTGGTCCATCTTCTGTACTTAGGGACCCCCGTCTTTGGTTTTCTTGCCAGGAAAAGCAGTAGCACCTGCCAGTGTTGCGCCAGCACTGACTGAGGCCCTGGTTGGAGTTTGGTTCTGGTTGGAGTTTGGCCCCCCTCTGCAGAGGGGGCCGTTATGGTAGCTTCCCAGGGCCAGAGAGCGAGTCAGAGAGAGAGGACGGGTCCCTGAAGCTCTGACGGTATATGCACGAGAATGCGTTTGTTGGAGGCATGCAGCCTAGAGAGTGTAAATCTGTCTGTTAGCTGGAAATGAATACAAATCAGCCCTCATTTGTATTCATTGATTCCACAAGCTAGCGGGTTTGAGAGGCTGCAGGGGGTAGAACACACCAGACAGGGAAGAAAGAGCCTGGCTTCTTGTCTCAGCCTTGCCGCTAACTTACAAGCAAACTCGGGCACATTATTTGCTGCCTGAGTCTCAGAATCTCCCTCCCTAAGGCAGGTTCATTAATAACTGCCTGTTCGCAGAGCAGTGGGTTTCTCATGAGTCAAACAGGCCCATTCTTGAACCTCAGCTCTACTACTTGCTAGCTGTGTAGCTCTGAGCATGTTACTTAAACTGAACCTCAGTTTCTTCATCTGAACAGTGGAAACAAGAACAGGGACTCACAAGGCCATTGTGGAGCTTAAAGGAGCAGAACATGTAAAGTGTTTAACAAAGAATGCGGCACACGGTAAGCCATGAAATAACGTCAGTGGTTCTCGTCAGTGTTATTTTCTCATAGGGTGCTTGTAAACAGCAAATGAGACTTTATGTATACTCCATTTGATACAACCCTATAAAGTAATTGTAATTATATGTGGACAATAAAAACTACATTATGGGTTTAAAGGATCATTGATATTGAGCTCTACTCAGCAATATACTAAGATAATAGAAACATCTATCTTTAGACTAACAGGATTTCAGAGATGATCAGATCCTGCTGTCTCTCCTTCTAAAAAACTTTTTATTTTGTATTGAGGTATAGCTGATTAACAAACAACGTTGAGATAGTTTCAGGTGAACAGCGAAGAGACTCAGCCATATGTATACATGTATCCATTCCCCACAGACTCCCCTACCATCCGGGCTGCCACATAACACTGAGCAGAGTTTCAGGTGCTCTCCAGTGAGTCCTTGCTGGTTGCTGCTGAGTCACTTCAGTTGTGTCCGACTCTGTGCGACCCCATAGACGGCAGCCCACCAGGCTCCCCTGTCCCTGGGATTCTCCAGGCAAGAACACTGGAGGGGGTTGCCATTTCCTTCTCCAAAGCATAAAAGTGAAAAGTGAAAGTGAAGTCGCTTAGTCGAGTCCGACTCTTAGCGACCCCATGGACTGCAGCCCACCAAGCTCCTCCGTCCATGGGACTTTCCAGGCAAGAGTACTGGAGTGGGGTGCCATTGCCTTGCTGGTTATCCATTTTAAACATCCTGTTCTCTTGTTTTATAGATGAGAATATACAGGCACAATGAAATAGAATTACTTGTCAATATCCAGAGCTAATTAGGGCCAGATTGGGACTAGAAACCAGATCTTATGACTCAGCATATGGTTATAGTTCCATCTAGTCCATCTAACATACCAGGAAACCAAAGTTGGGAAGACAGCAAATTGCCCATGGTTGCTCAGGTGAGTAGTGATAAATCTAGGAATCATATTTATAATAGCTCATCTTTAAGTGTGTTTTGTAGGTGTCAAGCCTTGTCTCAGTGCATTGTGTATATAAAAAAATTTAATCTCTATGACCTTAAGAGTTATAATTAAGATCCTCATTTTTCAGACATGGGGATGGAGACCCAAAGAGGTCAAGTACACTGCCCAAGGGTGCACAGGAGGCAACCATATTAGGACACAGATCATTTGGATTCTGTGTTTGCACAATTCCTCTCCATGCTATTCTGAGTCTCTCAACCTGACCTTGTTATTCCTCCCCCTGAAGTACAAATAAGTCTGAGCTCTTGTTGGGGAAATGAAGCATAAAGATAAAGAACAGTATTAGTAGCAACATACTAGCCAGTCTCTGGGTGATGCATGCCTGAGTGCATGCTAAGTTTCTTCAGGTATATCCGACTCTTTGCAACCCTGTGAACTGGAGCTCACCAGGCTTCCTCCTCTGTCCATGGGATTCTCCATGTAAGAATACTGGAGTGGGCTGCAGTGCCCTCCTCCAGGACATCTTCCTGACCAAGGGGTCAAATCTGAGTCTTTTACCTCTTCTTCATTGGCAGGTGGATTCTTTACCACTAGTGCCACCTGGGTGATGAGACAGAGCGTTGTGCATGAAGGCTAAGGAGTCTGTGCATAGCAAAGGAGCTAGCTTTTATTTTGAGCCTGTTGCTTTCAAGTTTCAGTGTTACTAGAATCTCTCTGATAACTACATGAGACACTGTTGCTAACCAAACATGTACCAGCAATGACCCACAGAAGGATCAGTGGTTCTGAACACCTACAGTTCAAGTGCCATTGTATCTGAAGGATAGACTCATGGTGTTATCTGGGACCAGAATCTGCATTCCACTAGGGATGGTGACTGTCTTGCCCTCTCCCGACATATCTTGGAAAAGCCACTGCTGGAACAGCTTTGACATTTCTGCAGCAACAAGTGGGTTCACTGGACAATGTGAGCATAAGTCTTAAATCAACCCTGTATGAAGCAACGGCAGGAAACATAGGCCCACCTCCTGGCTGGATCATCCAGTTCTCTCTAAAGCATCCGCAAATAGAGCTGCCTCTTTTGTGATGATTAAACATTCTTGGACCATTCAGGAGCCACAAAGAGGGCCCCTATAGGAAACTCTGGGCTTTTTGGTAATCTGGGCATATTAGAAGCTTGAGAAATTAATTGTACTATTGAAAGAACTGTGACTTTATTTGTTCTGCAACTAGTTACATGAAATAATAGTGGGGACGTTTAATGAGAACTTACGATTCTCCAGGCACGATATCAAGTCATTTACATAACATAACTCCTTGACTTTTTGCAACATGAAAGGGTACTTTACACTCAAAGTACATTTTACGCTCAAGGTAACTGAGCCCTGAGAAGGGAAATCACTCATTCAAGATCACCAAACTGTGGTATGGTTGAGACAGACTCAAGATTTCTGATAGCCTTTCTATCAGAAAGCCTTTCCCACTATGAAACACAGCCATGCTTGAACTATAGAGACAGAAATGTTACAGTAGACACATTTGCTTATGGAATTTCCTGATGGTCCATTGCTTTGGACTCCACACTTCCACTGCAGGGGCCACAGGTTCAATCTCTGGTCAGGGAACTAAGATTCTGCAAGCTGTGTAGCTTGGCCAATAAGTAAATAAGAAATAAACATGTTAGCTTAAAGGATGTGTATGTATTTTTGGAGTCGCAATGAGTCAGACATAATTTAATGACTGAACAACAACAACAACGTGTATTTGTGAGATCTCTGTCTCAGAGCAAGCTAAATCATCATTGTGTCTTACCTTTAAGAGAGGAGTTTCGGTAGAAGAGTTTGGTGTCCAAATGGCAGGAATAGCCCTGCTGAGCTCCTGGCTACCAGGTGAACTTGGCCAAGTGGATTTTCTTTCTAATCTAAGAGCAGCCCAGTTGGAAAACCAGGCACAGCACAAGAGCCTTTTTCTGAAAAACAAATCTTATAACCGAGCCAGGCTTTGTCCCTGGGTGGAAAAATTGCCACAAAATGAGAGGCAGGAAGAAGCATCCTTCTCTAACTGCCAGAGTGATTCCAGGGCTATGTGAAAATGTGCCAGAAGGCAACACAATTAGCAAATCCTGACACCAGTGGCTGCCTCTCTCCTGGACAATGTCTTTGTCAGAGCCAACATCTGCCGGCTTACCTTGCCCAGCCAGGATGGGGGCTGCACTAGCCCTGCTGCCCACACACTCCATGCCAGGTGCATTTGGCAGAGTCAGGCCCCTCGAGGGCTGTGTGGCCTGGCCGTCTTGAGAAGGGGCCCAGCCTAAAGGTCCCAGGTGGCCCCACGAGCAATGCTGCTGCTGCCAACAGAACCCCTTGCCTGAAAATACTGACCACGGCTCAGAAGACAAGATAAATGCTATGGATAAGATTGAAGTGGACACAGAACATATTAGAATGTCTTTGCTGCAAGGCCTCTGCAAAATGTGTTTGTTCAACAGAACTAATAATATTAGCTAGCACTGACTGAGCAGGGGGATTCGGTGCAGGTTCTCTTCCAAGCGCTTTGGGCACTTTCTCTCCATCAGCCTTACAACACAGAGGAGGGTGGGGCTACACACTCCATCCTCCAGACTGAGAAAACTGAAGCTCAGAGAGGCTGAGTAACTTCACTCCAATACTGGTAAGCAGCAGAGCCCAGGTAGCGTTAGAATTAGTCCCAACCCGGAAAGTCTTCCCAGGTGGCACTAGTGGTAAAGAACCCTCCTTCCAGTATAGGAGACATAAGAAATGTGGGTTCGATCCCTGGGTCAGGAAGATCCTGGGGAGGAGGCATGGCAACCCACTCCAGTATTCTTGCCTGGAGAATCCCATGGACAGAGGAGCCTGACGGGCTACAGTCCATAGGGTCGCACAGAGTCAGACATGACTGAAGCGACTCAGCACACACACGCATGCACGCCAATCTAGAAGACTCTTATTCCACACTGCCTTCCCCTAGTTCCGTGCTTGGTAAAGTAAATCCTGAAACACACACCCCAGGGAGTCAGCCCCCTTTAAAAGGAAGACAAAAACGCACATCCGCCTACTTCATACATTTTTGTGACTTTATATTCACATGCATGACTCATAACAGTGTGACTACCCATTCACACTCATGACTAGTAGCAGTGTGACTCTACCTGTTCACACTGATGACTAGTAACAGTGTGATTACACATTCACACTCAAGGTTAGTAACAGCACAATTTTCTGGGGGGGGGGGGTTATGAATCTAGATTGGAGCTCTGGCCAAAAAATCAATTTCAAGAAAAAGTAAATTTGGAAATTTTAGGCAAGAATCAGTGTGTCCTTTTTTCCCCCTGTGTCTTAATTTTAGCTCTAAAGCCAGAGGGCAGGACAACAGAATGTCTGACTTTCCTTCCAATTCCAAAATGCTGTATTCCTCAGAAAACCTGCACCATGGGTGTGCTGAAAGCAAAGGGAACCCAACCAACCCTAGTGCATGGGCATGCTGTATCAACATCATGTCCATTCCTGTCCGGCCTTCTCCCCTCAAATGGCCTCTTTTCTCTGTTCCATCTGTCCAAATTCTCTCAAACAGAATAATTCCTACTCTTATGCCATCTGCTCCCGGAGGCCTTCTTTGAGCCACTCAGCTGGAGGTGGCTCCTATACCTCAAAACAGTATGCACTCCCCCCAGCGAATTACTGTCTCTTCTGTGCTGTCTCACAGCACAGCGAGATAGAGAATTGCACGCTAGCCCCACCTGGACCGTCCAGCAGGCATGAGCCAAGCAGATGTGTAGATGATTGTGGCTGGGGCGGGGGAAGGAGGGCGTGGCCTGATGAAGTTCCACGCAAGGGCTCTTGGAGTGGAGAGGGGGAAAGGTGTTTGGTAGGTGCTGGGTGTGAGGTTTTGGGGAGAAGGACACAAAACTGAAAGTAAGAATTGTTAGGAATTATTACAGGCAATTATATTCCTATACTTTAATCATTTAAAAAATAATTTCATTTACCTATTCATTTACTTTTGGCTGTGCTGGGTCTTTGTTGCTGTGTGGGCTTTTCTCTAGTTGTGGTGACGGAAGGCAGCTCTCTTTCGTAGTGGGCTCCTTTTGTGCTGGAGCACAGGCTCTAGGTGGATGGGCTCCAGTAGCTGTGGCACGTGGGCTCAGAAGTTACAGCTCCAGGGCTCTAGAGCACAGTGTCAGGAGCTGTGGCACACAGGCTTTGTTGCTCTGGGGCAGGTGGGATCTTCCTGGACCAGGGATTGAACCCATGTCGCCTTCATTGGCAGGTGGTTTCTTTAACATTGAGACACCAGGGAAGCCTTAGAAGCTCTAGGTTCATCTCGTGTGGCCTTTCTGAAGCCTCCGCAGATACTATAGCCAAGAAGAGCCATCCACTCACTCCAGTGCCTGAACTGTAGCCAGGTTAGATATGAACCAGGGATGGACGCTATAGACTTTTCCATCCATTGATTTATTTACATATCTGTGCCCTCCACTGCATGGTGAGCAACTGGAGAGTTGAGGCCATACTAGAATCCTTTTTCACGTCCAGGTCTTGGTAAGTGTTGAATTAGCAAAGGTGACAATTTTCAAGGCACCAAGTGCAGAATTTTGTGTATGATTAATCGTTAGTAATATATAAGAATTAGTCATTGCTTACTATTTACCAGAGAGAATGCCAATTCTTTCAATGGAATGTCAGATTTAATCTGTTTGATAACTCTATAAATAACCATATAACATAAGTGGCTCAATAATAAAGAACCTGCCTGCAATTCAGGAGACATAGCAGGAGCCATGTGTTTGATTTCTGGGTCAGGAAGATCTCTGGGGAAAGAAGTGGCAACCCACTCCAGTATTCTTGCTTGGAAAATCCCATGGACAGCCCATGGGATCACAAAACAGTCAGATATGACTTAGTAACACAACAACAACTACTATTACTAGCTTTTTACTTATGAGAAAAAAAAATGAAACTTAAGAGTAAATAAGTCCCTAGCACAAGTCTCTACTACAAGAAAGACTGAAGGCAGGAGAAGGGGGTGACAGAGGATGAAATGGTTGGATGGCATCACCGACTTGATGGAAAAGAGTTTGAGCAAGCTCTGGCAGTTGGTGATGGACAGGGGAACCTGGTGTGCTGCAGTCCACGGGGTCTCAAAGAGTCAGACACGACTGAGCAAGTGAACTGAACTGAATTACTACTAGCAACTGGATGAGCCAGGAATCAAAACTAAACTGAACTTGTGTGTTCAGCTTTAATATTGCATCAAGATGGAAAAAGGTGAAGGAAGAAACAAATTATCTATAATATGGGAACAGGGGTCAGATATTAACATGGTGTAATGAAGTAACATATTTAAATTTTAAATAAGCATGTATCACCCTACACAACTTGATAATTTTTGATTATGCATCCTGTGATTATTATATGTGGTTGATTATTATCCCTTTTCACGTAGCTACAATTGCTTCAATACAGATAACCAACTCAAAGACATTTTTGTGTACTGAAAGAGAGGAAATCGCTCAGTCGTGTCCAACTCTTTGCAACCCCATGGACTGTAGCTTACCAGGCTCCTCTGTCCATGGGATTTTTCCAGGCAAGAGTACTGGAGTGGGTTGCCATTTCCTTCTCCAGAGGATCTTCCCGACATAGGGAGTGAACCTAGGTCTCCTGCATTGCAGGCAAACGCTTTACCATCTGAGCCACCATAGTTTGGCTTCCCTGGTGGCTCAGACGGTAAAGTGTCTGCCTGCAATATGGGAGATCTGGTTCAATCCCTGGGTCAGGAAGATCCTCTGGAGAAGGAAATGGCTACCCACTCCAGTACCCTTGCCTGGAAAATCCCATGGACAGAGGAGACTGGTAGGCTACAGTCTATGGGGTCGCGAAGAGTAGGACATGACTGAGCGACTTCACTTGTGCACAAAAAGACCTCAGCAAATACTTGGCTGGTTGACTCACAGGTTGAGAACTTAAGTGGAATTCATGGTAGAAGAGAAGAAAATACTATAGGTGGCTCCCTCCACATCTGCTAGCCGTCTCTTTCCAGTAGTCTTTCTTCTGTGCTGCAGAGACTGGAAAACTAAAAGTGGTACTTCCTAGATTCCCTAGGACCTAAGGTTTTGGATATGATTTTAATTTTGCGTTCAGATTCACCTGGCAGCACTTGACTCAGAATCAAGCTGGGCAGGCTGAGTTGTAACATAGAAGGCATTGTGTTGCTGGTATTGATTGACCTTGCAGTCTCAATATGACCTTGGAACCAAGAGTCCCAGCAGTGCCTTCCTGGCCTGCAGCATCCTTTCTGTGATACAGGCAGTAGTCCCTTTGGTAGCCAATTCTATAGTGTTATTCTAGAAATCAGTCTTGGAAGTTAATTCTACAGCTTGTTCCTCGTATTCCTCTAATAATTCCCTGCATTAAATCTCTCAAAAATTATTAAAGAAGTCCTGTCATCTATAGCTAAGATGTGATGGATACAATATTTGGTACCAGAAATGGTTATCAGCATTGGATTCCCAAGGATGAAAATCTAAGGTAGATTATGTGACCTGGCTAAAGTGAAGGTAGTGAAGCCCTGGTTACCTTTGAGGCTAGAACACTAGTAACCTGTGTGGTAAGACAGTATTTAAATGGCCACATGTGGTCATCTAGAATGAAGCATCTGTTGGAGGCACAGTTTGGCAAACAGAGTGGTAACTAATTTTGTTCTGCTGACACCAGGTACCTGGCATCTGACGAAGGTTAGTAAACTAAGATAGTGAATGGAGGAATGTGCCTGGCTCACCTCCTTCTTCCAACGGGCAGCATATTTGAGCATCCTCATGATTTCCCCCCTGAACAGTGTTTGACACTTGCCTGAAATTGGTGGAGGTGCCATGACAAATGCCCTATCATTCTTCCAAATGAAATTATTACAGTTTTGGATAAGTTATGTGTGTGTTTATATGGACGAGTGAGGAAGAATTATTCCCTAAAAATAACTAAAATTCACTTTTAGGGTAAACAAAACTGGCTTTATCGTCTTTATGGATATGCTAGTGCATTTCAATGTTTTTCCACAAGTTGTCCAGCTCCAAATTTGAGAAATGCCAATTTGTCAAAAGCCCTGGAGATTGTCCGCTCTCTCCACTTCACTCCATCTCAGGCTGCTTGACAAGTCACTGGTCTTCTTGGCCACAGCAATGAAGAGCCCCCCAAATTCCTCCCTCATAATTTGGTATTATGTTGGCAAAATATGCACAGTTTGGAATTGTGTTGACTGAAATATGCACCGAAGTTTCCTATTTCTGGTGCCAGGGAATATTGTCTACACAAGAACAAATTGAATCTCTGCCACACAGTAATTGCCTGGCGCCCCCAAAGTTGATGTGTTTGACTATGCAGCAGAGATTAAGCTTCTCCAAGGACCAACTCTCAGCATATTTAGAAAACTTAATTTTATATTTTTACTTACAAGGTTTTTTTTTTTTTTCCTTTCTTGAATTACTTATTAAAAAATAAAAGTCCTATAACCATTTTTCTTTTGATAAAACTCAGGCAGCCACAGCCTGGTCTTCCCTTGGGTCCTCAACAAAGCGGTTTTATCTCTCCACTTCCTGGTCACAGACCACTCAGAGATCAAGGCTTCTGCAGCCCTTTCTGTCTTTCCTGGAGAAGAGGAAAGAGAAGCTAGGGTGCTGAATATGTAAATCCTCCCTGGCAGACAGCCTTTGTTGTCTGATCATGGTGTGGGGAGGCCAAACTCTAACCCCAGAATCCACAAAAGCTTAGAAGGAGGCTCTGTGAGGTGTTCATGGAGGGAATAGTGAAGGTTAAAGAAGAAAGCTAAAAGGAATCTCAGTGAAAAGGACTTGACTACACTGGCTTCTTTTTTTTTTTTTTTTTTCCCCCTTCAGTTTACAGTATAAAATGGTAGCACAAGACTAAAAGAAAAGAAAGGCTCGTCCCTGGCAATATCAGTCCTGATAAAAGCTTGTCTCTAAACTGTTTGGGCACTTGAGGTTCCTCAACCAGACCATGCAAGCTGGCCTTCAGGGTGATCTGACCAGAGACCCAGACAATGTCAGCTGTGGTGCTTAGCAACACTGACTTCAAGATCCAGGGCATCCAAGCCAGTTAAAGAGAACAGTGATGAGTTCCAATGTACCACTGAGTGGCATCTGAAATTAGAACTTTGCTAACTTGATTCCCAGGGCTTTCCTCATGGCTCAGTGGAAAAGAACATGCCTACCAATACAGGAGAAACAGGTTCAATCCCTGGGTCAGGAAGACCCCCTGGAATAGAAAATGGCAACCCACTCCAGTATTCTTGCCTGGAACATACCATGCACAGAGGAACCTTGTAGGCTATAGTTCATGGGATCAAAAAAGTGTCAGATATGACTTAGTGAGTAACCAACAACCTTGATTCCCATAGCTGAGAGTCTTTCTTTTTCTTCTTTTCTGTTTTCCTCATTCTATCTTACTTTCTGATTGACTTTCCAGTCCCCCCACCAACACACACATCCCAGTAGTAGAGCTTGATTGCCATCTGTCCTCACTCACTGTAGCCACTTGGTGGGCTTCTGAAGAGCTGCCTGTCCACGTCTATCTGTCTCACCATTGTATCTGCCTCCATGTAACCACTGAGTCTGCTCTAATCCAGGCTGGTTGGAATTTGATGGTTTCTACCTAAATGACTCCAAGGATTGCTTCTTCCTGAGAGTTCTGCTGTGGGTCCCACTCACCAGATTTGGCTCCTAAATAATGATGTTGGCCCCCATCAAACTTGTCATGAACTTTGAATGTGCTATAGCTTTCCCTGAGATGAAATTGTTTCACTTATCAAACATTCCTTGGTCTTGGGAGCTGGATCCAAAGAAGAATAAGGTCGTGGCCCCTACTTTTGAGGAACTCAAACTTTGCTCCAACTGAGGGGCATAGACATAATCAGTACTTTAAAATAATCAGGTGTTACAAAAAATGAGTTGAGGGATATCTTTTATTCTTTGGGCTGTTAAATAAATACTAAATATCATAATTGGGTAGCTTATAAACAACAGACGTGTATTTCTTCTAGCTCTAGAGGCTGAAAGTATCAAGGTGCCAGCATGAGTTGGTGAAGGCCACATGATGGAGGGAGCAAGGGAACTCTCTTGGCCTCGTCTATAAGTTATTAATCTCATTCATTAGAGCTCTGCCCTCATGTTCCAATCACTTCCCAATGGCCCTTCTTCTAATATCCTCATCACATTACGGTCAGAATTTCATGCCAAGGAGATGGGAGCCTATGAGTGACTCTAAGGCAGAGTGGATAAGCTATAACCCGTGGGCCAAATCTACAGGCTGCCTGTTTTTATAAATGCAGGTTTTTGAATATAGCCATGACCATTCATGTACTTCCTGTGTCAGACTCTTCATTAGTCTTGCAAGGTTAGAGTTGGGTAGCTTCAACAGAGGCTGTCTGGCCTAGTAAAAGTCTAAAACATATACTGTCTGACTCTTTATAGAAAGAGTTTTCAGACCCTTGCTCTAAGCCAAGGAATAATATGGTCAGATGGACATTTTAGAAAGATCATTCTAAAAGCTGTGTGTAGCTCGGTATAAGATCTCATTTGGAAACAAAAAAATATGGGGTTTCTAGGAGATTTGAAACCTTTAGACTGTTTCACAAAACCCAAATCTTTCAGTCTTGTGCAGTATTATTATGATTTTCTCACTTCCCTCCAATTTACTATCATGTTTGTATATTGGCCTCTTATGCTCATTCACTAAGTCATGTCTGACTCTTTGTGACCCCATGGACTATAGCCTGCCGGGCTCCTCTGTCCATAGGATTTCCCCAGGCCATAGTACTGGAGTGGGTTGCTATTTCCTTCTCCAGGATATTGGTCTCTAAGTCAGACCAAATTCCTTTAGGGCCAGGGATTTTAGCATTGTAATTTTTTTGTCTTTGTATCCCTGGTGCCTATGTCACTGCCTCCTACCTCTGGCTTAATAATAGAATTTAAAGGAAAGGGTGAATTACTGTCCAATGCACATGGAACCACTATCGTCCTGTTTACCTGCTCTGAGTGTGTGCCCTTAGCCTGGTGCCTGTTTGCAAGTGGGAACCCTGAGAGGTGATGATCTGGTCTCTTGCTGTGCCTAGAGCCCTCAAAATGACTCTGACCTGAGAAGGTTTTTGTTTTTTTAATCGCCCATTTTTTTTCTTTTTTTTTTTTTAATTGGAGGAAAATTGCTGTACAATGTTATGTTGGCCTCTACCACACATCAACATGAATCAGCCACAGGTATACATATGTCCCCTCTCTCTTGAATCCTCCTTCCCCATCTTCCAACCCATCCCACTTCTTTAAGTTGTCATAGAACTCTGAGTTGAGCTCCCTGTATCATACAGCAAATGCTCACTTGCAATCTACTTTACATATGATAATGTATGTGTTTCCATGCTGTTCTCTCAATTTGTCCCACCCTTTCCTTCCCCCAGTGTCCACAATCTCTTCTCTATGTCTGTGTCTCCATTGCTGCCATGCAAATAAGTTCATCAGTACCATCTTTCTAGAGTTGTGTATGTGTTTCTTTTGCCTTTAGGTACTTGGAGAAGATCTACTTTGAGGTTCTTTCCAGGCTGTGTCACCAGGTACGCATCTTCTTGGCTGAGGTTCTAGGGGGAAGAAAGCAAAGTGAGGGTTGGGTTTACTCCTGGCCACCAGGAGTCCTTTGTGAGGCCAATCAGCATTTGCAAATGAAGATTAAGAACCAGGCAAACAACCCAGCAAATAATAACTGCAAAGCTGGCCTAATCTTAATGAAATGTGCAACATATATTTATATAAATCAGAGTGATTCTTGCTTGCTTTCCCTGTAATTTGCTCAGATGGGTTTGGAATGACACAATCAATTGTTTAGTCACTGACTTTGCCCTATTTTGAAGAGTCCCTCAGCAGCCCATGCCATGCTTGCAATGACATCCAGCTGGCCCTGTGGGAACTCAAGCCCACTGAAAATGTATCACTTTCTGAAATCATCATTTCCTGAAATTCTCTCAGGAAAGCCAGGAATTGTCTTTCAACCTGAATCTCAAAGAGGACGCAGTGGAGGGAAGTGTGGGTGTGATGACTTTTACTGGGGTCCTATTAGCAATAATTTCCCTCCATCTCATACCAATTCTCCATCCTCTTGTCCTCAGAGATTTCAGGGTTCCCAGAATGGAGCTCTTCAGCACCCACTGCTGTCATTATGACTCAGCTTGCCAATCCAGGCATGAAGAAGCCAGAACAAGCAGATCACAATAAGACATGGAAGCAGGATGCTGGTGCTATGACCTCACATCCTCCATCTGATTCACTGCCTCCCCTGACACCCCACACCTGTCATGCCCCTCCTGTGTCCTCTTTCTTATCTCTTCAATTCAGTGGTTCTCCAAATGTGTTTGAGGATGCCTGCATGCTAAGTCACTTCAGTTGTATCTGACTCTGCGATCTCATGGACGGTAACCCACCAGGCTCCTCTGTCCATGGAATTCACCAGGCAAGAATACTGGAGTGAATTGTCATGACCTCCTCCAGGGGATCTTCCCAACCCAAGGGTTGAACCCATATCTCTTATGTCTCCTGCACTGCAGGCAAGTTTTACCACTAGCGCAACCTGATCTGCAAAGAGACACGTGTACCCCAATGTTCATCACAGCACTGTTTATAATAGCCAGGACATGGAAGCAACCTAGTTGTCCATCAGCAGACGAATGGATAAGAAAGCTGTGGTACATATACACAATGGAGTATTACTTAGCCATTAAAAAGAATACATTTGAATCAGTTCTAATGAGGTGGATGAAACTGGAGCCGATTATACAGAGTGAAGTAAGCCAGAAAGAAAAACACCAATACAGTATACTAACACATATATATGGAATTTAGAAATATGGTAATGATAACCCTGTATTTGAGACAGCAAAAGAGACACAGATGTAAAGAACAGAGTTTTGGACTCTGAGGGAGAGGGAAAGGGTGGGATGATTTGGGAGAATGGCATTGAAACATGTATACTATCATGTAAGAAATGAATTGCCAGTCTATGTTCGATACAGGATACAGGATGCTTGGGGCTGGTGCACTGGGATGACCCAGAGAGATGATTTGGGGAGGTTTGTGGGAGGGCGGTTCAGAGTTGGGAACTCATGTACACCTGTGGTGGATTCATTTCAATGTATGGCAAAACCAATATAGTATTGTAAAGTAAAAAAATAAAATTAAAAAAAAGAAAAATACAAACAACAACAACAAAAACAAACTTTGTTTGTTTAAAAATTTTCTAAATCTCTTGGGCTGTAGCCACAGAATGTGCTTTTTAAACAGACTCTGTGAAGGGATTATTTTGCTCATTCAAGTTTGGGAATGACTGAGTTTAACCTAGATATTGAGGGAACTTGGTTCTGTTACTGTATTTTGGATCTGTCCTATTTTTAATTTGTCCAGTGCCTAAGACTCCTTCCTGCTGCTGCTGCTGCTGCTAAGTCACTTCAGTAATGTCCGACTCTGTGTGACCCCATAGACGGCAGCCTCACCAGGCTCCCTCATCCCTGGGATTCTCCAGGCAAGAACACTGGAGTGGGTTGCCATTTCCTTCTCCAATGAGTGAAAGTGAAAAGTGAAAGTGAATTCACTCAGTCGTGTCCGACTTGTAGTGACCTCATGGACTGCAGCCTACTAGGCTCCTCTGTCCATGGGATTTTCTAGGCAAGAGTACTGGAGTGGCTTGCCATTGCCTTCTCCAAGACTCCTTCCTATGATCCCTCAATTCTTTTGCCAGGTCATTTCTGACCCTTTTATCTTATTCTTTATAAAGTCTTATACTTGCAGTTTTGTCCAGGTGAACCACTGTGTCTCCATCCCATTTTTTCAGGCCTCAGTTTAGATGTCACCTTCCCAGAGAAGTATCCCCTGAATATCATTTTTAAAGTTCCTCCTTCAACTTGGTTCCTATCATATATTCTGCTTTTTTTTCTTCAGAGTGTGTAGCAGAGTCTGTAATCATGCTGTTGTTCATTCATTTGTGTTTGTTGTGTTAGATCCCATGGGCATGTAAGCCTTACAGAGTCAGGAACCTGTGTCATCTCATTCTCTACTGGATCCCCAGAACCTAGCCCAGTGCCTGACACTTTATAGGTATTCAACAGATGTTCACTAAATGTATGGATGGTTGATGAAATCAAGGAAAATGGAAGATTTCAACAGAAGTCCAGCCATTCAAGTCATTTTGAGCAAATGGCCTGGTGACTTCGATGATGGGTAGAGGGAGAGGTGCATTGTCTCACTCTGGCATTCAGGGCTCCTCACCCTGTGGCCTTAATCCATGTGTTTGGTCCCCAGGTCTCATTAGACCCTACAAGTACCCTATCCTCTGTTTAGCACTCCCTATTCCTGAGCCGCTCCCATTGTATTCCTGCCTCTAATATCTTTCCTCAACAGTTCCCTCTACTAAGAATTCCTGCCTTCCCATTGTGGTCTTATAAGTCTATAAAAGTGCTGTGTATAAGACTCAATACTTGCAATTTTTAAAGGAATCTCCACACTGTTCTCCATAGTGGCTGTACTAGTTTGCATTCCCACCAACAATATAAGACAGTTCCCTTTTCTCCACACTCTCTCCAGCATTTATTGCTTGTAGACTTTTGGATTGCTGCCATTTCTGACTGGTGTGAAATGGTACCTCATTGTGGTTTTGACTTGCATAATAAGTAAAGTTGAGCATCTTTTCATGTGTTTAAATGTCTATTTAGTTCTTTGGCCCATTTTTTGATTGGGTTGTTTATTTTTCTGGAATTGAGCTGCATAAGTTGCTTGTATATTTTTGAGATTAGTTGTTTGTCAGTTGCTTCATTTGCTAATATTTTCTCCCATTCAGAAGGTTGTCTTTTCACCTTGCTTATAGTTTCCTTTGTTGTGCAGAAGCTTTAATTTTAATCAGATCCCATTTGTTTATTTTTGCTTTTATTTCCAGTATTCTGGAAGGTGGATCCCAGCAGTCCCACTGCTGGGCATACACACTGAGGAAACCAGAATTGAAAGAGACACGTGTACCTCAATGTTCATCACAGCACTGTTTATAATAACCAGGACCTGGAAACAACTTAGATGTCCATCAGCAGATGAATGGATAAGAAAGCTGTGATATATATACACAATGGAGTATTACTCAGCCATTAAAAAGAATACATTTGAATCAGTTCTAATGAGGTGGATGAAACTGCAGCTAATTATACAGAGTGAAGTAAGCCAGAAAGAAAAACACCAATACAGTATACTAACACATATATATGGAATTTAGAAAGATGGTAATGATAACCCTGTATGTGAGACAGCAAAAGAGACACAGATGTATAGAACAGCCTTTTGGACTCTGTGGTAGAGGGAGAGGGTGGGATGATTTGGAAGAATGGCATTGAAANTCAATGTTCATCACAGCACTGTTTATAATAACCAGGACCTGGAAACAACTTAGATGTCCATCAGCAGATGAATGGATAAGAAAGCTGTGATATATATACACAATGGAGTATTACTCAGCCATTAAAAAGAATACATTTGAATCAGTTCTAATGAGGTGGATGAAACTGGAGCCAATTATACAGAGTGAAGTAAGCCAGAAAGAAAAACACCAATACAGTATACTAACACATATATATGGAATTTAGAAAGATGGTAATGATAACCCTGTATATGAGACAGCAAAAGAGACACAGATGTATAGAATGGACTTTGGGACTCTGAGGGAGAGGGAGAGGGTGGGATGATTTGGGAGAATGGCACTGAAACATGTGTACTATCATGTAAGAAATGAATTGCCAGTCTATGTTCGATACAGGATACAGGATGCTTGGGGCTGGTGCATGGGGATGACCCAGAGAGATGATATGGGGCGGGAGGTGGGAGGGGTTTCAGGATTGGGAACTCATGTACACCTGTGGTGGATTCATGTCAATGTATGGCAAAACCAATACAGTATTGTAAAGTAAAATAAAGTTAAAAAAAAAGACTCAATAAATGAAGAAATATTTAGCGAGTAACTTGTAGGTGCCTGTGAAAAAGTGATAGTGAAATTTGTTTAGTTGTGTTGAACTCTTTGGGTCTCCATGGATTGTAGCCTGCCAGGCTTCTCTGTCCATGGAATTCTCCAGGTAGGAGAATGGAGTGGGTAGCTATTCTCTTCTCCAGCAGATCTTCCTGACCCAGGGATCAAACCCAGGTCTTATGCATTGCAGGCAGATTCTTTACCATATGAGCCACCAGGGAAGCCCTGGCACTGGGGCTCATAGGGCGGAAAAGCTGCCAGGATGTCTGTGTGAACTCAGAAAGGTACTTCCCCACTGGGTCTCCTTGACTCATTTGCCTCTGTCCAAGGTGTTTGTGTCGCTACAGGCTTCTCTGGCTCTGAGATTACTGTGACACTCATAGTGGAACTGTAGACATTGGGTTAGGTCAGAGGAGAGAGAATATCTGGGGCAGATTCTGCATCTCCTCAAATGCTGCCGCATAGAAAACTCCACTCTTTGATTAGCTCTTGTCTTCTCTCGCCTTAATGCCGCCCAGACAGCCAGGCCACATATAACACTGGGCAGAAATCAATGCAGCCCATTTCTAAAAAACAAACAAAACAGTCCCAGTGTCACGTTGAGGATGATAATAGCTTAGCAGCACCTTTGGTTCAGAGGAGCCGTTAAATTTCAGGTTCCCCTGAGCACTAACAGGAAAAGAGCTTCCCAAACCAGGTTGAATCTGTCCCAACCAGAGACTCAAATCACTTCCCTACAGGAAGAAGAGGTGGTCTGAATGTGAAGCTGCAAAGAGGTTCATGGTTACAAATACTCTGCCCTGCCAGCATCCCACCTGCTCCAGCTGGTGCCCCCCTATTGGAAAAAAAGGCAATAGAATGAACTTAAATTTATCTTACAGCCACACCTTTTTGAGATGCATCTGAGGAGAGTGAGAAAAGACCTCTGTGGACCTACTCTCAACAAAATGGCATGTAAGGGCTTTGAGGATAGACAGACCTGGGTTTGAAACCTGAGCCCTCCTTTTATTGGCTACAGAACCTTAATCCTGTTGCCTAAAGTTTTAGTTTCATCTTTTGTCAAAGGAACTATTGGAAGAATCACTGGCAACCATATGAAGCACCTGGCAACATTCAGGGGACATTGTAGGTGATCAGTAAATTATGTTTATTTTCTTTTTGTCTGTTAGTCTGGTCTTTGCTCTGAGCCTACATGGTCATCTTTTTTCTTGCTTGCATGCTTTTATTATTTTTTTTAATTGGAGGACAACTGCTTTACAATGCTGTTCTAGTTTCTGCTGTACAACAGTGTAAATCTGTTATGCTGTTGTTCAGTTGCTAAGTAGTGTTCAACTTTTTGTGATCCCATGGAATGCAACACGCCAGGCTTCCCTGTTCTTTACTATCTTTCTGAGTTTGCTCAAACTCATGTCCATTGAGTTGGTGTTGCTACCCAACTATCTGATCCTCTGTCTCCCCCTTCTCATCCTGCCCTCAATCTTTCCCAGCATCAGAATCTTTACCAATGAGTCAGCTCTTTGCATCAGGTAGCCAAAGTATTGGAGCTTCAGCTTCAGCGTCAGTCCTTCTAATGAATGTTCAAGGTCGATTTCCTTTAGGAAATGGCTGGTTTGATCTCTGTGCTGTTCAAGAGGCTCTCAGGAGTCTTCTCCAGCACCACAGTTCGAAAGCATCAATTCTTCCACACTCGGTCTTCTTCGGCCCTTCTCAGTTCCTATGACTACTGGAAAAATCATAGCTGTGACTTACAGGCCTTTGTTGACAAAGTGATGTCTTTGCTTTTTAGTATGTTGTCTAGTTTGTCATAGCTTTTTTCCCCAAAGAGTAAGTGTCTTTTAATTTCGTGGCTGCTGTCACCATCTGCAGTGACTTTGGAGCCCAAGAAAATAAAATCTGCCACTGTTTCCACTTTTTCCCATCAATCTGCCTTGAAGTAATGGGACCAGATGCCATGATCTTAGTTTTTTGAATGTTGAGTTTTAAGCCAGTTATAAGCCAGAACCAGCTGTAAGGTTACATGTCTCCCCTCCCCCTTGAGCATTCCTAGCAACTCCCATCCCACCCCACTCTAGATCTTCACGGAGCACCAAGTTGAGCTCCTGGTATTATCCAGCAGCTTCCTACCAGCTATTTTGCATATGGTAGTGTGGATATGTCAGTGCTATTCCCTCAATTTGTATGGTCATCTTTCAATATACAATTCCTTATACATGCCCTGCCTCCAACCCGTTTTTCAGTGCAGGTATTTTGTGGGAGGTATAAAGCTCTGTGTCTCCCACAGGCCAAATTCACCCAGCCAGCCTTCTGACTTGCACGGCTCACATTGTATATCCTTCTGGCACCAACCTTATCAAAGTCAACCATGATTGTTTAAACTTCCCTCCCAAGATGGAGAGTTATTTTTGGACCTGCAGATTGTATTTGTTTCTATACCCCTATCACCAGGCAAAGCGCCTAGTATCTAATAAGTGTTCTGATTTCCTGTGGCCCAGGGATTTGAAACAACACCCTAGGTGAGGCAGAGACACAGTGAAGGCAGGAGATTCAACAGCTGATGCTGTGGCATAGAAGTCAAGAGGGACACATAGCTCTATTTGTTACAGAAATCCAATACATAACAACAGCACTTTGCAGGAAAGAAATGGCTTTTTTATTCTCTACACACTCATTCATGCAGCAAATATTTACTGGACATCAATACTGCATGAGATGCTGTGAGGCAGAACTAGAAATGAACTTTGAATCCAGCTTTCTTCAAACCAACCCAGTTCGATCTGGGAAGAATGCATGAGGTTGGCCTATCAAATCACAGGCCGATTCTTTGCCTTCAAGGAGTCCCAAGTCTGTTTGGAGAGACAAGATTAAAAACCAAGGAGTAATTTTGTGTTTAAGATATTAGCCATATTATCTGTCATTGTAGTGCAAATATTTTGTCAGTGTGCTATTTGCTTTCTATTTTGTTTGTGTGGATGTAAACTTGGAGAAACTTTCAATGTGTGTGTAGTCAAGTCTGTCAATCATTTCATTTCAGCCTCTTTGGGTATATAAGTCTGCCCATGAAGTTTCTGATTATTTCTGTGTTGGTGGGATTTATTTTTTTTTTTATTTTTGCTAACTCGCAATTTTCATTTCTATGCAGTGAAACTCTATTAGAATTTGGAATAAGAAAACCCTTTTTTTCTTGTCATTATGCAAAGTACCATTATAAAATCAAACAGAATACACTGGAATTGAACAAAGAACCTAAGTATATCTGGAAAGAGTGAAAATGTATTCCAAACCATCTAATTAAGAAAACAAGGAAATGTGTATTACTTTTAAGAATTAGTTCCATGGAAAATGTCAAACTGAAAAAAAAGTTAATCTCAGCTGTTTTGAAATTTAATTTCTGTAGACTAATTTCTTTTTTAACCATTTTAATCAATAAAGTATGGTTGCAAAAATGAGAACTTGTGTGAGCACTAAGGAGCATTCATGTCAACACTATACCACCACAGGAGTAGCTAGGAGAGGAATTAGACACGGAAATTACTGATTAATGAGATTTAAGACACATTTACTGAGATTATATTTATTAGAATATAACTTATTTAGCTGTTATAACAATGGTGAGGTCTGTGTTTTCATTCCTATTTAATTTATTTTTTAATGTTATTCTAAAGTATTTAACTTGTTTTGGTATTATTAATTTTGCCTTTCCTTCATTATTTCCCATTTCTTTATCTTTTCTCTTTTAAAATTAATTTTTATTGGAGTATAGTTGCTTCACAATGGTGTGTTAGTTTCTACTGTACAACAAGATGAATCAGCCATCCATATACCCATATCCCCTCCTTTTTGGACTTCCTTCCCTTTTAGGTCACCATAGTGAATTAAGTGGAGTTCCCTGTACTATATACAGTATGTTCCCATTAGTTATCTATTTTATGCATAGTATCAATAGTATATATGTATCAATGCCAGTCTCCCAATTTCTTCCACTCTCCCCACCCCTGCTTTCCCCTTTGATATCCACATATTTGTTCACTATGTCTACGTCTCTATTTCTGCTTTACAAATAAGATCATCTGTACCCTTTTTTCTAGATTCCGCAAATATGTGTTAATATACAGTATTTGGTTTTTTCTTTCTGACTTACTTTACTCTTATGGCTAAGACTCAGAGACAGCAAACTAGTTCCTTAAGTTTAAAGGTAAACTTATAACTTTCAATAAAAGTGAAACTGCAGACTCTCCAGAAAGTTCCCTACATGGAGTCCAAGGACCCATTTACATTCTTGTTAGCTGCCTTACGCTGTTTCTCCTTTTAAAGGAAACAGATGAGATTGTTAAAATGGAGACCAAGCTTGAAAATCACCAAGACAAAATCATTTCAGCCATGTAAGCCCCCATACTAAATTTAGCTTATTTCATGAACATAGGCTAAGCCTAAAAGGTTATTTTCTACAAATGTCACTGATAATCATAAATAAAATTTGTCAACTTCCTAAAATAGTACAGGATAATAAAGTTGAACCAATTCCCTGCTGTATAGAAATTCCATTGTAATTACCAATCACTCTAAAGGTTATTCATTAAAACAATTTTCTCATTTTTACTTTATAAGCTTTCCTGTGCCATCATGCCTCTGAGCTTCATACCAGTTTGAGATTTGAATACTCCCAGTTTGTGAACTATTTTTCTTTGTGCACAATAAACTCTTACTAGATACTATTTTACTGGTTTCAATTTTCACTGTTTATGGATTCAGTCTTTACTGTTCATGGGTTTTGGACACACAGACTTGTGGCTATTATCAATTATTTTTAAATAGGGAGCCCAGGTCTGGTTGCCATTCTCAGAGACGCACAACCTCTTTGCTACATGGGAGAAAAGTGTTGGCATCTTGTTTCATATTCCTTTGTTTGCAAGTGTGCTTACTTGCCTGTTCTGTTGGTACCAACATCAAGAAGAAATGTGTGTCCCTTTGGAACTTAAATAAGAAAAAGGATGATTATGAATCGATTTCCCCATAAGGAGTGACTTGTCTCTCCAGGGAGTGGGTTAACTGTAAGCTGCTCTCTGCTTCCTGTAGCAACTGGGTGAGCTCTGGGTCTCTGCGTCTCACACAGTTTAAGATTCCCACCTTCACAAGATACCTGAATAAGGATGGTTCATGGAACATGTATGTTTACCACTGTTCCTTCCATCACTGGTTTTTGTTCTACGTTTTAAGGCGTCAACCTATAAGACAAAAGGAATAGAAATGAATAACATTGTGGGGGGAACCGGGAAACTGAAACTTTTCGATGCGTCAGAGAGGCTCAGAACCAGGGTCAGGTACAAGCAAATATGGAGGTGAATGTGGGGCTGCAAATACAGGAGTGGTTGAAAGTATCTGAAAAAAGTTAATCCCATTCATTCCCCAACCCTGGCAGAAGACTGATGTTTCCACTACAGAGATAATGAGCCAAAATGGCTGATAAAATGAAAATGAGGAAGCTGTTTAACCTTTACAGTGATGAGTTGTTACCATACACATTTCCAGACAGTAGATGATTGGCTAAAAGTGATGACCTTGTACCATTTTAGGAAAATGACTTCAGTTTTGTTTTTGATGATCAGAGACATTTACAGGAAATAACCTAAGTTAGGTTTAGCTTGCATGCATGCTATGTTGCTTCAGTCATGTCTGACTCTTTGTGACCCTATGGATTGTAGCCTGCCAGGCTCCTCTGTCCATGGGACTTCCCAGGCAAGAATACTGGAGTGGGTTGCCGTGTCCTCCTCCAGGGGATCTTCCCAACCCAGGGATCAAACCCTTGTTTCTCATACCTAAGAGACAGGGTTGGATGGGTGGGTTCTGTATCACTAGCACCACCTGGGAAGCCCAGGTTTAGCTCAGGTTTATGAAATAAGCTAGATTTAGATCTGCTTCAATGGTTTAAGTGGATTTGTCTGTCTGGGAGATTTTCAAGCTTTGTCTCCATTTTATCAATATTTTATCAGAGCAATTCTGGCTTTAGAGGCTCTCGGGCTGTATGGGGTCAAGTGGACTACTCCATAGTAAAGCTCCCCAGTTTATACGAGGTATAAGACTTACCCAGCCCACAAAGGGTCCCCAGTCATCTTGCTCTTCTCTCTTAATGTGAATAGACAGCCAAATAGCTCCAGACATGTGAGGAAAACTTCCAGAGAACAAAGATGCAAAAGAAAAGAAAAGAGATGAAAGAGAGAAATGAAATGAAAACAATAACTTGGAGAAAATAGACTCAGAACAGGACAGCTAAGAAAATTAAATGCTCAGACTGATAAGGAAAGATACTATATTCATGTCACAAAAGCAAGATGCTATAAAAAGGAACCTTCAGAGAACCAAAAGGAACTCTTTAAAATTAAAAATGATAGTAGAAATGAAAAAACTCAATAGCAAGTAGAAAGATTAATGGGGGTACATATCTCAGAATAAAGATCAAAAAGATAGATATGGTAAACATTCCCAGGAGAGAGAAAGCAGAAGAGAGAACAGAAAACTATTTTTTTTTTTTTTTAGAAAAACAACTTGTCTAAAACCTCAGGGCATGTGAGTTTCTAGCCCAAAATGTCCCCAGATGCCCAGTGTAATGGATGAAAAGGCTAACATGGAATTTCAGAACTCTAGACAAGAGCCTTAAAATTTCTGGAGAAAAAAAATAAAGTCACAATCAAAAGAACAAGTATCTGTATGGCATGAGATTGCACAACAATAGAAAAAAAAAGATAAAAGACAAAGTATCCTTTTATAATTCTGAAGGGATTATAACAATGTTGAACAATCTTCAGTTCTATACTCAGCCCAAAGAATCAATTAAATATAAACATACAATATACTATTAAGATTTCAAACTTCTAAAGATTTATTAAGTTTTCAAACTTCTAAAGATTTATCTTAAAGAAAGATTTATTTCTGCAGTCTTTCTTGGAATTCCCAGGTGGCTCAGTGGTAAAGAATCTGCCTGCTAAAGAGAAGACGCAGTTTTGAACGCTGAGTCAGGAAGATGCCCTGGAGGAGGAAGTGGCAATCCACTCCAGTATTGCCTGGGTAATCCAATGGACAGAGGAGCCTGGTGGGTTACAATCCATGGGGTCACAAATTAGTCAGACATGACTGATCAGCTGAGCAAACACTTGCAAGCTTTCTCAGGAAGCTACTAGAGAAGGACTCTACCAAAATAAGGAAGTCATCTAAGAAAGAGAAGGTAAGGGCACTAAGAAACAGAAAAACAAACACAGGAGAGAAGAAAAGTGAATTCCAAGGTGATTGTGGTGGCCCCTGAGACAACAGGACAGCAGGTCCAGAAAAGGTGTCTCTCAGAAGATGCAGCTGATAAAAATCCAAGGTATTTGAGTGTATTGAAGGGAGATTTAGATATGTGATAGGGCTTTGGAGATTTGTGATAGGAATACAGGAAATTATGTAACTGAATGAAAAATAAATAGTTAACTCCAAGGTAAGGGGTGGGGCATACAACAAGAAAGGAAATGAAGTCAGAGTATGCCTCCTGGCTCAGCTATGAATGCGGTTACACAGTTATGGTAACATAATTATAGGATGAATTCTTATCTTCTAATAGTGAGGAGTCAATACATGATGATCAAAACTGAGAGGTGATGATTTCCCCATATAGGTATATTATTTTGAGATTGCTAGAGTGGGTTGCCATTTCCTACTCCAAGGGATCTTCCTGACCCAGGGATTGAATCTGCATATCCTACACTGGCAGGTGAATTCTTTATCACTGAGCTACCTGGGAAGCCCTGAGATAGGAAAGTGAAAGTGAAAGTTGCTCAGTCATGTCCTACTCTTTGCAACCCCATGGATTATACAGTCCATGGAATTTTCCAGGTCAGAATACTGAAGTGGGTAGCCTATCCCTTCTCCAGGGCATCTTCCCAACCCAGGGATTGAACCCAGGTATCCCTCATTGCAGGCAGATTCCTTGCCAGCTGAGCCACAAGGGAAGCCCAAGAATAATGGAGTAGGTAGCCTATCCTTTCTCCAGCAGATCTTCCAAACCCAGGAATAGAACCAGGATCTGCATTGCAGGCAGATTCTTTACCAACTGAGCTATTGAGGAAACCCTGAGATAGGAAGTTTTATCCTTAAAAATACAACTCAAGAAGTTGAAAATGCCCATCTCTGGGGAATGGGAAAGATGAAGTTGGGAGTAGGGACAGGACAGGAACAAGAATTGCTATTTGTCATAAAAAGTCTCATAGAGCTCTTTGCCTTCTCACACAATATTCAGATATATCCTTAACAGAAATTAAAATCACATTTAATAAGCAGGCAGAAGGCAAGTGTTACACAGGTCATACCTGGATAATACTTTTCACTGCATTTGATAGGAAATAACAGGAGGGTGAAGTGGGGCAGCGAATAATCATTCAACTTCAGAAAATTATGGAAATAAAACAAAGATCAAAGTTTGGCTTGAAAATGAGGGGAGGTGACCTAAGTTTGGCAGACCCTAGAACCTGAAATTCAAAGCTGCAAAGTGAAAGCATGCACGTTGTTCAATTCAATTTTCATGGGAATCCATTATCATTATTGGAAAGGTAATACTTTATCTCCATTTTACAAAGGAAGAACTTGAAACTCACATGGATTAAGTGACTTGGCAAAGGCACCAGGCTCATGAGATGCAGAGCTGGGATGTCAAAGGCCAAGTTCAGCATTTTTTTCAATTTTGTGGTACTGTTACTCTAAAAAATTGAGCCTGAGTTCAAGGATGGATGATTGATACAGACAGCAAACAGCTCAAGAGGTGCATGTATTTAAACAGTTATTTGACTATAGGAAATAGTCAATAACCATATTTTGAAAAACATAGGAAACCACCTACTTTTCCTGAGATAGTTACATGGTACTTAACCAGGTGGTCACTATTCATTGCCTATGTGATCTTAAAGCTCAACATTCAGAAACGAAGATCATGGCATCTGGTCCCATTATTTCATGGGAAATAGATGGGGAAGCAGTGGAAACAGTGTCAGACTTTATTTTGGGGGGGCTCCAAAATCACTGCAGATGGTCATTGCAGCCATGAAATTAAAAGACGCTTACTCCTTGGAAGGAAAGTCATGACCAACCTAGACAGCATATTCAAAAGCAGACATTGCTTTGCCAACAAAGGTCCATCTAGTCAAGGCTATGGTTTTTCCAGTGGTCATGTATGGATGTGAGAGTTGGACTGTGAAGAAGGCTGAGCGCCGAAGAACTGATGCTTTTGAACTGTGGTGTTGGAGAAGACTCTTGAAAATCCCTTGGACTGCAAGGAGATCCAACCAGTCCATTCTGAAGGAGATCAGCCCTGGGATTTCTTTGAAGGGAATGATGCTAAAGCTGAAACTCCAGTACTTTGGCCACCTCATGAGAAGAGTTGACTCATTGGAAAAGACTCTGATGCCATTTCCTTCTCCAGGGAGTCTTCTCAGACCAGGGATCAAACCTGTGTCTCCTACATTGGCTGGTGGATTCTTTACCACTGAGCCACAAAGGAACCCCAGGAAACCCCTCAGTCTCAGGTTAAGGGGATGGCTAAGGGGTTCTTCTAGGAGAGGCATTTCTCAGCCACCTTTAGAGATTCAGATGGTAAAGAATCTACCTGCAATGCAGGAGACCCAGGTTTGATCCCTGGCTCAGGAAGTTCCCCTGGAGAAGGGGATGGCTACCCATTCCAGCAGTTTTGCCTGGAGAGTCCCATGGACATAGGAGCCTGGTGGGCTACAGTCCATGGGGTTGCACAGAGTCAGACCTGACTGAGTGACTAACACTTTCACTTTCACTTTAGGAATAAGGGTGAGTTCATGCTCAAAGATGATCCAACACTTTGTGAATGCTTCTCTGGGAACTCACTTTGTTTCTAGGTTATGACTTCAATCGCCATGAGAAGCAGGGAGACATGTGCACATGAATCCCTTTACTTTCCATCACCTCATCTGCTCCTCCTTGGGCAAAGATTGGGCTACATGGTCTTGAGCACATTACTTAAACAGATTCCTCTTCCTCTTCAGGACTAACAGTGCTTCACAGGGGGGTCATAAAACATTGAATTATGCCATTTATCAAATGTTTACTATGTGTCAGAAATCATATCTTTTACTGATATGTACTAAACTATTTGAGTGACTCCGGGAGATGGTGATGGACAGGGAGGCCTGGCTTGCTGCTATTCATGGGGTCAGAAAGAGTCAGACATAACTGAGCGACTGAACTGGACTGAACTGAAACTATTTGTTTTACTTTCTGTCTCCCATCAATAGAAAAAAAGGTACATGAATATGGGAATTTTATTTGCATTCTTTTCTATCTTATCTCAGTGATGGGGGAAATGAGTGGTCATATTCTGAATATTTGTTGGGTGAATAAATGAATGATTTTATAGGAGATCAAAACAATCAATCCTAAAGGAAATCAACTCTGACTGTTCACTGGGTAGACTGATGCTGAAGCTGAAGCTCCAGTACTTTGGCCACCTGATGCGAAGAGCTGACTCATTGGAAAAGACCCTGATACTGGGAAAGATTGAGGGCAGGAGGAGAAGGGGATGACAGAGGATGAGATGGTTGGATGGCATCATTGACTCAATGGATATGAGTTTGAGCAAACTCTGGGAGACAATGAGGGAGAGGGGAGCTTGGTGTGCTGCAGTCCATGGAGCTGCAGAGTTGGACACAATTTAGCAGACTGAACAACAACACAAACTGTAAGGTAAGCTATTTCCATTCCAGTTTTACAAGTCAGGGAATTGATGCTCATAGAGTTTATATATATATATTTAACTTTTTATTTTATATTGGAGTATAGCTGTTAACAATGTTGTGATAGTTTCAGGTGGACAGCAAAGGGACTCAGGCATACATGTGCATGTATCCATTCTCCCCCAAACTCCCCTCCCATCCAGACTGCCACATAACATTGTAAAATTAATTTTTTTTTTTTTTTTTTGCCACACTGCAAGGCTTGTAGGGATCTTAGTTCCCTGACCAGGGATCAAACCCACGCCCCCTGCAGTGGAAGGTCAGAGTCTTAACCAATGAACCACCAGGGATGTCCTGATGCTCATAACTCACCATGACTGCAAATGAATGGCAGACTCAGAATTCAAAACCAGGTCTGTCCAACCCAAAGGCCATGCTCTTGGCTACTAAACTAAGACAAAGCNCCACGCCCCCTGCAGTGGAAGGTCAGAGTCTTAACCAATGAACCACCAGGGATGTCCTGATGCTCATAACTCACCATGACTGCAAATGAATGGCAGACTCAGAATTCAAAACCAGGTCTGTCCAACCCAAAGGCCATGCTCTTGGCTACTAAACTAAGACAAAGCATGTGAACCACACAGCATGGTACCTGGCCCACAGCAGGATGATAAACCCCTTTCCTCTCATTCTTTTCCACCCCATTCTTTGATCTTTGGTGCCACCAGCACAGACTTGTGGCCCATAAATTTAAAGTCCTGGAAGCTTCTTCCTTCCTGCCTTCCTCCCAGGCCTAGACCACCAAGGCCTGTTCCAACAGGGAGGCAGGGCCAATGGAGCAGCATTAATCGCTGGTGACTAGTGTGTACATCCGAACGAGGAAATGGCAACTTCCATCAGCGCTTGTCTCTTCACATCATCCTGGGAGTAATCTGACCTGACACACTATCACCATTTGACAGCAGTGTCGCTGCCTGGAGACACAAAAATAATAAACAGGAAAGCCCCGGCAGAGTGACAGCCAGAACATATGTGTGTGACAGTGGTGAGTGGCCAGCACAAGGGAGGTTGGACACGTGTTGGTCATTGCTCACCCCCTTTCTTAGTTCAGCATGCCCCTTACCTGTGTCTGGGCCTGCTGAAAGTGTAGGGGGAAGAAGGTGTGTCTCCTGAGTTTGCATGCTGGCCAAGCTCCTCCATAGCTGCGTCCTTACACTAGCTCTTTGCTCTCTGCTTCCTCCCCTGTCACTCATCTTGTCATCCTTTCCCCAAGGTCCTGAGTTCTTGGAGTTTTGCAGTTGTCCTTTTGTTCACTTTTCTTCACTCTTCCACTCCCAGAATTCACCTGTATGTAGGACATACCCTTTGTCATTAAATTTATCTTTTTTCCCCCAAAACAAAACAAAAATAGAAAGAATACATATGTGGAGACTTTGGAAAAACTGGCAGCTGTCACAGAGCCACCAACACAGAATCTCAGCGTAGACAATGTCCCAGTGCCCCCAGGGGCCTCGTCTTGCCCCCATCCCCCGCTGCCACCACTGCTTTACTTCCCACTGTCTTGCAAAAGTCTCTCACCCTTCCTTCTTTGCCCTTCAATGCCTCCTTCCAGAAACAACCGTGGACCTCTGAATTCTTCATTTATGCCTCAGAACAGAACAGATTTTGCAACCTCAAGATAATCAGAAACAAAGGGCTTTAACATAGTTGGGATAGTTGAGGTTGAATGAGAAAGCAAAAAGAGGAACCAGACATCCTGGTGCCTTATTATTCATATTAATGATTGTATCACCTTTGGAGACCTTCCCTCCACCTGTGCACCCACAGCAGGTTGCCTGAGCCTTTACCCAGCTCCCTCTCTGAACTGCTATGCAATGAATTAGTGTTTATGGCATCGCCCCCTCTAGGGGACCACTGACATTGCCCCTGATGGTCTCTAACCTAACATTATTCCCCCTCTGGGGCTTAACACAGAGCAGCTGTGCCAGGCTCAGAAGCTATGCCCAGTTAAGCTAACTAGGGTAGATTGTAAGACCCCAAGTTTTCCAAAGAGACTAGCCATAGAAGAACAAACTGACTGCTTTACCCAAATCACAAGCATTTCCAGAATCAGCTCTCACTGACCTTTGTGCCTCTGCTGGCCCTGATGCAGCCTTCAGACTCAGGTTCCGCCTTTACTTCTGATGAAAAGTGGCTGCTTGCCAGCTGGTGGACCCAGTGTCTGTTTTCCCCACTCTGTTTACCCATCTTTCTCCCACTGGGTTTTTTAAACCACCTCCTCCACCATGAAAATAAAAAGTGAGTATGTGGCAAACTGAATCACTGGATGCTATTTAGTGTGTTGGTGTTATTATCACTGCAGTGTTATAAGACATGGTTTATTAATTTCTGAGAATTCCCAGCACTTCATGCCTCTTTCTCACCCCTCCCCTTCACTTAGGAAAGTTTATCTTTTCTCACTCAAGTTTTTTTTTGTCTTTCCCCACCCTTTAGGAGAGTTGCATGTCTGCTTGGAGGTCCCCAAACACACTGCAGAATCAGGAATCTGAGTAAAGAGGAAGAGAAGACTGGAGGGATGGGGCAAAAATGTTTGTTATGGAGTCCATTTTTCAGGTGCTGTTTGGTTTTGAGCAATGAGTGCAGCAAGGATACAGCTTCAGAGGTCATGTCATCTACATAATAAAGAGCTTGCATGGCAGCTGAATGCAGCTGAGAATTTGGAGGAAGAAGAGTGAGACACTGTAGCTGTGACATCCATCTAGTAGCCACTAGACACATGGAACTATAAAACGGAAACAAATTAAGTAAAGTTGAATAAAATTAAAAATTCATATTTTCAGTCATAGTCAGGCTAAAAAGTTTCAGTTCCAGTGCCCACCAGCCTCATGTGGCCAGCAGGTACTGTATAGAACTGGACAGATGTGGGGTATTTTCATCATCACTGGAAGTTCTTTTGAATAGCGCTGCTCTGGAGCTGTTGTTGGATGTGAAAAAAATTAAGTAGAAGAAATGTTTAAAGAATTATTTTATGAATTAGATCTTCCTTATCCTATGAGAGGCAAGTCAATGTTGAATTCTTTCTTTCTTTTTTGGTCATGGAGATAATTTTTCTGTTGAATATAACTAGATACAGGATTGCTTTCCTGAGTGCATGCTTCCATGGGTCCTGTAGTTCTTTTTACAAAAGTTTGCAAATATAGTTGTCCATTGGGGATATAATGACTTAGGAGAAAGACTCTGGAAGTTGGCTTCAGAAAATCTGGGTTCAAATCCTAGCTTCTCCACTTACCATTTAAAGTCAAAGAATGTGAGGGGGTGAGAAAGACTCACTTTCCCACTGGTTTCATCTTGTTATGTGGGAGAAGAAATGTCAGGCAGTGAACATTTCTTGAGCTCCCACTAAGTACAAACTGTTCCACAGCTCATTGGGAGAGCAAATCAGAGATGAACAAAAGGCTTTTCTAGGGGAACTCCTATCATAGCAGAGAGAAAGAATACAAAGCAAACAAAACGATAGCTCTGGTATCTTCACCTAAGTGTACAATCTTGAAGAATCTGAAATCAGGTAGAACTTGACTTGATTTCAGTGGGTCAGATATCCTTTAGTCCTGGTCTGTCTCTTTGGGGCTATCTACCCACCTCTTAATTAGTCTCTTGTGCTCGGAGGTGATTTTAATCTATATCTGTTAACTTGAAACACTCACTGGTACTCTGTCTCTTAGACTTTTCAGGCATTTATTGGCCTAAGTGAAATGAAATCACTTTTGCAAAGAGCCCACCGCCAGATGAGGGTTTATACCTGAAGGGCTGCAACTCTCCAAGATGTTTGGATCAATTGTCATCAGATCAGGAATTTATTTGGCCTTCCTTTCGTCAGGCTTCTAAAAATCCTTCCCAGGGATCTATACATTTGTAAAATAGGGTAGTTATTTAATGGTTTTCTTTGGAGTTTAAGATCTGGATGCTGGTGAGAGCTATCCCCAAATAAAACCACTGGTTAAGAGACCCTAAATCCTTCTCTTGCTTTGTCAAGGCCACTGAACAGCATTTCAGAAAGACTGCAGAAAGGTGATGTTTTACACCTAAATACTGTAAAGACAATCAGAGGCTCAGATGCATTATACTCACATATGCTTCATCTCTCCACTATATGCTTTCTCAGTTCCCTGACACATTATTCTTTCCTCCTATTTACAACTTGGGCAACTGGGAAACAAAACCACATGCACTGAAGATGTTCTAATGAGGCAAGCCCCAACAAAATAGAACTTGAAAATCTTTTAGAGTCATCAGTAGCAGACCTGACTTGTTCCCTTTTAAACATCCATTGACTTTTTCTTGAAAACAGACAGTCCATTAAGATAGGCAGTGTGTGTGTGTGCTAAGTCATTTCAGTCATGTCTGACTCTTTGTGACCATATGTACTGTATCCCATCAGGCTCACCTGCCCATGGGATTCTCCAGGCAAGAATACTGGAGTGTGTTGCCAAGCCCTTCTGTAAGAGATCTTTCCTACCAGGGATAGAACTCGTATCTCCTGTGGCTCCTGCATTGCAGGTAGATTCTTTACCACTGAGCCACCGGGGAAGCCCTTGAGATAGGCAATGGTGGTGGTTTGATTGCTAAGTTGTGTCTGATTCTCGAGACCCCATGGACTGCAGCCTGACAGGCTCCTCTGTCCATGGAATTTTCCAGGCAAAAATTCTGGAGTGAGTTGCCATTTCCTTCTCCAGGGGATCTTCCTCTTTGCAGGCAGTCTTCTACATTGCAGGTGGATTCTTTACCGACTGAGGCATCAGGGAAGAACTGTGCTCAGCAAATAATTTCTAATTTCAGCTTCCCATGCAGCCAAGGTTGGTCTGAGACATCATTCTTAACAATAACAACAGCAACACTATTATGACATATAGCCAATTTCTGAGATGTAAATGCTTCCAATATGGTTGATTTCAAGCCACTCGTGGTTAAAAACTGGCAAATAAACTCCCTAAAAATTTAGCAATCAACCCCTGCAAGCTAGTAGAAAATCCAAATTCAACAGACAACTAGTTCTAGTCAATTATGCATTGGGTAAGTTCTGCTGGAATTTTGAGGAATTTGTTGCTTTTCTAGCAAAAGAAAATAACACTGCAGTTACCATGGTTCTTTTTCCAGTCTTAAACATAGGTGTGATTCTGAAATTTCAGCAGGAGACACAAGACAACAAAACGAAATGTTAATGTAGTGAAGTAGAAAAATGAAAAGGATCATGGAGCCATGACAGTAGCTGCGGGTGACTTGCCTACAGTCTTCTTGTTGTGTGATATAAACAGCCCCCAGGTTTGTTAGTTGCAGGTAGAAGTACCTCATATGCAAAAGGAGGCTCTAAGCTTAGTATAGGGGTGGGGAGCAGCAAAGAGATGGGAGGTGGTGAGGAACTCATGTATCTTAGGAGGGTGAAGCTCACATTATGTTAATGATTGAGGCACCATTCCCCCTGCAAATGATATTTTCCTCCTTCAGTGTTTGGAGGTCATGTATTCTATTTTTATTATTTAAGAGCTACCCAAGAAACTTTAATATACACACTTAATACAAAAATTCATACTTCTCCTACAATGACTCCAATTCACTTATAGCTATCTTCATCTGCAGTTCTGATTCCACAATCCTAAACATGACCAACACACAAACAATGCACACCCTGCTCCTTTTTGAAAGGTTGACCTTTACTTCATTCTCATAGATTGACTTGCCAGATGTAGGTTATAAAATAGTATACTCTCCTCTTGAAAATTGTAAGGAGCTTTCTTTATTTGTATAATGTTGTTGTCAAACATATTAGTTCTATCTTGTTTTTTTAACCTTCAAATTATCCTATTCCCCTTTCTATTTTCTTCTCTGACAATTCAATCAGTTCAGTTCAGTTGCTTGGTCCTGTCCGACTCTGTGACCCCATGAATCAAGCACTCCTGGCCTCCCTGTCCATCACCATCTCCTGGAGTTCACTCAGACTCACGTCCATCGAGTCAGTGATGACATCCAGCCATCTCATCCTCTGTCATCCCCTTCTCCTCCTGTCCCCAATCCCTCCCAGCATCAGGGTCTANCCCGAGTTCACTCAGACTCATGCCCATCGAGTCAGTGATGCCATCCAGCCATCTCATCCTCGGTCGTCCCCTTCTCCTCCTGCCCCCAATCCCTCCCAGCATCAGAGTCTTTTCCAATGAGTCAACTCTTCACATGAGGTGGCCAAAGTACTGGAGTTTTAGCTTCAGCATCATTCCCTCCAAAGAAATCACAGGGCTGATCTTCAGAATGGACTGGTTGGATCTCCTTGCAGTCCAATGGACTCTCAAGAGTCTTCTCCAACATCACAGTTCAAAAGCATCATTCTTTGGCGCTCATCTTTCTTCACAGTCCAACTCTCACATCCATACATGACTACTGGAAAAACCATAGCCTTGACTAGACGGACCTTAGTCAGCAAAGTAATATCTCTGCTTTTGAATATGCTGTCTAGGTTGGTCATAACTTTTCTTCCAAGGAGTAAGCGTCTTGTAATTTCATGGCCGCAGTCACCATCTGCGGTGATTTTGGAGCCAAAAAAAAAAAAAAAGTCTGACACTGTTTCCACTGTTCCCCCATCTATTCTTAAAGGTAGGATGAGGAATTTCTCCTCACTGACCCTGTAGTTTTCCTCACCTGCCCCACGTGAGCCACGTGATGTACCTGTCATTTCTGGAGCCCCCACGGCAGGGCTTCAGGGGGTGAAACATAGAGGCACCGCACACTTGGACCAGCAGCCAAGACCTTAAGCCAAGGGCCCTGGAGGTGTGAGCATTTCCCATCCTGACGTGCCCAGGCTCCCTGTTACAAAGCAGCCCAGAAGATGGGCCATCCTCACAGTCTGAGAGATGAGGGAGAAGGTGCAGGGCAGGGATTCTCTCAAACCGTATAGGTTCCTGAAGAAAGAAGACTTCTGTATCTGTTTCCTGAGGGTGCTAAGACCAGGCTCTGCAATCAGACCAGAGGAGTCCAGAGGTGAACAAGGCAAGAACCCTGACCTCCAGCCTGAAATCTCCTCTCAGTCAGGATCTTGGCAGCAAGATCCCTAAATCCCTTCCCTGAAGAGACGCTGGCAAAGAGACCATGTGCAGAAATGTGAGCAGGATGGTGAAGGACCCAGAGACTCATGACAGTAGGAGTCAATCCACCCCAAGGCCTGGAGGGGTAGAGGGGAGAAATGGTGTTCGCAGAGTCTCTTAAGAGCTGAGGCTGAAGTTACCTGCTCGAAGCAGTCATGGAGGGACCCAGACCCTGCCACGGAGATGATGCCAGAGCAGGACAGGAGTGGGCAAGAAATACCTAACCTCTCCTGGCTTCCACCCTCCCATCTCCTGCTCTGCCTCCGTAGAATGACTCTAACCAGATGCTGAGGGCAAAGGAGACAGTATATTCCATGGAGCTCAGAGGCCGGAAATGAAGGGGAGTTGCAATGGAGAAGAAACATCAGATTTCTCCCACAAAATCCTCCTGATCAGAGCTTGACAAATCCATTCTTATTTATAGCTTAGAGGTGGAAATGAGAACCTGAAAGTCAGGAGCAGGCACATTCTCATGCTTCTAGAAAGTTGTTGACTCTCACATTGATCCAGAGCCCCTTGGGCCCCCTTATCTCAGACAAATGTGAAGATCATTGTTCAGGTTGGAGACTATGTTCTCCATCCCCTCCAGCTGAATGAGCTTATCCTGAGTGGCATCAGGGTCTGCCCTGACACTAGACATTCCCTTCATAAGTGTTCTGAGGACTTGAAAGAGAGTCAACAGAAAGAGCTGTCTTCATGGATTTTCATTACACTGAAAATAATACGAGTCTCCAGTTAAACACAGACTTCTTCCCTTCCCCTTGAATCTTCTCCTCTCCCTTAAGTCCTGCTCTAGTCTGGGACCAGCCACTGGAATTCAAAATCATCCCTTGAGAGAACTACTAACTTGGAAGCTCTAAGTCACTGGAAGAGGCACAGGTGATCCTTGAAGCAATGCTCTCAGTGACTTTGAAAGAAGAGGATACACACGAACCAGAGACCTGCCTGTCACCCTCCATGAGATAATGCTGCAAAGATTTGTTGATTTTAATAGATTAGCGAAACCACATTGCTATCAGCCAGTTTGTCTTTACTCAGCACAGATTCATCAAACCCAATATTATTGTAATTTTTATATCCTATAATTTGTATGTTCCATTCCCCTGATCAATAATTTCATATCACACTTGCTCACCTCCAAATCCCTCAAATTCTTTACATCCCTCTTAAGAGGCATCACCATCATTCATTCATTTATTCAAAACATAATTTTGAAACCTACTTTGTGAATCTATTTACGACCAGACACTGGAGCTGCAGCGGTAATAAAGACAGGCTTGACCCCTGTCCCTGGGGATGTTTTCTTCATTATGCAGTCTCTTCCATCCTTGACCTCTCCCTGAGCACTGGCTTTGATGATCATATCACATTTGACCCTCCATGATGATCTCCCCAGTCTGTGTCTAGTCCTTCCCTCCAAACCATGAGCTTCTAAAGAGACTGTGCCTTCCTCTGTATTGACCAGCGTAGCACCAAACATATGTGAGATTGGAACCCAATCACCATCTTTCAAGCAGCTGAAGTGAAGTGAGTCGCTTAACCTTGGTCTCGTCTGTATAATGGGAGACAGTACCTCAGGGTTTCCTGAGTTGATGAGTGTGAAAGCACTTTTCAAACAGCAAAACTCTAAGCACAGTAGTCCAACCACTCAAAACAGTTAACGGAAAAGGAATTCGGTCCAGCCCTTTTGCAGATCAGGGTTGCAGTGTGCTCCCGGGTGCATCTTAGCCATTGGAGAGACAAAGCAAGGGCTGTCAAATCTGCCACCTCCCCCCTTCTCCCTGCAGTTAAAAGGCGGGTCAATTACCATTGGCTTATTTGTAATCATTATAGTTGTCTCGAGTTTTCTCTGCTGATTGCTTGTGTTAAGAAGCCCGTAATCAGTGGAAGAGGTGTGGGGGCTTGAGAACGCCTTTTGTCTGCGGCCTCCATCCAGTCTTGCCTGGAAGCTGAGGGAAAGGGGGATGACAGGAAAGGGGTGCCCTTGGCACCCTTTCTGTCCTTTCTGTCCTTGGTATGGTATCCAGAGGCTTTGTGGAGCCTTGGAGGTTTTTCTGGGCTGACCTCTGAAGTTAGAGCTAGGGAGGTAATCCCATTACAGAAAGGGACCCTGGAAATTTTGATTAATGTTGATGCATATGTCAGTATTTCACCTTCACCAAGCAGGTTTTTCTCACTTTTTTGACATGAAAACAGACAGGTGGAGTCGTTTTGATTTGGGCTGCCTCCTTTCTTCCCCAGGGAAGCTGCTTCCTCTGGCTTGCATGATAATTGAATTTCACGGATGGAATCTTCCACATACTTCTCAATTAGGGATGTGTACAGGCAGTGAGATCTTTCAGGTGTTGATCTATGATTGCCACCCCCTCCTTTTTCTTTTTTACCTTTAAATTAATCTTCTTAATTTCTGCCAGCTGTAAATCCAGTTTTGCTAAATAGCATTATTCTGACTTAAATGGTCTAATCTTTGTCTAAACTGGGTACAGCTGAAAATCGTGTATGTGGGAGGCTTCCTCATTAATCACAGCTGACAAGAAGTCAGAAATTAAGAAACAAAATTGTCTCTGAAGGCAAAATGGGGAAGGATTGGGAAAAGCAGCCAACTTGGGGTGATGGCTGAGTTGGGGGGGGGTGAGTCCTTGTTCCAATTGCATGGCCCTGGTTAAGTCTTTGTTCTCTTGGGGCTTCAGTTTCTACCGCTGAGGGGAAAAAAAGGCAGGTGGGGATGAGACAGGGGCGTCAGATCAGCTCAGTCCTCCTGGACCTTTTCAGCCGCAACGTTCTCTGAACCTATACATGGGAAATGTCACCAAAGTGACATCTCAGTATTTACATGCACAGCTATTGTTGACTCTCAAGACCATCCAGGGGATCAACGGTCTCACTGCTTCACCACAGCATTCTTCAGAATGAGGTAGGCAAGATGATTCTAGGCAGAAAAGGGACACAGACTTGAGTGCCCCAGGAGTGCTGAGTCCCTCTGGAGTCTTCCATCCCCCCTGAGCAGAACTAGCTGTCTGGCATGACACATCTTAAATGCCTCCCTAACGCTGGTTCCCGTCCCAGGTTATCTGAGAAGGAGCATTCTCAGACCCAGATCCTCTGTCAGGCAGCAGGTCCAGATAGAATCCAACACTTGTTTGGTGGCAGTGTGTGTGGTTTGTTTTTAATCCATGTAGGGTAGAAACTGTTTCCTTTTAGGACATTTTAAGACATATTTACTAGGGAGCTGATTTTGAAGAACATTAATTAATGCAGAAGTTGTGTGGCTATGGCAAAAATTAAAAGTAGCATGTGAATGTCTGCTTTTGCAGTCTCTGGAGAAGTATTTCGAGTCTCAGCAGTGAACCAGGCACTATTCAGGCCCTGGGAAGACAGGTGAGTAACACCTCGAGGCCATTAACCTCCCTCCCAACCCCCCACGCCATATCCTGAGTGTCCAGGTTATGTTTCCAACCCTTTCACAGCCCTCCATCCAGACACTAATCCCGGAAACCAGCAACTTCATAGCCCCTTGATACCCAGGCTGTCACCACTCTGCCTGCCTGGTTGGGTGACCAACCACCCTGAGGGAGTTTCTGGAATGTAGGGCTTTCAGTTTTAAAACCAGGACAGTCCCAAGCAAGCAGAGACAAGCTGGCCCTCTGACCAGTGTTCTAGCCCAATCCTAAAGCAACACTTCCCTCCACCTTCTCCGTCCTCCACCCAGGGGCTGCAGCTGCAGGTGAATCAGCCTCTCCTTTCCCAGTCCCCGTAGACTGGCAGTCATCCAAATTCTGGTCTCTGCTTAGCACTGCCTCTGAGTCTTGTGTAACCCTCCCCCACACTCTCCAGAGCTGTTTCACACTTCTCCCGCCCTCCCCAACACCCTCCCTCCACCGCCCGCCTCCCCTCCACCGCCAAGTTTCCTCCGCTGGGATGAGACCATGCAGGGCAGGAGCACCAACGACCACTCCTTACCTTCCACGGTACATGCATGCAGTCCCTCCTCCTTGCTCTGTCCTTCTGTCCTCCTTGCTCTCTCCTGTATCTGCAGCCACTTCCCTCCTGCTGGAACCTTCTCCTCAACTTGGTAACACTCCTCCCTTGTTGCACACCCTCTACCACTCTCTCTTCTCCTCCCGTTCCTATCAAATAGCTCTCAGGAGCTCTCTCCACTTCCCTGTCTCACCCTTTCAGGTCACTCACTCTTCCACTTCCGCACTTGGGCTTCTACCTTCTCTAAAACAACTCTCTCTGCACCTCCGATGCCCTGCTAATGGCCAATTCCAGTGCCTTTGTTTTGAGTGTTTTATAGATATCAGCTCATTTGAGCAAAACCACACATGTGTTGTTACAGTAAAATGATACATCAACCTAGTAAGATAGGTAATCTTTCATCCCCATTTTATAGCTGAGGAAATAAGAACAGAGAGGTTAACAAACTAGTCCGAGATCACACAGCTACATGTAACAGCGCAGATGATTCAGAAGTCTGTGCCCCTCACACTCTCCTCTGACACTTCCCTTTTGCCTAAACTTCTGCTGTCCATTCTCTTCCTCCTGATCTTTGTCCCCAGCACTGGGATAGGATCTGACACCCAGAGGGTGCTCAACAAATCCTTGTGGGCTGAACTAAGTGAACATCTGTGACACACTCAGGGAGGTCACCATCCAGAGGTGGAAGATCAAGCAGCAGTCACCAAGGTGGTGGGAAGTAAGCAGCACAGGCTCCAAGGACTCCGGCACCAGTGATGAGAAATAACAGTAATGGTCATGACAACAGCGCCCACTATTCGTTGAAGTCTGAGCTGAAGCTCCAGTGCTTTGGCCACCTCATGCGAAGAGTCGACTTACTGGAAAAGACTCTGATGCTGGGAGGGATTGGGGGCAGGAGGAGAAGGGGACGACAGAGGATGAGATGGCTGGATGGCATCACCAACTCGATGGACGTGAGTTTGAGTGAACTCTGTGAGATGGTGATGGACAGGGAGGCCTGGCGTGCCGCGATTCATGGGGTCGCAAAGAGTCGGACACGACTGAGTGACTGAACTGAACTGAACTGAATATACACCAAGAGGTATATGAAATAGTTTTTCTGTTAGCTCATCGAGTTAGAAACAACTCTTCAAGGTAAGTATTATTCTTAAGCTTATCTTACAGATCAAGAAAAGAAAGTTCAGAGAGGTCCCCAGGGGAAAAAAGCATATGTGGGGGACCCTCAGACAGAGTGCAGTGGCTAGGAAGGCTTCCCAGAGGAAGTGCCTCCTGAGTAGGGTTTTGAAACACGAGTAGGAATTAGTCTACTGAAGAAGAGCACAAGGGTATTCCAGGTAGGACAGTGTCTGCAAGAGCTCAAGGTCATAAATGCATGTACCCGTTAGGGACCCTCAGATAGCTGGGTTGGCTGGAGGTCAGAGAATGAGACAGGGAGTAGGAGAGGTGAGGCCCTCACAGGAAGCAGTGAGAAGAAGAGGGGAACCTTGCAGGCCACAGGAATTACTTTCAGCCTGATGCGGCCTCAGTAGTATACACAGGACTGCAAAACTGTGATCACAGGCCTCCTGACCATGTCATCAGTAGACCTAGGGCAGGACTCAGGGAATTTGTGTGTGTGAGTGTATGCATATCTTACTAAGGCTCAAATGTACTTAAACAGTTTTATTAAGTATAATTGGGATACAATAAACTGTATATATTTTAAGTATAAATTTGATAAGGTCTAAGATACACAACACACATGAAACTGCCACAGTCAAGAGAGAGAGTACATTCATTGTTCACAAAGGTTTCCTCATATTCTTCAAAATCCCTCCCTCCCAACCCCATCCTCACTGATTTGCTATCTGTCATTATAGGCTAGCTTGCATTTCTTTAAGATTTTATAAACGGCATATAATGAATATACTTTTTTTGTTTGGCTTCTTTCATTCAGCATAATTATTCTAAGATTCATTTTGAGATAGATACATGTGTTTGCAGAAATAATTCATTCCTTTTTATTTTAGAATAGTGTTCCATTGTGTGAAGGTACCATATTTTATTTAACCATTTACCAGTTGATGGATAAATAACATTGCTGTGAATATTTGTGTTCAAGTCTTAATAGGCGTATGCTTTCATTTGTATTGGGTAACTACCTAGGAGTAGGATGGCTGGATCATATGGTAGGTATAAGTTTAACTTTTTAAGAAATGCCAAATTGGGCTTCCCTGATGACTGAGTAGTAAAGAATCTACCTGCCAACGCAGGAGACATGGGTTGGATTCCTGGTCTGGGAAGATCCCACGAGCTTCAGAACAGCTAAGCCAGTAAACACAACTATTGAGCCTGCGCTCTAGAGCCTGGGAGCCACAGCTACTGAAGCCGACATGCCCTAGAGGCCATGCTCCACAAGAGAAGTCACTGCAGTGAGAAGCCCCACACAGCAATTAGAGAGTAGCACCCCCTTGCCACAATTAGGCAAAAGCCTGAGCAGCAACGAAAACCCAGCGCAGCCAAAAACAAATAGTTTTTAAAAAACGAGAAGAAATGCCAAATTATTTTCCAAAATAGTAGTACCACTTTATATTCAAGCCAGAGGGTATTATATTCAACACCAATGAGCAATATCTCATTGTAGTTTTTAATTTGCATCTCCTTGATAAGCACTGATGATGAGCATCCTTTTATGTTTTTATTTGCCAGCCCTGTATCTTTGATTGAGCATTTGTTCAACTCTTTTATCCATTTTTAAGTTGGATTCCTAATTTTCATATTACTGAGTTTTGAGGTCATCTAAGTTAAATTCACCCATTCCAGTCCATTTTAGTTCGATGATTCCTAGAATGTCGATGTTCACTCTTGCCATCTTTTGTTTGACCACTTCCAATTTGCCTTGATTCATGGACCTGACATTCCAGGTTCCTATGCAATATTGCTCTTTACAGCATTGGACTTTGCTTCTATCACCAGTCACATCCACAGCTGGGTTTTGTTTTTGCTTTGGCTCCATCCCTTCATTCTTTCTGGAGTTAATTCTCCACTGATCTCCAGTAGCATATTGGGCACCTACTGACCTGGGGAGTTCCTCTTTCAGTATCCTATCATTTTGCCTTTTCATACTGTTCATGGGGTTCTCAAGGCAAGAATACTGAAGTGGTTTGCCATTCCCTTCTCCAGCGGACCGCATTCTGTCAGACCTCTCCACCATGACCTGCCTGTCTTAGGTTGCCCTGCAGGCATGGCTTAGTTTCATTGAGTTAGACAAGGCTGTGGTCCTAGTGTGATTAGATTGACTAGCTTTCTGTGAGTATGGTTTCAGTGTGTCTGCCCTCTGATTCGCTCTTGCAATACCTATCATCTTACTTGGGTTTCTCATACTTTGGGCGTGAGGTATCTCTTCACGGCTGCTCCAGCAAAGTGCAGCTGCTGCTCCTTATCTTAGATGAGGGATATCTCCACACTACCACCCTTCCTGACCTTCAACGTGGGATAGCTCTTCTAGGCCCTCCTTTGTCCACTCAGCCACAGCTCCTTGGATGTTGGTTTGCTCCTCCCAGCCACCGCCCCTGGCCTCGGGTGCGGGGTGGCTCCCCTCGGCCCCCCACCCCAACTGCCACCCCTGGCCTCAGGCGTGGGGTGGCTCCTCTCAGCCACCTGCGCCCTAGTGCACTGCTCGCAGCAGCCGCCTGCGCCTTACCATTATGTCTACTACTACTTCTGAATCCCTCAGAAGAAATGGAGTAGCCATCATGGTCAACAAAAGAGTCTGAAATGCAGTACTTGGATGNTGAGTCCAGCTTGTGCTTCTTCCAGCCCAGTGTTTCTCATGATATACTCTGCATATAAGTTAAGTGAGCAGGGTGACAATATACAGCCTTGACGTACTCCTTTTCCTATTTGGAACCAGTCTGTTGTTCCATGTCCAGTTCTAACTGTTGCATCCTGATCTGCATATAGGTTTTACTGCGATGGTGCAAGAGTGGCCCAGAGGAGCTACCCTATGCCTGAGGTCAGGGGCAGTGGCCTAGAGGAGCTACCACATGCCTGAGGAGTGGGGGCTGCACAGGTGCAGGAGGGCCGAGGGGAGCTACTCCACGTTCAAGGTCAGGAGAGGTGGCCATGAGGAGATACCCTTCGTCCAAGGTAAGGAGCAGCATTTGTGCTTTGCTGAAGCAGCAGTGAAGAGATACCCCACATCCAAGGCGAGAGAAACCCAATTAAGACGGTAGGTGTTGTGAGAGGGCATCAGAGGGCAGACACACTGAAACCATACTCACAGAAAATTAGCCAGTCACACAGACCACAGCCTTGTCTAACTCAATGAAACTAAGCTATGCCATGTGGGGCCACCCAAAATGGCCGGGTCGTGGTGGAGCGGTCTGANGAAACCCAATTAAGACGGTAGGTGTTGTGAGAGGGCATCAGAGGGCAGACACACTGAAACCATACTCACAGAAAATTAGCCAGTCACACAGACCACAGCCTTGTCTAACTCAATGAAACTAAGCTATGCCATGTGGGGCCACCCAAAATGGCCGGGTCGTGGTGGAGCGGTCTGACAGAATGTGGTCCACTGGAGAAGGGAATGGCAAACCACTTGAGTATTCTTGCCTCGAGAACCCCATGAAGAGTATGAAAAGGCAAAATGATAGGATACTGAAAGAGGAACTTCCCAGGTCAGTAGGTACCCAATATGGTACTGGAGATTAGCAGAGAAATAACTCCAGAAAGAATGAAGGGATGGAGCCAAAGCAAAAACAATACCCAGCTGGATGTGACTGGTGATAGAAGCAAGATCCGATGCTTTAAAGAACAACAAATATTTACCTGGGGCTTACTCTACTTCAGGGACTGTGCTAGGTGTGAGGACACAGTACTGAGTTGAACCAGACATGTGAGACTGCTGCTCTCAGCAAAGCCTTAAGTTTATCCCATTATAATAGCAGTGATGAATCTATTAGTGAAAGGAAAGGGAGAATGAATGATGGTAGGTAACAGGTGTCTACCATATTGCTATAGAAAAAGTGTGGGTCTACTAGCTGTGGCTATGTCACTAGCTATAACTATGACTTCAGTCAAATCGGATGAAGTCTCTGTCTCTATTTTTGCCTTCTGTGAAAAATAAGCAGTGAATGATATGAACCCCACCATGTCATGCAATTATTAGCATCAGAGCCGAAGGCACATCGCAAAGTGCATGGGACTGAAAGTAAAAATCTCCCCTTGTGTATGAAGAAGCCCTGCAGTATCCTATTAATCATTTTGATAAGGAGGCTCAGGAAATGGACCATCATTCACTCAGGAAAATGTTCTCCCAGGTACTAAGGGACATACTGATGTGTCTTTAAATCTGCAACCACATTTTAGCATATATAGCTAATGCCTTAGACTCTATTCCAATTGTAGTGGATAGGGTTTTATTTATTTATTTATTTATTTATTTTAGCATTTAGATAAAGTGTGTATTGTTGGAATATATTGAAGCCAGATTAATCTAAGGAATAACAATGCTGGAAGCAGGAGGCTGTTGTACTGGGTGCCTGTCGCCCTGGGTGGCTAAGGAAGCAGCAACAAAGAGAAAGCCGATAATGCGCATATCTGATGTGGAGGAGGTGGTCCACAGGGCCGCCTCCTCCAACAATCTCATCTCCTTTCTTCATTTCCTGAACAATCCCGCCAGTGGCAGGGAAGGGGGACAAGCTGGCATTCTTGCTGCCTGCCTGCTGAGTAAAGCCTGGATGATTAATTTCCATTTGCAGAGGGCTGAATTATCTCTGCCCTCCACATGTTAGCGTGCATTGTCCAATAATTTCTTTTCTCCTCCAGCTTCGCTTCAGCATGAGTTTAGATGGGATTCAGGGCCAGCAAGTCAGGATCACTAAATGGCTGTGTCTTTAGGAAATTAGTCTATTTGTGTGAAGATGGTATTCAATGAAGATTTATCATTAATAGCTATAGCAGCTAAAGGCTGTTGAACACTTACTATGCATTGGACTTCAATGTGCATGATTTTACAAATGATGACACTGAAGCATGGGGAAGGTAAGTAACCTGCCCAATGCCTTACAGCTTTTCAACAGTATAGCTGGAATTCAAACTCAGATTTCTGATTCCTGTGTCCTTAAGCTCTAGAATGGTGACCAAATCTGGCACCCACTACATGGCAGACACTGCATCAGGTACAGGGGGTGTTGTTGCTGACCTTGTAGAAACAGGCTTGTGAACAAGGGTTACAGATGTTCCCTGAAATCTGGATGGGAAGGTGATGCAGAGCAAAATGGACAGCTCTAGCAGGGAGAAAAGGAAGGATCATGAAGAAGTAATGCTTGAGTCATGTATTACGGGCCACTGAGTCAGGAGTCCTGAATGTCATCAGAATGTAAACCCTGTAAATGCAAGGGTTTTTTTTTTTTTTTTTTTTTGCCAATTTTACTAGCCATTTTATCTCCAAGACCTATAACAGTGCCTGGCATGCAGCAGGAACTCAATATACATATACTGATGGAGTGAATCAATTCATGAATCCTCAAGTGTGTCCCTGTTAAACTTGTATGTGTCAAGATTAAAGAATTACAAAGCTGAGCTGAGATGGGAGTCCTGGGAGGGTGACCAGGATGTCCACTAGTCCTCATGCCCCAATCTATCAATGTGTGGGAGTCACATTAGTGCCTGGATGGTCACAATGTCCTCTACTCTGAGGGTGTCACACCAGGCTTTCATTTCCAGGTGCAGGGAAAGGTTTCTGGCCCTAGGGTGCTCATCAGAATGAAATGCACTGGTTGAGGAATTAGAAAGTAAATGACCCCTACCCCAGTGCTCCACCCTATAGCATATGAGAAGCCCACAGTAGTAAACCCTTCCAGCTTTACCCAACTGTGACAATTATGAAGTTACAAAGCCTCACTGCCACCCAGCTGGATGGTCAAGGCAATTCTTCCCATTATACAGATGGAAAAACTGAAGCTCACTTTACCCTGTTATGGAACCACTCAGAATATGGAAGGAATGACATTCAGAACCTAAATTGATAGTAAAAATATTATGAACAATTGTATGTCAATAAATTTTATAGCCTAGATGAAATGGACAAATTCATTGAAATACACAAAATTGAGTAAAAAGGAAATAAAAAATTCAAAACCCTATATCAAAGAAATTGAATTGGTAGTTAGCCTTCCCCAAAGAAAACTCGAGGCCTAGATGCCTTCAATAGTGGATTCTATCAAACACTTGAAGATGACATGATAATATGCATTCTTCCAAAATTCATAGAAAGAAGAATAAATCTAACCCCTACTTCACAAAAATAGCTTAAACAAATTATAGAGTTACGTCTAAAAGCTATACATTGCAGTATATTGAAACAATGAAATACCATTGAGCAATTTAAAGGAATAAACTGCTGATAAATACAACAACATGATAACACTCAAAGGCATTTTGCTAAGTAAGAGCAACCTCACAAAAAAGGCATCTGGTATGATTCCATATGTGTAAAGTTCTGCAACAGACAAAACTAACCTGTGCTGGAAAAAATCAAAACAGAAGTTGTCTTGACAGAGGAAAGATGGGGTGTTGCCTGAGAAAAGGCATTCGGAAACTCCAGACTGATGCTTCTAGGCTATGTTTTATAGGGATTTGTATTTGTCCAAACTTAGGGAATGCATGTTTAACATTTGTATTTTATTTTATAACAATTTTATCTTAAAATAAATATGTAAACAAATATTATATTCAAATTTAGTAATATATTCTGAAATATTTAGGGAGAATTTGATTGATGTCTATAATTTACTTTGAAGTGCACCAGCAATAAGGTAGATTGATGGATGAAGAGAGAAATATACAAATAGATAAACATGCAATAAATAAAGGAAAAGAAGTAAAATGTTAATGGTGAAATCTAGGTGGCTGGTGCATAGAGATTCACTATAAATTTGTTTAACTTTTCTGTATGTTTGAAATTTTTAAAATTGGAAACAATTATGCTGAACCAAAGAAGCTAGACACAGAGTATACATTGTCTGATTCCATTATGTGAAGTTCTGGAATAGGCAAAACTAATCACTCAGGATAAAAATCAGTTCGGTGGTTATCTGGGCTGGAAAGCAAGGGAGGTTAATTAGGAAGGAACAGGAGGGAATAATTTGGGTTGAAGGAAAGTGTGTACATGTGCCAAAATGTTTCATACTAGTCACTTAAAATGGGTGCATTGTTTTATTGTATCTAAATTCTCACTCAATGAATTTGGTTTAAAAATTCTTTCTACTATTCTATAACCAAGTGTCCATCCCAAACTTCATGTGCTGCTGGTGGTTTGGACAGGCATACCTAATGCTTCATGGTCCCTCTTCAGCCTACCGAGGCTCAAACTTTCCCCTGCTCCTGTTGGTAAAGTCCTTCAGCTGGCTCATTCCTGGTGCTGACAAGGGGTCCACACTTCATGACAGAGCATCTCAGAGCAAGTCCAGGCTGGCCCCTCCCCATTGCCCCATGGGGAAGGGCACTGGCAGTGATGGAGGTCAGCTTAGGTGATCCATGTCTGAGACACACAGGGCATGCATCTTTACCTGATATGGGGAATGGGAGCTGAGAAGATGGCTTGAAGGTAGGCTGGGGACACAGAGGCAGAAGCTGGGCCATCCTTTCTGGATACTGCCATACGCTTGGAAGCAAAGACCAGTGTGCGTCCATTCTAGGAAATCCACTAGAGTGAGCACATTCTATGAAAGAAGTCAGCCCTGGGTTGGCTCCAAGTCAGAGTGGAGTGTTGAGTCCATGGAAGACCCTAGAGTTTTTCTTTCCCCTTGGTCCTCTGCCCAGCCTCAGGTTGGCTTTATTTTTGGACCAAAACACACAAAGTATCAGATAACACTTCTGAAGACAGCCTCTGTACACTCGGTCTAAGATGAGGGAGACCACCTGTAGTGATCTCAGGGTGTGTGTCTGCTTTCCTCCCATCTGATTCTTAACTCAGATCATCTCTCCTCTTTAGCTCATGTGCATGCTAAGTTGCTTCAGTCATGTCCAACTCTTTGTGACCCCATGGACTGTAGCCCGCCAGGCTCCTCTGTCCATGGAATTCTCCAGGCAAGAATACTGTAGTGGGTTGCCATGTCCACCTTCAGGGGATCTTCCTGACCCAGGGATTGACCCCATATCTCTTATGCACCCTGCATTGGCGGGTGGGTTCTTTACTAATAATGCCACCTAGAAAGTCCTTCTTTAGCTCATGCTGTGCTTAGTACTCAGTAGTGTCTGACTCTTTGCGACCCCATGGACTGCAGGCCTCCAGGCTCCTCTGTCCTTGGGGATTCTCCAGGCAGGAATGCTGGAGTGGGTTGCCATGCCCTTCTCCAGGGGATTTTCCCAACCCAGGGATCGAACCCAGATCTCCCACATTACAGGCGGATTCTTTGCTGTCTGAGCCACCAGGGAAGCCCAAGAATACTGGAGTGAGTAGCCTATCCCTTCTCCAGGGGATTTTCCTGACCCAGGAATTGAACTGGGGTCTCCTGCATTGCAGGCGGATTCTTTACCAACTGAGCTACCAGGGAAGCTCATAGACCTCAGCTATTTTATGTTCTTTTTTGGCATCTTCCTGGGTGAAGTGGGGGTGGGTGGTAGAAATTCATTCTCTGGCAGAACTCTGCCACATATCTTTAAATGCCTATGTTTCCCAGGAAATTGGCAGCTTTTGAGGGTGGAGATAACATTCTGTTCATCTCTTTCCCTGCATAGCCTAGCATAAGCCAGGGCACGCTTTACAGAATGAGCATTTATTTTCCAAGCATTGCCTACATATATTAACCATGATTAGGGGACAGAATAAAGAGAGGACATATTGCTTTTTCCTTAAGGAATGTGTTCTCCTGTCATGAAGATAAAACATTTACACATAAAACAAATCAGCAAAAAAATAAAATAAAATAAAATATAAATAAACCCAAGTGAGTATAAACTTGGGTCCTGGCTTCCATATAGTCAATTTCACTTCCTTCATACGGGAAGGCAAAAATCAAGAGTGGTGTGTGCAGAATGCTGTTATTAGGAACTTTGTCATGGATAGACTGTAACTGGACCCAGAACTTGGTGGATTGTTGCAGTTTAGCTAGGCAGGGAGGAAAAGGGGAGTGACTTCTCAGCAGAGGGCTGGGTATGAGTAAAACCCAGAGGTGTGTGTCATTATTATTATTATCATTGTTTATCCATCTGAGACTTTCCACCTCAAATCCCTTCCAGATTTCTTATCTCTCAAAGATGCAGGCTGCTTTTTCCTCCACTCTAAGTTGTAAGATAGTGAAATCTCATCCCCAACCAAAGACAGGGGTCCAAATGCCTGCTCCATAAAGGCACTGCTTGGCATTATATTCAGAAAGATTTTGCACAGGATGAAAACAATGAATTATATGCATGTGCTATTTCTCCCACTGGAGTCCAACTTCCTTGAGAACTGATGCTATGATTCATCTCTAAGACCAACACCCTAGCTCCAGGCACAGAGCCACATATAGATTAAATACTTAGTATCTATTATATTTGCTTTAGCAAACACAAGTTATCAGAATTTAGTGATCAGCTCTTTTTCTTACAGCTATGGCACCCCACTCCAGTACTCTTGCCTGGAAAATCTCATGGATGGAGGAGCCTGGTAGGCTGCAGTCCATGGGATCCCTAAGAGTCGGACACGACTGAGCAACTTCACTTTCACTTTTCACTTTCCTGTATTGGAGAAGGAAATGGCAACCCACTCCAATGTTTTTGCCTGGAGAATCCCAGGAATGGGGGAGCCTGGTGGGCTGCCGTCTATGGGGTCACACAGAGTCGGACACGACTGAAGCAACTTAGCAGCAGCAGCAAGTCCCTGGAGAGCTGGTTTTAATGAAGAAGGGAGAAGGAAAGAAAAGTTCAGGATCCCAGGTTTGGAAGTGTAGGTAGACTATGGTCATGGGATATAGTGGTAGCTTGAGGCATAGAGAATGAACATAAAAGGTTATGAATGAAATTTAAAGGAAAAAAAACACTGGATTTTGACTATGACCATTGCTTCACCTAAATTGTTCTTTTTTACCTATGCCATAGCCCCGAGAAGGACCTTCCCAGGCTAGTCTGCTGATCCTGAAAAGAGGATTAGAGACACATGGAAGAAACTTATCCAGAGCAGAGACTAGACCATATGGGCCAACCCCTGGAAAATCGACAGATACATTGTAAGTCATAAATGATCAGTGTTTGCTGAGTATCACAGGGGTGTGAATACATAGCAATAGGTAACTAGTAGACTGATCCTTCCATATATTCACTGGTGGGCCTTAAGCAAAACATTAATCCACCATTCTTAGTCAGCTAGAGCTGCTGAAACTGTGTTCCTCAAATTGGGACTTGAATACACACGGCCAAGACTGGAACCTAGCCAAAACCCACCATCTTCCAATTGAGATCAAATACCTAGTCTTAGCATTTAATGAAGCTCAGGTTCTTGATGTCTCATCACAGAAAGAATTCAGTGAGAGACAGAGTTATAGGTAAGAAATGGATTTATTTAGGGAGAAACACACTCCACAGGCAGAGTGTAGACTATCTCAGAAGGAGAGAGCAGCCTCAAAATATGGCAGGGTTAGTTTTTATGGGCTGGGTTAATTTCATAGGTTAATGAGTGGAAGGGTTATTCCATGTATATCAGGGAAGTGGTGGAGATTTCCAGGAAATGGGCCACCACCTGCATTTTGTCTTTGATGATCTGCCTGGGTACAGTCATGCCACCCGTGGATGTGTCTTTTAGCTTGCTGATGTGACACAATGAATGTATACTGAGGCTCAAGGTCTAGTGGAAGTTGACTTGTCCACCATGTTGGACCCATTTTGTTCTACTTGGTTCATGTCCTGTCCTTGACTATGTCATTCTTTTAAAGGGTGTGCCCTGCCCCCTTCCCTTCTGTTTCACTGCCATAAGAAAATACCATAGACTGGGTGGTTTAAACCACAGATGTTTATTTTCTCACAGTTCCAGAGGCTGGGAAGTCCAAGAAAAAGGTACTGGTAAAATCTGTTTTGGATGAGTGCTCTCTTCTGTCTCCCTAGCTTGCAGATAGCTACTTTCCCTTTTCTTAGAATGAACTCCCAGATGTCTCTTTCTATAAGGTCACTAATCCTAAAGAACCCACCTTATACCCTCATTTAATTTCGATTACTTCCTTAGAGCACCATCTCTGAATATAGCTACAGTGCTGGTTAGGGCTTCAGCATAGGGATTTTGGGGTGAAATTAAAAGACAGCTGCTCCTTTGAAGAAAATGTATGGCAAACATATGACAAACAATGTACTTAAAAGCAGTGACATCACTTTGCCAACAAAGGTCTATATAGACAAAGCTATGATTTTTCCAGTAGTCATGTATGGATGTGAGAGTTGGACAGTAAAGAGAGCTGAGCACTGAGGAACTGATGCTTTCAAATTATGGTGCTGGAAAGACTCTTAAGAGAGTCCTTTGGGCTGCAAGGAGATCAAACCAATCAATGCTAAAGGACATCAAACCTGAATATTCATCAGAAGGACTGGTGTTGAAGCTGAAGCTCCAATACTTTGGCCACCTAATGTGAAAAGCCAACTCATTGGAAAAGACTCTGATTCTGGGAAAGATTGAGGGCAAGAGGAGAAGGGGACAACAAGAGGATGAGATGGTTGGATGGCATCACTGACTCAATGGAAATGAGTTTGAGCAAACGACAGGTAAACCTGGCATACTGCATGCAGTTCATGGGGTCGCAAAGAATCGGACATGGCTTAGCAACTGAACAACAAAAAACAAACACTTAGGGAGTGTTTGTTGTTTATAAGTTCTTAACACCTCTTTGGCATCTTTTATTTATAGGGATGCTTGGTACATAGTACACAGGCAATAACTCAAGGAGACTGACTATATAATTACTAAGAGTCATTATGAGATGGTTTTCTTTTCTTTTTTTTTTTTTTCCTTTTTGCCATGAAGTCATCCAGAGTTTCTGGCAAAGGGAGAAATCTCCTCTATTGAAATGAAGCTGTCAGTGAAAAGGGAAAGGCATGGAGATGCCAGGCATTTAAATGCACATAATTATATTGAGGACTTACTTGGTGGTTCAGACGGTAAAGCGTCTGTCTACAATGCGGGAGACCCGGGTTCAATCCCTGGGTCGGGGAAGATCGCCTGGAGAAGGAAATGGCAATCCACTCCAGTACTATTGCCTGGAAAATCCCATGGACAGAGGAGCTTGGTGGGCTACAGTCCATGGGGTCGCAAAGAGTCAGACATGACTGAGCAACTTCACTAAGTATATTGAATCCTATTGAGAAACGAACTCAACTATTTCATTCAATGTGACTTATCTAGATTCTACATCCCCTCTTGACATATAGTAGAGCCTCAATATATTTACAGAATAAAATAAATTAGTAATTGAATTAATGAGTCAAATTAAGGGCTCACACCTGTCTGTAGCTGTCCTCAAAGGGTTCAGGGAAATGAGGCAAAATGAAGTGAGTCATTGCAGAGATGAGGTCCTCTGCTTGACTGATAAGAGTTGCAAAGATGGAGGCAGGAGAGGTTCTGAGCTATTCTAGTGGGTTGAATTCCCCTGGTGCAGTCTGCAACTCCTGCCTCCTTCCTCTGCCTCCCTCCCTGATTATCCTTCCTCCCCGATGTGCCATAGACCTGTCAGCTGCAGCCCATTCCAAACCATACTCATTTTCCAGATTCTTTCTCCCAAACTAATTGTGCTTGTCCTCAGTTACTGCCTAGTTGTCCAATTGAGAGATCTGAGTCACCGGCTTCCCTAAAACTGCTCCACTGAAATGGAAAAATCCAATTTGACCTTCATTACCAGCACTGAGCCTCCATTTGCTGGGGATTTACCAAGGGCCAAGCACTGCACTAGATGACCAGTGTGAGAGATCCCATCTAATCCTCACAATAACTCCATAACGTGGGCATAATCTTTATGTCATAGTGAATAAATATGAGCTCAGAAAGGTTAAGTGACTTTCTTAAGGTCACAGAGCTGGATCAGAGGATTTGCACCTCTGATTAAGTTCAGTTCAGTCACTCAGTCATGTCCGACTCTTTGTGACCCCATGGACTGCAGCATGCCAGGCCTCCCTGTCCATCACCAACTCAAGGAGTTTACTGAAACTCATGTCCATTGAGTCGAATGATGCCATCCAACCATCTCATCCTCTGTTGTCCCATTCTCCTGCCTTCAAACTTTCCCAATATCAGTGTCTTTCCAAATGAGTCAGTTATTCACATCAGGTGGCCAAAGTACTGGAATTTCAGCTTCATCATCAGTCCTTCCAATAAATATTCAGGAATGACTGTCTTTAGGAAGGACTGGTTGGATCTCCTTGCTGTTCAAGGGACTTTCAAGAGTCTTCTCCAGCACCACAGTTCAAAAGCATCAACTCTTCAATGCTCAGCTTTCTTTATAGTCCAATTCTCACGTCCATAACTGACTACTGGAAAAACCATAGTTTAACTAGACAGACACTTATTGGCAAAGTAATGTCTCTGCTTTTTAATATACTGCCAAGTTGGTCTTAACTGTTCTTCCAAGGAGCAAGTATCTTTTAATTTCATGGCTGCAGTCACCATATGCAGTGGTTTTGGAGCCCCCTCCCAAATAAAGTCTGTCACTGTTTCCATTGTTTCCCTATCTGCCATGAAGTGATGGGACCAGATGTCATGATCTTCATTTTCTGAATGTTAAGTTTTAAGGCAACATTTTCACTCTCCTCTTTCACTTTCATCAAGAGACTCTTTAGCTCTTCTTTACTTTCTGCCATAAGGGTGGTGTCATCTGCATATATGAGGTTATTGATATTTCTCCTGACAATCTTAATTCCAGCTTGTGGTTCATCCAGCCCAGCATTTCTCATGATGTACTTTGAATATAAGTTAAATAAGCAGCGTGACAATATACAGCCTTGAGATACTCCTTTCCCGATTTAGAACCAGTCTGTTGTTCCATGTCCAATTCTAACTATTTCTTCCTGATCTACATACAGATTTCTCAAGAAGCAGGTAAGGTGATCTGGTATTCCAGTCTCTAAGAATATTCCACAGCTTGTTGTGATCCACACAGTCAAAGACTTGGGCATAGTCAAGAAAGCAGAAGTAGGTTTTTTTGGGAACTCTTGCTTTTTCGATGATCCAGTGGATGTTAATCTCTGGTTCCTCTGCCTTTTCTAAATCCAGCTTCAACATCTCGAAGTTCGTGATTCACGTACTGTTGAAACCTGGCTTGGAGAATTTTGAGCATTTTTCATCTCATTACTAACCTGTGGTAGTTTGAGCATTCTTTGGCATTGTCTTTCTTTAGGATTAGAATGAAAACTGTGCCCACTGCTATGTTTTCCAAATTTGCTGGCATATTGAGTGCAGCACTTTCACAGCATCATCTTTCAGGATTTGAAATAGCTCAACTGGAATTCCATCACCTCTACTACCTTTGTTCATAGTGATGCTTCCCAAGGCATACATGACTTTGCATTCCAGGATGTCTGGCTCTAGGTGAGTCATCACACCATCGTGACTATCTGGGTCATGAAGATATTTTTGGTACAGTTCTTCTGTGTACTTTTGCCACCTTTTCTTAATATCGTCTGCTTTGTTAGGTTCATACAATTTCTGTCCTTTATTGTGCCCATCTTTCCATGAAAGATTCCCTTGGTATCTCTAATTTTCTTGAAGAGATCTCTTAGTCTTTCTCATTCTATTGTTTTCCTCTATTTCTTTGCATTGACCACTGAGGAAGGCTTTCTTATCTCTCCTTGCTATTCTTTGGAACTCTACATTCAAATGGGTATATTTTTCTTTTTCTCCTTTGCTTTTCACTTCGCTTCCTTTCACAGCTATTTGTAAGGCCTCCTCAGACAACCATTTTGCCTTTTTGCATTTCTTTTTCTTGGGGATGGTCTTGATTCCTGCCTCCTGTACAATGTCATGAACCTCCATCCATAGTTCTTCAGGCACTCTAGTCTATCAGATCTAATCCCTTGAATCTATCTCTCACTTCCACTGTGTAATGTAAGGGATTTGATTTAGGTCATACCAGAATGGTCTAGTGGTTTTCCCCACTTTATTCAATTTAAGTCTGAATTTGGCAATAAGGAGTTCATGATCTGAGCCACAGTCAGCTCCTGGTCTTGTTTTTGCGGTCTGTATAGAACTTCTTCATCTCTGGCTGCAAAGGATATAATCAATCTGATTTTGGTATTGACCATCTGGTGATGTCCATGTGTAGAGTTTTCTCTTGTGTTGTTAGAAAAGGGTGTTTGCTATGACTAGTGCATTCTCTTGACAAAACTCTATTAGCCTGCTTCGTACTCCAAGGCCAAATTTGCCTGTTACTCCAGGTATTTCTTGACTTCCTACTTTTTCACTCCAGTCCCCTATCATGAAAAGGACACCTTTTTTGGATGTTAGTTCTAGAAGGTCTTGTAAATCTTCCTAGAGCAGTTCAACTTCAGCTTCTTCAGCATTACTGGTCGGGGCATAGGCTTGGATTGCTGTGATATTGAATGGTTTGCCTTGGAAATGAACAGAGATCATTCTGTTGTTTTTGAAATTGCATCCAATTATTGTATTTCAGACTCCTGTTGATTATGATTGCCTGGGGATGTTGGGAGAGATTGAAAGCAGGAGGAAAAGGGGATGACAGAGGATGAGATGGCTCGATGGCATCACCGACTTGATGGACATGAGTTTGAGTGAACTCTGGGAGTTGGTGATGGACAGGGAGGCCTGGAGTGCTGCAATTCATGGGGTCACAAGGAGTCGGACACGACTGAGCAACTGAACTGAACTGAACTGAACTGGGGATAATGATGACCTCCTTCAAAAGGTCCCATGGAGGCACTGGTACTCTCAGTGTCCCCAACCCTGCAGCAGGCCACTGCTGACCCACACCTCCGCTGCAGACTCCTGGACACTCACAGGTAAGTCTGGGTCAGTCTCTTGTGGGATCACTGCTCCTTTACCCTGGGTCCTCGGGCACACAAGGCTCTCTTTGTGTCCTCCAACGTGCACCTCATTAGATGGACTTTAAAATTCTTGCCCCTTCCATGCTGTCAGATTATTTCCAAGTCAGATGTCCCCTTCTCCACTGTCTCCATTCTGACACCATTTACTCATTTCTGCTCCCACAGAACAGGCACATCTCTCTAGGCTAGCTCTTATCACATGAGATTATTCGTAATTATTCATCTGCCCACCTATGACCTTCTGGGAAGTGTCTTATTCTCCCCTCTATTTCACATTCTCGGTTCAGTGTCAGGTCTACATAACACCTGCTCCGTGAATATTTTTAGAAATTAATTAAATTCCTATATTTCTAATGATCAAATATATTACCTTTTGTAGAGGGAGTAGAGAGTTACATAAATTGTGAATGAGAAGGAAATCTCCCTCTCTGTCCATTCTTTTCTGTAAGAACAAACCTTTTTGGTCCCTAACCTGTCCATTGTTATCTCTAGGTTATTGCTGTTGTTCAGTCACTAAGTTGTGTCCAATTCTTTGCAACCCCATGAACTGCAGCATGCCAGGCCTCCCTGCTCTTCAGTATTTCCCTGAGTTTGCACAAACTCATGCCGATTGAGTCAGCAATGCCATCCAGCTATCTCATCCTCACCCATTTCTCCTCCTGCCCTCAATCTTTCCAAGAATCAGGATCTTTTCTAGTGAGTTGTCTCTTCACATTACATGGCCAAAGTATTGGAACTTCAGCTTCAGCATCAGTCTTTTCAGCGAATATTCAGGGTTGATTTCCTTTAAGATTGACTAGTTTACTTCCTTGCTGTCCTCTCAAGAGTCTTCTCCAGACACACTTGCCATAAGACAAGGGCAGGAGAATGACCTCCATGCCCCACTGGCTCGAGGGCCCTGAACTCTCAAGGTCTTGCTGCTTTGGAAAGGATTGACCTGCCAGGGAATTCTTACCGAGTCCAGCTAACTGCTTAGTTAACTGCAGGTCTCAGTCAGAGACTCCTTTCCTTCTAGAAGTCTGAAGCAGCTTCATCCTGTTTTCTTAGTGCATTTTCTAGATCTTGTAGCCACAAGATGTCCTCTGAAAAACCAAACAAATGAACAACAAACACAGAAAATAGTACCCTCTGGCTTCCTTATGTAAAACATCCTTGTATTTGCCTGTCCTTCAGCATCAAAGCTAAACTTCTCTTCAGCCATTTCATTCTCTGTCTTTCACAATTCATGCTTGGGCACCAAGCAGACTCAAGAAAAGACTTCTAAAGATTCCTGCTGTTCCAAAGAGGGAGAAAACAGCAGGGGAAGCCCAATTTCCTGAAGAGGGAAGGGGAGGCAGCCATCTTGGCTGCCAACACATTCCAACATCCAAGCAATGCCTTTGTTTACTTGGCAAACCACAAACCAGCAATTACCCAAGACAAGAAGTGAAGTGGTTTTTATTCTTGCCTGCATTTTTTTTTGCCTACATGAGGGAAATGACAAAAATTTTTATCTTGCTCTCCAAAGAACCAGTCTTGGCCCAACAGAAAAAAAAAAAAAAGCACTGCTGTGTTGTGTCCTGTGATGAGAATATTTCTAGAATGTTTCAAAGAATTGATCACGGGCCCAGAGCCTTAGAAAATGTATTAGGTGACACAGTTTGGGGAAAATAGGTGTTTCTGTGAAGAAAGTAAAGCAGGACTTACTTCTTTTTTCTCCTTTATATGTATGTATGTATGTATATATATATATATATATATATATATATATGTTTTATTGAAGTCTAGTTGACTTACAATGTTTCAAGTGCACAGCAAGGTGATTCAGTTATACATACACACATACATTATTTTGAAGTTATTTTCCACTATAAGTTATTACAAGATATTGACTATAGTTCTCTGAAGCAGGACTTACTTTTGATTATCTTAACCTTAGTTTTTCAGGCTCACCTCTGTCCTTACCCTCTAAAGTTTAGCAGCTTAGGAACATGAGTGCAATGACTTCTGAAACTGCCTACCTGGAGTTAGGACAAACTTCACAGCCTGCCTGTAATTTAGGTATCAGTCACAGGACCTTTAGATTCCCAGGTCCCCATTGTTTCTGACTTGCTGGCACAACTCAAGAGTTCTTACTACTTGTTCTAGCGTGATAACTCACTAGAATGACTTGCAGAACTCAGGAAAAGTCTAGACTTATAATGACATCATTGCCATAGCCAAACGATACAGAGAGAAGCATAAGGTGAGGTCCAGGAGGGCCCCAGCTTCTGTTGTGTACCCTCTAATGCACTGTGGACTATTACAATGAGGGGAGCTCACTGGTGTTTAGGGGGATTTGATTACATGAGTATGATTGACCTCTGATGCTGAAGCTCCAATACTTGTGCCACCTGATACAAAGAGATGGTTCATTGGAAAAGACCCTGATGCTGGGAAAGATTGAGGGCAAGAGAAGGGGGCAACAGAGGTCAAGCTGGTTGGATGGCATCATTGACTCCATGGACACAAGTTTGAGCAAACCCCAGGCGATGGTGAAGGGCAGGGAAGGTGATGGTGAAGGACTGGTGTGCTGCAGTTCACAGTGTCACAAACAGGCAGACATGACTGAGTATAGACTCAGTCAGACTCACTGAATAACAACAAATGATTGATTGGTTCATGGGCATGTACTTGAATTCAGTTTCCAATTGCTCTGTCCTTCTAGAGGTGAGGCTGATATCATATAATAAAAAGCCTCAACTCTCTAAGCACGTAGTTGGGCTTTCTCATATGGTGGACCCCTGTCCTCAGGCATCTCATTAGCGTAAACTATGTAAGGGCCTACCAGAAGTGACTTTATTAGCATAAACTATCAGGTGAGCAGGTGTGATCAGAGGTACTTACAGGGATAGAAAAGACATTCCCAGGACTCAAGAAATTCTGAGAATTTAGAGGCTGTCTCCCATAGCTGAGGATAAAGACAGCTAAATTCTTCATTACACAGCAAGGAAGCCTGGATTTGGGCGTAAGTATGATCTAAGCAGTGTTCCCCGACCTTTGTGGCACCAGAGACTGGTTTTGTGGAAGACAATTTTTCCATGGACTGGGGCAGAGCGGGGATGGTTTTGAGATGATTCCAGTGCATCACATTCATTTTGCACTTTACTTCTATCATCATTATATCACCTCCGCCTCATAATCAGGCATTAGATTCTGGAGGTTGGGGACATCAATAGATTTCGCCATTTTATCTCTTCTCCACCTTAGACCAAATCATCTTAACTGATTTAGGGTGCTGCCAACTCAGCACGGGATTCTGAGAGTTCAAACACCTGAATCTCCTCCTGGATCCCCTATCTCTCACTGTGTAATCTTGGAGAAGTCTTTTAACTGGCTGAGCCTCAGTGTCCGTAACTGCAAATGAAAATGTTAGACTGCAGTATCTCCACGGACTCCTCATACATCAAACTGATGCTTCTGTGGCTAAGCTACTAAGGCTCTCTGAGACTCAATCTCCTTATCTTTAGAATAAGAGGGTTGGATTAAATGATTTCTAAGATCTCTTGCTGAGCTAATAATGTGATTTTCATACCTTAAGATCTCCTCAATGTGTAAGGAAAAGATGACTCATTGCTTTTCCACATGGTGGATAGCATTTTCGAGTTTATTGTTCTCTCCTCTCCGGAAATAAGATGTTGGCTGGCTACTACCTTATCAGCAACCCCTCGCACAGATGCATAAGAGGATGCCAAAGATTTTTCTTAGTTTTGGAGAAATGAAAGAAACAGAAGGTAGGAAATAGGAATAAGTTTAAAAGTCTGTGCCAAAGAAGACTGGGTAATGGACCAGACAAAAAGGCATGGCTAAAGGAATTTTTCTCCTCTTGATAGATCTTAATTTTGCTTTAAATACTGTGTTGCAACATATAAGAAACCATTTACAGGAAAAGGACCTCAGTTCCAAAATGCAGCATTTTCTGTCAGGCAAATGTGTTTTTCTGGAGGCCTATAAATATTTTGTATGTAAAAATATGAAATAAATAAATACTGCATGATAATGCTACTAATATTCCCTGAAGCAAAACAAAAAGTGTCCCTTTGCAGTTTTTAAGACTCCCCTGCTCTACGTCTTTGCCATTAAAGTTGGCAAAAACAAAACAACACAACGACAAAAAAAGCAAACATTTACTTACTAGTATGTCTGACTCCCTAAACCAGAAACTTTTAAACTTTTTTGATAATATACCTCCAAAATGGGTATAAAGTTCCAGTACATCCCCCAAACATATATCATTTATTTATTTTTTAAATATAGGTTTATTTATTTTAATTGGAGTTTAATTACTTTACAACATTGTATTGGTCTTGCCATACATCAACATGAATCTGCCACAGGTATACATGTGTTCCCCATCGTGAGCCCCCCTCCCTTCTCCCTCCCCATACCATCCATACCAAGGAAACCAGAACTGAGGCACATGTACCCCAATGTTCATCACAGCACTGTTTATAATAACCAGGACATGGAAGCAACCTAGATGTCCATAAGCAGATAAATGGATAAGACAGCTGTGGTACATATACACAATGGAGTATCACTCAGCCATTAAAAAGAATACATTTGAATCAGTTCTAATGAGGTGGATGAAACTGGAGCCTATTATACAGAGTGAAGTAAGCCAGAAAGAAAACACCAATACAGTATACTAATGCATATATATGGAATTTAGAAAGATGGTGATGATAACCCTGTATATCATTTATTTTAAAATCACATATATGTCATATTTTATCAAAATATATCTATTTTACACAAGACAATAGAAAGAAAAGACAGCTAAGTTAAAAATGAATTTATTTACAATAATTCCATTTGATATGATAAGAAATCCCATTTATTTCACTAAAACATCTCAATATTAAAAATATTTTAGTGAAGACAATGTGACTAAATACAATCTATTACTTTTGGAAATTGTAGTTTATTATAACGTAATACAACAGCTTGAAGATCTGGCTCAAAATTCAGTCTGATACTTGATTTTAATGGTCATCATAACTGGAAAAATTTTTTAAAAATATTTATTTATTTGGCTGTGTCAGGTCTTAGTAGTGGTGTGCAGGATCTGTGTTGCATCGTATAGGCTCTTAAGTTGCAGCACACAGATTCTCTAGTTGTGGCACTCAGGCTTAGTTGCCCCGCGGGATGTGGGATTTTAGTTCCCTGACCAGAAATCGAACTCAAGTCTCCTGCACTGCAAGGAGGATTCTTAACCACTAGACCACCAGGGAATTCTCTCTAACTGAAAATTCTAAAACCAAATAGTACAGGGTTCAAGTAGAAGAACTGTGTCATTGGCTGAGCTGATTAAATCATAATAATTATTTTTCAACTAGGCAAATACTTTCGTTCAAATCTGACTAGTATATTTTATACTCCCTAAGATTCATTACATTTTCTGTAAACAAAATGGGGAGTACTGAATTGCTATATATGTGTGTGTGTCTGTCTGTATTATCGTGCATGCGTGCTTTCTTGCTAAGTCACTCCAGTCATGACTGATTTTGTGACTGACTCATGGCCTGCAACCTGCCAGGCCAAGCTCCTCTGTCCATGGGATTCTCCAGGCAAGAATACTGGAGTGGTTTGTGATGCCCTCCTCCAGGGGATCTTCCCAACCCAGGGATCAAACCTGCAACTCTTATGTCTCCTGCTTTGGCAGGCAGCTTCTTTACCACCAGCACCACCTGGGAAGCCCCATATATAATACATGAAATACATATATAATATGTATGTTGCTGCTGATGCTGGTAAGTCACTTCAGTTGTGTCCGACTCTGTGCGACCCTATAGACGACAGCCCACCAGGCTCCCCCATCCCTGGGATTCTCCAGGCAAGAATACTGGAGTGGGTTGACATTTCCTTCTCCAATGCATGGAAGTGAAAAGTGAAAGTGAAGTCACTCAGTCATGTCCGACTCCTAGCAACCCCATGGACTGCGCCTACCAGGCTCCTCTGTCCATGGGATTTTCCAGGCAAGAGTACTGGAGTGGGTTGCCATTACCTTCTCTGATATAATTCTCATATATATATATATATATATATCTCACATATACAATATGCATAATATGGATCCAACATCCGATGGATCATCGAAAAAGCTAGAGAGTTCCAGAAAAACATCTATTTCTGCTTTATTGACTATGCTAAAGCCTTTGACTATGTGGATCACTAGAAACTGTGGGAAATTCTGAAAGAGATGGGAATACCAGACCACCTGACCTGTCTCTTTAGAAACCTGTATGCAGGTCAGGAAGCAACAGTTAGAACTGGACATGGAACAACAGATTGGTTCCAAATAGGAAAAGGAGTCCATCAAGGCTGTATATTGTCACCCTGTTTATTTAACTTATATGCAGAGTACATCATGAGAAATGCTGGGCTGGAGGAAGCACAAGCTGGAATCAAGATTGCTGGGAGAAATATCAATAACCTCAGATATGCAGATGACACCACCCTTAGGGCAGAAAGTGAAGAGGAACTAAAGAGCCTCTTGATGCAAATGAAAGAGGAGAGTGAAAAAGTTGTCTTAGAGCTCAACCTTCAAAAAACTAAGATTATGGCATCCAGTCCCATCACTTCATGGCAGATAGATGGGTAAACAGTGGAAACAGTGGCTGACTTTATTTTTCTGGTCTCCAAAATCACTGTTAATGGCGATTGCAGCAATGAAATTAAGACACTTACTTCTTGGAAGGAAAGCTATGAACAACCTAAACAGCACATTAAAAAGCAGAGACATTACTTTGCCAGCAAAGGTCCGTCTAGTCAATGCTATTGTTTTTCCAGTGGTCATTATGGATGTANTATTTTTCTGGTCTCCAAAATCACTGTTAATGGCGATTGCAGCAATGAAATTAAGACACTTACTTCTTGGAAGGAAAGCTATGAACAACCTAAACAGCACATTAAAAAGCAGAGACATTACTTTGCCAGCAAAGGTCCGTCTAGTCAATGCTATTGTTTTTCCAGTGGTCATTATGGATGTAAGAGTTGGACAATAAAGAAAGCTGAGCACCAAAGAATTGATGCTTTTGAACTGTGGTGTTGGAGAAGACTCTTGAGAGTCCCTTGGACTGCAAGGAGATCCAACCAGTCCATCATAAAGGAGATCAGTCCTGGGTGTTCACTGGAAGGACTGATGTGGAGGCTGAAACTCCAATACCTTGGCCACCTGATGCAAAGGGTTGATTCACTGGCAAAGATCCTGATGCTGGGAAAGATTGAGGGCAGGAGGAGAAGGGAACGAAAGAGGATAAGATGGTTGGATGGCATCACTGACATGGGTTTCAGTGATCTCCGGGAGTTGGTGATGGACAGGGAGGCCTGGCGTGCTGCGGTTCGTGGGGTCACAAAGAGTCAGACACGAGTGAGCGACTGAACTGAACTGACTGATGCATATACTATTTATTACATTTATATTTAATGTCTGTGTTTTACAATACACTTCATATTTTTAGGACAGTTTTAGTTTCAAAGCAAAATTGAGTCAACATTAAAGAATCCTCATAGAATCCTGTTCCTAACATGCACTGCCTCCTCCATTAGCAATATCCCATACCAAGATGATATATTTATTACAATCAAGGAACCTACTTGATATATTGTATATTTATTACAAGCAAGGGACCCATTACTATCACCCAAAGTCTATAGTTTACATTAGGTTTCACACTCGATGTACTTTCTATGTGCTTTGACAAATGTGTAGCAAGTATCCACAGCAATGTATCATATGAAATACTCTATGTAGTCTAAAAAACCTCTGTGATCCCCTATTTCTCCCTTTCCCCCAACTTCTTGCTGCCATTGATCTTTTATGGTTTCCATACTTTTGAGTTTTACATAATGTTATACACTTGGAATAACTCAGCATGAAGCCTTTTCAGATTGGTTTCTTTCACTTAGTAATATGCATTTAAAGTCCTTCCATGGTCTTTTCAGGGCATGATCTTTCATTTCTTTTTAGTGCTGAGTAACACCTCATTGGATGGATGTGTCATATTTTGTTTATCCAAGCTTACTGAAGGAAATTTTGGTTGCTTTCAAGTTTTGACAATTATGAATAAAGTTGCTGTAAATGTTCATGCTCAGCTTTCTGTTCAGATATAATTTTTCAACTCTTTTGGGTAAATACCAAGGAGCACACTACTGGATTAATAGTCCTTGCGTAATAGATTAGAACTGGACAATGATCAATTACTATTTTGCTTGATATAGACACAGTTGTCTAGATGCAGAACTGTTTATAGATGTTACATATGAAGTAATTACTAGATACACATCTATTTTCTCATTCTGTTGGCTGAGAGCATCTGGAAACAAAGTCACTGCAGTAGCAATGAGACGACCTTGTACCCAGATCTTGGTTTTTGTTACCATTTTCTAATAAAAGAAATCGGAGCTCTTGGAGAAGCAGTTGGTCCTAAGACTGAGGCAGAGAATTTATGAGGTGAATCTGAAGCTTCTTGCAATTCCAGAAAATAAGAAAGTTATTATTATTTTTTTTTTCAAAAAAAGTACAACGAAGGGGAATGCCAAAGGGACAAGAGAGCCTTTGAAAGAGCTGCCAATGGAAAAGTGAGAACAGTTTGAGCAACAAAATAAGATGGTATTCCATTCGAAGTACAAAATAAAAATGTATGAATGCACACTGATGTAATAAGTTGTTGAATAGGTAAGTGAAGGAGAAGAGACTCATCTCCAACACAGAGGAACTGCAAATAATGTACCAGATAACCCACCCTCAAGAGTTTGGAACGTCTCTTTTCACTCCTTACGTGTGGACGCTGCATGGTGACTTCCTTCCAAAGAGCACAGTATGCCAAGAGGGAAACAAGAGTACAGGGGAGAAACCTGACAAATGATGCCTTTACTGTATGATCAAGGGGCACATCTTGAAATGAAAATTCATGAGGCTAGTATGTCATGAGAATGGCATTTTACCTCTTTGGTCTTCCTCCCAAGAACTCATCATCCCAGTCAAAATGTGAGAAAAACATCAGAAAACCAAGGGAAAGAGAGTCTGCAAAATACTGCCGAGGTCATCAAAATCAAGGAAAAATAGGAGAAATTTCATCGCTAAGAGGAGCCTAGGGAGACATTCAGGTCAGTTTCAGTTCAGTTGCTCAGTCGTGTCCAACTCTTTGTGACCCCGTGGACTGCAGCATGCTGGCCTCCTTGTCCATCACCAACTCCCAGAGTTTACTCAAACTCATGTCCATTGAGTCGGTGATGCCATCCAGCCATCTCATCCTCTGCTGTCCCCTTCTCCTCCTGCCTTCAATCATTCCCAGCATCAGGGTCTTTTCAAATGAGTCAGATCTTTGCATCAGATGGCCAAAGTACTGGAGTTTCAACTTCAACATCAGTCCTTCCAGTGAATATCCAGGACTGATCTCCTTTATGATGGACTGGTTTGATCTCTTTGCAGTCCAAGGGACTCTCAAGAGTCTTCTCCAACACCACAGTTTGAAAACATCAGTTCTTCAGCACTCAGCTTTGTTTACAGTCCAACTCTCATATCCATACATGACTACTGGAAAAAGCACAGCTTTGACTAGACGGACCTTTGTTGGAGAAGTAATGTCTTTACTTTTTAAATGACTTCAATAGTATGAAAAGGGAGACATTACATAAATATTATACAAATATAAATATAAGGTGATGTTCTAGGTGAATTCTGGGGCAGAAGAGGCATATTAGGTAAAAACTAAGGAAATCTGAAGTAATGAATTTAGTTAATGAAAATGGATTAATATTTATTCATTAGTTGTGACAAATATACTTTAGTAACATAAGATGCTGATTCATTCGAAAAGACCCTGATGCTGGGAAAGAGTCAAAGCAGAAGGCGAATGATGACAGAGGATGAGATGGTTGGATGGACATGAGTCTGAGCAAGTTTCAGGAGTTGGTGATGGACAGGGAAGCCTGGTGTGCTGCAGTCCATGGAGGTGCAAAGAGTCGGATACTACTGAGCAACTGAACTTGAACTGGCTGTGGGGCATTAGTGAATTTTATACTATCTTCTTAGTTTTCCTGTAAACCCAAAACAATTTTGAAACTAAAAATTTATTTAAAATTTTAATTGATAATGACAAATTACTCCATTAAAATGCATCAGTATATTCTTCCACCATCAATGTGTGAAAGTCTCCGCTTCTCTGTACCCTTGGTAACAGTGAATATTATCAATCCTTCTAATATTTGTACACTTGAAAGGAGACAAATGATATCTTACAGTTAAATTTGAATTTTTAAATTACAAATGAGATTTAGCAACCATCTTCTCATTGATTGGTCATTTATATTTCTTTTTCTACAGCCGTACATTGCTATCCTTTGCTTGTTTTTCAAACTGGTTGCTGGTCTTTTTCCAACTGAACACTGGTCTTTTTCCTGTGTAGAGCTCTTGGTGTGGTTAAAAAAATAATCATTTTGTTTTATAGGTTTGCAAAACTTTTTTGCACATTGTTTTCTTTTGACATTCTTTCTTTTAAAAAATATGCAAAAATTTAGCACTTTTGGTAATCAAATGTCTCTTCATTTACAATTTCAGAGTTTCATCACACTTCTATTTTGTTCTCAAATAAAGTTCCCTGTGGCTTGATTGCTGTAAACGAGTCCCTTCAATCTTGCTCCTAATTATTTTAGGTGCTCTCTTTTATTTTGTTTGGCCATGCCTTGTGTCATGTGGGATCTTAGTTGCTTGTCCAGGGATTGAATCTGAGTCCCCTACAGTGGAAGTGGGGCATCTTAACCACTGGACCACCAGGGGAGTCCCTAGGTGCTCTTGAGAGGATGTCTCACACAGGTTCACAGCCCACTATCACTTCAAATCCCTCTTGGGCTTTGCTCTTGTTCTTCCACTGTCATGCTACTTGTTTTCTGAAAGCCACGTGGAGACAGGTGCTTTCATCAACCTTGGAGACTCTAATCCCCACACCAAGAGCATTGTCCTTCCACCATGTTAGGTTCCAGTCCTCAGGGTGTGAGAACGGGTTGGTTCGATGCAATGGAATAAGTGTCTTCCTTTTGGAAGGACGTTTGTTTTTGAACTTGGTTCCTGTACACGTCTGGTTCCTCACCAGTTATTCTGAATATCCTTCGCTGATTTCTCCTGACTTCCTGGTGATTAAACGCCAGATTGATGCTGCAGGACCTGGACCCTGATCTCCTCTTTAGCAGCAATCATTTATTGGATGATTTCAGTTCATTTCCCTGCTCTAGCTAATGCTTCTCAGTGGCACATATTCCCAGCTGTGATTCTACTCTGACCCTCCTACTCTCTCCTCTCCAGACTCATACACTGAAGCTGGCTCAGCCTTTCCACTTATTTATTTCAAGACTTTTTCAAGGTTAGTATGTCCAAAACTGAACTCCTGATCTCTGCTCCCATCTTTAACACCTGAATAACTGGGAACGCTGTCATTCTGACTTCTCAGGCCAACATTGTCAGAGTCAGTCCTTGCACTTCATCCCACCTCCAATCTGTCTGGAAATTCAGTTAGCTTTAATTTCAAAGTATATCCCTAACCCAAACATTTTCCAAGATTCTTACTGATAAAACCTAGGTCACAGTCACTATCACCTCTCTTCTGGAATTTGCTTACACCTCCTAATCCATCCTCTCACTTCAGGCTTGTCTGAATCATCCATTCTCTATATATCTACCAGAGAGGTCCTTGTAAAACATGTCAGAATATTTCACTTTTCAGCTTAAAACTCTCAAATGGCTTCCCATATTACTCTTTAGCCCCCAAACCTTATAAGTGGCCTCAGGCCCTAAATTATTCTGGCCCCCTGCTATTTCTCTGGTGTGATTACCTTTCTTTTTTTTTCTCTCATCTGCTTTATTTTCCACTTTTTCTTTTATTGCCAGTGGATATACTATGGCTGTTTATTTGTTCATTGTATAACTTCCCCCACTAGAGTTTAAATTCTGTGTGGAAGAGATACTTTATTATTTTGTTACCTATATCCCTAGCAGAAAGAACAACGCCGGATAGTTAGTATGTATTCACAAATATTTGTTGAAGAAATGAATATATCCCATTACGTGCCTGGCAGCCAAATCTGAAGTAAACACTGAACTCTGGATCTAATTCCATCACTTACCTTTTTTTCCTTCTGATCTGCGGCCATATCTAGGTCCGCTGGTGTCTCAGCAGCCAGCACGTTGGACCACTTCATGCTGATTCTGTGTGTCCCCATCTATAGCCTGCTGCAAGGCTCCTCTGTCCGTGTGATTTTTCCAGGCAAGAAGACCAGCATGGGTAGCCATTTCCTTTACCACGGGATCTTCCTGACCCAGGGATCAAACCCAGGTCTCCTGCATTGCAGGTAGATTTTTACCATTTGAATCACCAGAGAAGCCCATCTTAATGAATAGAACTGAATTCCAAGAGTTATGCAAACTGGAGAGGCTCCAGAAAGAGAGCAGAATACGGTCTCCAGGAACAAGTTCAGAGCATGGGGAGGATGAACAAAAACACAAAGTAGAGAGGTCTTATGAGAATCTCAGGGCCAGATCTAGTGTCAATGTGGATGCTGAGGTAAGAGAACAGGACTCATTTTTCTGTGCCCTTTTCCTTCCATCAGCTCTCATTTTTCTCTTTTGGATTTCAATTCCCAGTCACTGTTGGAAAAGGAGCCAGGGTTGTGTGGTGGAAAGAGTCCTGGATTCTTAGAAAGACTTGGATTAGAATCCTGCCTCTGACACTAAGAGCTGAATGAATGAATTTGGACACACACTTTAATCTTTGGGAATGTCACTTTCCTCATCCATGAAAGGCAGCTAACAATGATTACTACTTCTCTAGTTCTGTACATGTATTAAAGAGAAAAGGTAAAAGAAATATACCATACCCAACATACACAACGGAGTTGGAAAAGGAGCCAGGGTTGTGTGGTGGAAAGAGTCCTGGATTCTTAGAAAAACTTGGGTTAGAATCCTGTCTCTGACACTGAGAGCTGAATGAATTTGGACTCACTTTAATCTTTGGGAATGTCACTTTCCTCATCCATGAAAGGCAGCTAACAATGATTACTACCTCTCTAGTTCTGTACATGTATTAAAGAGAAAGTGTCAAAGAAAATATACCATACCCAACATACACAACGGAGTCTCAGAATTGTAAATGGAGTCTATCGAGTTGGCAGGAATTGATCAACTTTATATGCGACTTGACATCTCTCTAGCTTTATTTATAGCCTTGGCTGATGGAATTTGTCCTGTTTGTCTCTCTTTTAGACTCTTTTCTCATTCCTTCCTTCCTTGAATATCCCTGGTCTGAGTCTTTGGACCCACAGGATTCTTATGTCTCTCTGATTCCTCTATCCACAAGATGGCAAACTCTTGAGTTTTAGAACAAAGAGAAATAAAAAGAAGATAGTTAGATACTTTTATCTTGAGAAGTAGAGAAGCCAGTTCTCTCTCTCTCTCTCTCACACACACACACACACACACACACACACACATACACACATGGCCCGTGGTGATGGAAAGGAGTGAAAATGGAAAGGAAGTGATTTCCATACCCCTGCCTCTGCAGTGCCAGCTACAAAAGCAGAACTGCTTAACAGAGCCCTGGGAGGCCCCCTAAGTGCATCCTGCCCAGCATGGCATCAGCAGGTTCCACCATTAGGAAGCAGCAGGGCAGGTGAGGCTTTAGAATAACATGGGCCCCTGGGGTGTGCTGAGCTGCCTTGATGCGAATGGACTGGGGCCCCCCTGGGAGCTGTGGCTTCTGACCCACGAGAGCAGAAAAAGAGGCTTTAAGAATTAGAACTACCCTTGAATTCTGGGAGGAAGAAGTGTCTCCAGCACCGGTGAGAGTTATCCCAGGAGTGACATACCTGAAAACAGCAGAGGCAGTGAGACAGTGTGAAAGCCACCTCCAGGATGTGTGTGTCTGAGCTGCTACTGCCATTGCCTTGGGCTCCCCTCTGAGTTCCAATCCTCTGCAGAATAATTCTCACCTAGATTCAGACGAAGTTTTCTTCCCAGCATGGTGTCCTTGAAAGACACACCTATTAGGGCCATAAAAGTCTGTGTCTGAATTCCATCTTTGCCAGTCACTAGAGGACTTCAGGAAAGTTATATAACATCTCTGAGCCTCATTTTCCTGTCTATGCATTGGAGGTAATAACATTTGTCTCTCAGAATTGCTTGAAGTATCAAATGAGAGATCATGTGTGTAATATGAGTTTGCTGTTTCCAGTCATTTCTCATTTGCATAGGTGACTTCCACGTGGCAAAGCCCCTTTCTTTTTCCCAGCTCTCTGAAGAGTTTCTGAGGTTGGGGAGTTAAGTGTTAGCCAGAGGGGATGTGATTTACATTCCTATCACCAGTGCCCCCTGCTCGTTTTATTTCTTCCATTTCTCCCCTATCACCAAGACCTGGCCTCACCTCCCTTTCTCTTCAGAAAGACAACATGGCCACCGTGGGCCACTTGGCACAGCTGGTCTTCCAAAACACTGGTCTCTTTGAATGGTCATGTATTTCTCACCTCTGATATCAACCAAGGAGACCCAACGAGTCTGTCCTTATAAATAAAGGAAACGGAGTATGCAGTAATGCATAATTCTTTGCATTAATGCTCTCTCAATCCTTTCTCCACATGATCATGACGATACTTTATTAAAAATTCACAAGAATCTCGCTTCTCTGCTAAAATTCTCAGGTGGCCTCCTGTCTCAGTAAGAGGCACAATGTCTCTGAGGTGACCTGCAAGGCTGCCCTTTTCTTTCTCTCTGTTTTTCAAGTTTCCTCTCTAAGCTGGTAAGTAGCCNAGGCAGCTAACAATGATTACTACCTCTCTAGTTCTGTACATGTATTAAAGAGAAAGTGTCAAAGAAAATATACCATACCCAACATACACAACGGAGTCTCAGAATTGTAAATGGAGTCTATCGAGTTGGCAGGAATTGATCAACTTTATATGCGACTTGACATCTCTCTAGCTTTATTTATAGCCTTGGCTGATGGAATTTGTCCTGTTTGTCTCTCTTTTAGACTCTTTTCTCATTCCTTCCTTCCTTGAATATCCCTGGTCTGAGTCTTTGGACCCACAGGATTCTTATGTCTCTCTGATTCCTCTATCCACAAGATGGCAAACTCTTGAGTTTTAGAACAAAGAGAAATAAAAAGAAGATAGTTAGATACTTTTATCTTGAGAAGTAGAGAAGCCAGTTCTCTCTCTCTCTCTCTCACACACACACACACACACACACACACACACATACACACATGGCCCGTGGTGATGGAAAGGAGTGAAAATGGAAAGGAAGTGATTTCCATACCCCTGCCTCTGCAGTGCCAGCTACAAAAGCAGAACTGCTTAACAGAGCCCTGGGAGGCCCCCTAAGTGCATCCTGCCCAGCATGGCATCAGCAGGTTCCACCATTAGGAAGCAGCAGGGCAGGTGAGGCTTTAGAATAACATGGGCCCCTGGGGTGTGCTGAGCTGCCTTGATGCGAATGGACTGGGGCCCCCCTGGGAGCTGTGGCTTCTGACCCACGAGAGCAGAAAAAGAGGCTTTAAGAATTAGAACTACCCTTGAATTCTGGGAGGAAGAAGTGTCTCCAGCACCGGTGAGAGTTATCCCAGGAGTGACATACCTGAAAACAGCAGAGGCAGTGAGACAGTGTGAAAGCCACCTCCAGGATGTGTGTGTCTGAGCTGCTACTGCCATTGCCTTGGGCTCCCCTCTGAGTTCCAATCCTCTGCAGAATAATTCTCACCTAGATTCAGACGAAGTTTTCTTCCCAGCATGGTGTCCTTGAAAGACACACCTATTAGGGCCATAAAAGTCTGTGTCTGAATTCCATCTTTGCCAGTCACTAGAGGACTTCAGGAAAGTTATATAACATCTCTGAGCCTCATTTTCCTGTCTATGCATTGGAGGTAATAACATTTGTCTCTCAGAATTGCTTGAAGTATCAAATGAGAGATCATGTGTGTAATATGAGTTTGCTGTTTCCAGTCATTTCTCATTTGCATAGGTGACTTCCACGTGGCAAAGCCCCTTTCTTTTTCCCAGCTCTCTGAAGAGTTTCTGAGGTTGGGGAGTTAAGTGTTAGCCAGAGGGGATGTGATTTACATTCCTATCACCAGTGCCCCCTGCTCGTTTTATTTCTTCCATTTCTCCCCTATCACCAAGACCTGGCCTCACCTCCCTTTCTCTTCAGAAAGACAACATGGCCACCGTGGGCCACTTGGCACAGCTGGTCTTCCAAAACACTGGTCTCTTTGAATGGTCATGTATTTCTCACCTCTGATATCAACCAAGGAGACCCAACGAGTCTGTCCTTATAAATAAAGGAAACGGAGTATGCAGTAATGCATAATTCTTTGCATTAATGCTCTCTCAATCCTTTCTCCACATGATCATGACGATACTTTATTAAAAATTCACAAGAATCTCGCTTCTCTGCTAAAATTCTCAGGTGGCCTCCTGTCTCAGTAAGAGGCACAATGTCTCTGAGGTGACCTGCAAGGCTGCCCTTTTCTTTCTCTCTGTTTTTCAAGTTTCCTCTCTAAGCTGGTAAGTAGCCAAGAGTGCTAAGGGGTGTCATTCGCCTTGCCAGATGGGCCACTCAATAATCTTCCTTAGTAACTAGCCTTAGTATTTCACTTTTTTCTTAAAATGGTTTAACAACTGACTTGTTTATTGCGTAACACTGAAGAAATTAATTTAATTCTTGAGCTCTGCAGTCAGGATCTGTGTAACTATCGGAAACTAAATCCCATTGTGCCCACTTTATTTATAAAGTGAAAATCATGAGACTACCCCCTGTAAAAATCTCTGGTACAGTGCCTATCACCTAGTAAGTAATAAATAAATAGTAGATGGTTTTGCTGAAATATATGGCAGATTCTAGATTCCTATAATACCAGGTAAGACATTTAAAAAATATTTTTAAAGTTTTTATTGAATTTTGTTACAATATTGCCTCTGTTTTATGCTTTGGTCTTTTGGCCCCGAGGCATGTGAGATCTTAGCTTTCTGATCAGGGATTAAACCCATACCTCCTGCATCTGGAGGCGAAACCTCAACCTTTGGACTGCCAGGGAAGTCACAAGTCTCTTTTTATTAGTAATACCCTCTAAACCTATCTAACTTTAGATTCATCTTGTCTCTCTGTTTTCATAACTGCATTGCCTTGGTTTCTGTTTCTGTCTGGCAAATATCCACTTAATCTTCAAGACCCATTATAAAAATTGGATCAAGATGGTAGACTGAATTCACTTTTTTTAATACCCTTTGCATAAAAATCTCTTTGAATGATGGAAAAAATGTTGTAAAAGATAGTAAATACTGAACAACACTGGAAAACATAAGAGAATGTCATCGGCAGACCATAATTCTGATGTATATTTAAAATACAGAAAGCAATCAGAATATCTCTATTTCTGGCTATCTGAGAAAGTTTTTGGAAAGCTCCTGAATGAGAAAAAAAAATACTTGGAAATGATAGATAAAATATTGCAAGCATTCTTTTAAATGCATAGCTGAGCTTCTGAGAAAGAAGGAGAACTCCCTAGAGACCTGAAACAGAGGGAGATGTAATTCAAGCTGTAAGTTACCACCCATGTAGATCAACTGTGAGAGCATTTGCCATACTTATTAAGCAAGATGCTTGAGTTTTAGTAGCTGTCACAGAAGAAAACAAGGCCTTTGACTTTTTAAAAGTAGAAGTTGCAAATGAAACTGCATAAACCTGGAACCCTCAAGAGGCTACACTGTGGGTAAAATAGTGGATCAGAAAAGAATATATCCTGGAACAAAGGAGACCACAAGGAAATCACCTGTAACTGCGTGGGCTTGGGGAGGGAAAACATCTTTCCTGTATATTTATAACCCTAGGCTGTCCATTATGAAGAAATGAGGTTCTAAAACAGCCCAAGCACATCAGGGTACCTCTTAATAACAAATGAAAATCTCTCAGCAGAGAAATGCCTTCAATTTAAGCTTCACAGGATTTTGAAAGCTGGAGATGCACTGAAGAACATAGCCAGGTTCAAGAAAGAAAGCATGAGAAAATCATATCAGAAAGCAAGATTCAGGAGAAAGAATAAATACCAGAATGAGACACACAATCAGCTCAGCTAATAGAATTATTTGATTCAGACAAATAAGTAGAGAATTAGAAGTGAAACTGAAAATATATGAAATGAGCAGTGCACAATAAAAACTACAAAGTAAGGTTGGCAAAGAAAACAAATAAATCTTAAAAATACGATATACTTTTTTAGTTTTGAAAAAGATAATAGAAAAATTCTGAAGTGGGATAAATATTAGAAGACTTTCAGCATGTGGCACAAATAGTAAAAGAGAGAGAACATGTCAGGTATAAAGAATAAATAGAGAAATTGGCAGTACATACTGAATCAGATTCCTAGGGAAGAAATTGAATGGAGTGTGGGGCAATTGTTGAGGATATAATGGGCAAAACTTTCCCGTAATTGATAAGGAATTATGTTTCAGATTTAGAACACAATGGAAACAATTCAGGATAATTTTTTTTTAATCCACATTTGAACACGTTGCTATAATACTGAAGAACACAAAAATAGAGCAAATTTGCTGAAGCAAGAAAGAAGGAAAGGCAGAGAAATATAGCTTTCAGTCTCAAATAAATAGCTTCTTATTTTTCAGGAAAAAAAAAGTGAGTTTATTACAAAAGTTCCTTACTAATGAATGTCTAGAAGATGTACGTTGGGAAGAAGAAACTCATGCCCAGAGGAAGGACTTAGATATAAGACGGAGTAGTGAGTAATTTAACAGAGAAATGTGGTAGAGAATTTGAAAAATACTATCTATGTGAAACAGTGATAATAATAGCTAACTTGGAGGTGTATTAAAGGCAAATTGGAAATTAAAATATATGGATAATAATAAAACTGATATGAGTATAGTGTAGCAAAATTCTCTAAATTCCTTGTATAATCCTGTAGGAGATTGTACACTTAAATTTTAATGATTAGCACAAAAAGAATAGAAAACAGTGTGTAACTTACAAAAAATGAAGAAAAAACCATTTGGCCAACCAAAACCAAGTCAGGAAAAGAGAAAAATAACTATAAAATAGATGAATAGCAACAATTTATTTTCAGATATATATGAATATACAATATTTATATACTTTACATACTGTATTTATATGCAAAGTGTTTACATTATTGTATATAAGACCATCAAACATATATGTGTATATATTATATACACATGTAAATAAATAAATACATTTGTTGTTGTTCAGTCAGTAAGTTGTGTCCAACTCTTTGAAACCCTATGAACTGCAGCATGCCAGGCTTTCCTGTCCTTCACTATCTCCCTGAGTTTGCCCAAACTCATGTCTACTGTGTCAGTGATGCCATCCAACAATCTCATCCTCTGTTGTTGCCTTCTCCTGCCTTCAATCTTTCCCAGCATCAGGGGCTTTTCCAATGAGGTGGGCTCTTCTCATCAGGTGGTCAAAGTATTGGAACTTCAGCTTCAGCAGCAGTACTTCCAATGAATATTCAGGGTTGATTTCTGCTGGGATTGAGTGACTTGATCTGCTTGCAGTCCAAGGGACTCTCAAGAGTCTTCTCCAGCACCATAGTATAAAAGCATCAACTCCATGAACAGCATGAAAAGAATACTGAAGTGGGTTGCTGTTTCCTTCTCCAAGGGATTTTCCCAAATCAGGGATCAAACTTGTCAACTCCTACATTGGCAGGACTCTTTACCACTGAGCCAGCAGGGAAGGTCACAATAAATACATAGGATTTTTTATAACTTAATGTGATGGATGAAATTGTGTCTCCTCTCACATTCATATGAGATCCTTCACAACTCAAAATGTGACCTTATTTGGAAATAGGGTCATGTGGGAGTAAATAATTAAGACGAAGTCACAGAGAAGTAAGGTGGACCCAACATCCAATTATGACTGGTATTCTTAGCAAAGGGTAAAAGTGGACTCAAAGACATAAACACGTGGAGGACACCTGTGAAGACTAAGGCAGAGCTCGATTGGGGTGATGTTTCTGTAAGCCAAGGACTGCCAACGTTTGTCATCAATTAGCCAGAAGTTAGGCAAGAGGCAGAGAATATAATCAATTTGATTTCGGTGTTGACCATCTGGTGATGGCCATGTGTAGAGTCTTCTCTTGTGTTGTTGGAAAAGGGTGTTTGCTATGACCAGTGCATTTTCTTGGCAAAACTCTATTAGTCTTTGCCCTGCTTCATTTCGTATTCCAAGGCCAAATTTGCCTGTTACTTCAGGTGTTTCTTGACTTCCTACTTTTGCATTCCAGTCCCCTATCATGAAAAGGACATCTTTTTTGGGTGTTAGTTCTAAAAGATCTTGTAAGTCTTCATAGAGCCATTCAACTTCAGCTTCTTCAGCGTTACTGGTTGGGGCATAGACTTGGATTACTGTGACATTGAATGATTTGCCTAGGAAACGAACAGAGATCATTCTGTGGTTTTTGAGATTGCATCCAAGTACTGCATTTCGGACTCTTCTGTTCACCATGATGGCTACTCCATTTCTTCTAAGGGATTCCTGCCTGCAGTAGTAGATATAATGGTCATCTGAGTTAAATTCACCCATTCAAGTCCATTTTAGTTCACTGATTCCTGGAATGTCGACGTTCACTCTTGCCATCTCCTGTTTGACCACTTCCAATTTGCACTGATTCATGGACCTGACATTCCAGGTTCCTATGCAATATTGCTCTTTACAGCATTGGACCTTGCTTCTATCACCAGTCACATCCACAACTGGGTATTGTTTTTGCTTTGGCTCCATCCCTTCATTCTTTCTGGAGTTATTTCTCTACTGACCTCCAGTAGCATATTGGGCACCTACTGACCTGGGGAGTACCTCTTTCAGTATCCTATCATTTTGCCTTTTCATACTGTTCATGGGTTTCTCAAGACAAGAATACTGAAGTGGTTNTCTTGAACACACAGTGTTATTCAGCTTCCTCAGTCTTGTTCTCAGTGTTTGGATCTATTTAGGTTAAAATATTTTCCTTTTGTAGATGTGTATAAGAGACAGCTATTAGTCTTTGACCTGCTTCATTCTGCATTCCAAGGCCAAATTTGCCTGTTACTCCAGGTGTTTCTTGACTTCCTACTTTTGCATTCCAGTCCCCTATCATGAAAAGGACATCTTTTTTGGGTGTTAGTTCTAAAAGATCTTGTAAGTCTTCATAGAGCCATTCAACTTCAGCTTCTTCAGCGTTACTGGTTGGGGCATAGACTTGGATTACTGTGACATTGAATGATTTGCCTAGGAAACGAACAGAGATCATTCTGTGGTTTTTGAGATTGCATCCAAGTACTGCATTTCGGACTCTTCTGTTCACCATGATGGCTACTCCATTTCTTCTAAGGGATTCCTGCCTGCAGTAGTAGATATAATGGTCATCTGAGTTAAATTCACCCATTCAAGTCCATTTTAGTTCACTGATTCCTGGAATGTCGACGTTCACTCTTGCCATCTCCTGTTTGACCACTTCCAATTTGCACTGATTCATGGACCTGACATTCCAGGTTCCTATGCAATATTGCTCTTTACAGCATTGGACCTTGCTTCTATCACCAGTCACATCCACAACTGGGTATTGTTTTTGCTTTGGCTCCATCCCTTCATTCTTTCTGGAGTTATTTCTCTACTGACCTCCAGTAGCATATTGGGCACCTACTGACCTGGGGAGTACCTCTTTCAGTATCCTATCATTTTGCCTTTTCATACTGTTCATGGGTTTCTCAAGACAAGAATACTGAAGTGGTTTGCCATTCCCTTTTCCAGTGGACCACAATCTGTCAGACCTCTCCAGCCTGACCCACCCATCTTGGGTTGCCCCGCGGGCATGGCTTAGTTTCATTGAGTTAGACAAGGCTGTGGTCGTAGTGTGATTAGATTGACTAGTTTTCTGTAAGTATGGTTTCAGTGTGTCTGCTCTCTGATGCCCTCTTGCAACACCTAGCGTCTTACTTGGGTTTCTCTTACCTTGGGCGTGAGGTATCTCTTCATGGCTGCTCCAGCAAAGCACAGATGCTGCTCCTTACCTTGGATGAGGGGTATCTCCTCCCGCTGCCCTTCCTGACCTTCAACGTGGGATGGTTCCTCCAGGCCCTCCTGTGCCCACACAGCCACCACTCCTTGGACGGGGGGTTGCCCCTCCCGGCTGCTGCCCCTAGCCTTGGGCATGGGGTTGCTTCTTCCTGCTGCCTCCCTTGGCCTCGGGCACAGCAGATGGTGACTGCAGCCATGAAATTAAAAGACGCTTACTCCTTGGAAGAAAAGTTATGACCAACCTAGAGAGCATATGGAAAAGCAGAGACATTACTTTGCCGACTAAAGTCCGTCCAGTCAAGGCTATAATTTTTCCTGTTGTCATGTCTGGATGTGAGAGTTAGACTGTGAAGAAGGCTGAGCTGTGAAGAATTCTTCAATTGATGCTTTTGAACTGTAGTGTTGGAGAAGACTCTTGAGAGTCCCTTGACTGCAAGGAGATGCAACCAGTCCATTCTGAAGGAGATCAACCCTGGGATTTCTTTGGAAGGAATGATGCTGAAGCTGAAACTCCAGTACTTTGGCCACCTCATGCAAAGAGTTGACTCATTGGAAAAGACTCTGATGCTGGGAGGGATTGGGGGCAGGAGGAGAAGGGAACGAGAGGATGAGATGGCTGGATGGCATCACTGACTCGATGGATGCGACTCTGAGTGAACTCTGGGCATTGGTGATGGACAGGGAGGCCTGGTGCGCTGCGATTCATGGGGTCGCAGAGTCAGACACAACTGAGTGACTGAACTGAACTAGGCAAGAGGCATGGAACTGTCTCTTCCTCACAAACCTCAGAAAGAACAAAAGCTGCTGACACCTCATCTCAGACTTCTAGCCTGCAGAACTGTGAGGCTTTAAATGTCTATGTGTAAGTCATCCAGCTTATGATACTTTTTACAGTACAGTTACGGCAGCCTTAACAAACTAATACACTCAGTTGTGTGTGTTTTGCCAGACATGTGTCTTTAGAAGAGAAGTACAAACAAAGCTTGAAAGTAAAATAGTTAGAATAAAGATATATTAGGTAAATTTTGGAAAAAAGAAACCTGATACAGTGTAGTAATATAAGAATTAAAAAAATAACTTCAGACAGTTTTATGGTAATAAAAAGGATCACTCTGTGATGATAAAAAAGAAACTGGGAAAATCTGATGATTCTGAAATTGTACGCATATTACATAGCTACACGCACACTGCATATTTACATATGTTCTGTGCTGCTGTGCTTAGTTGAGTCAGTTGTGTCCTACTCTTTGCAACCCTATGAACTGTAGCCCACCAGGCTCCTTTGTACATGGGATTCTGCAAGCAACAATACTGGAGTAGATTGCTGTGCCCTTCTCCATGGGATCTTCCCAACCTAGGGATCAAAACCTAGGGATCACCTTTTATGTCTCCTGCATTGGCAGGAGGGTTCTTTATCACAAGCACCACCTGGATACATACATAATTTACAAAAGAAAAATAAACAATTCAAAACTAAATTGAAAAAATAAGAATTCTAGTGGACCCCAAGAAGATATCATAACACACCATTCTTTGTATTTAAAGAAAAAGCAATGGAAAAACACTATAAGTATATAAAAGAATCGAACACATTTGAAAAATAATTTGAGCAACAAAATTGACAAGCTTAATATAAGAGTACTGAGAACCGTGACTGCAACTCAAAGAATATACATTTTTCTTGAGCATATAGTCAGCATTTATAAAAATTAGAAACTAGCAGATCATAAGGCTAGGCTCAACAAATTTCCAAAAATAATTATCCCAGGCATCACATTTTTTAATGCAGTGCAACTTAAATTAAAAAAAATTTTAAATTAAGTATTTCAGGAAAGAGCAAGCATTAGAACAATGTAAATAAGACACCATGCTTTATGGGATACAGCTGAGGTACAATTAGAACGAAACTAGTGTTCTTTTAAATATTGTGCTAAATCTGAAAATTGATGAAACAAAAATTCACTTACCTGTGGAGGATTCATGTTGATGTATGGCAAAACCAATACAATATTGTAAAGTAATTAGCCTCCAATTAATGTTTTAAAATTTATATTAAAAAAATAAAATAAAATTGTCACCTGTGAAATAGAAAAAATAATTTAGAGTAAAATAAAAAGGACTAAACCAAAAACCAAATAGGGAAATAACCAGGATGAGAGCATATAACAATAAATAGAAAACAAACTTTAAATGAATAGGAAATGATTGCTAATAGTTTTTTTTAAAAACCCATGAAATACATAAACTAATAAAATAGATAACCTAGCATGATTTGTCATACCAAAAAGAGTTAAGGTCTAAGTAAATAATACAAGAATGAAGTAGAAAAGAAAGACGGTAAGCAAAGATTCAAAATATAAGTGAAAGAATGCTGTTTTAAAATAGATGATTAAAATTTTATTACATGGGCAATTTCTTAAACACAAAGAAAGCCTAGCTCAGTAAAACAAACAAAAAGGCAAAAATCAAAATAGACTGATAGCATTAAAGAAATTGAATATGAATTTTTAAAAAATCATCACAAATAGACTTACAGGTGAGTTCTACTAAAAAAAAACAAGAAACAGAGCTTATGGAAAATCTCATAAGAAATCAAAGAGTGTTAAGACAATACTATAGTTTTACTGTATAAGACTAATATGACTTTTATACCAATACCAGACAATGATTTTGTGAAAACAAAATGATAAATCTATCACATTTATTAATTTAGAGGCCAGACATTCTCTAAATATCTTAGTTAATCAAACATCAAGTGAATTTTTCTCACCACCCCCCACATTCTCTTTCTGTTTCCATAGACTCACAATCATGATAAAGTTGGATTTACCCCAGAATACTTAATATTAGACAATCTATTATTGAAATTCACCACGTTTAGAGATTATAGAGAAAAATCATGTGGTTTTCTCAATAGGGAAAGAAAACACAGTTGATAAAGATGAATATTCACAGGGACAAAAATTCTTAGCAATTAAATGAAAAGAGAACTTAATTTCATAAAGAACATCTCTGTAAAACCCTCAGAAAGAGTCATAATTAGTGGGCAAAACGTTAGACTCTCATGCCCTGTCAAATCAGAAATATAACAGGGCTGTCTGCTAGTACTTCTTTTGAGGATCTTGCCAACCCATAGTATTTCTGCCTTTCCCAAAGGGCATTACTGCATAAATGGTGTTCCCCAGAGTCCTCATCCTGTATGGCTTTGCAACTGAAGTCTTATTAGCAGAACTAGATAAGAAACAAAAAATATTAGGATTGAAAAGCTTCCTAATTCTTAGATATTATGATTGCGTATCTAGAAAATCCAATAGAATCTATCTTCAAATTATTAAAATTAATAAGAGCATTGCCAAGTTGTCTGGGCATAAAATAATCATACAAAACATATTTGCCTTCCTATACACCAGCAACAAATAGTTAATTAGATAGTGATTATTTACAAGGCAGAAAAATGATTAGATACACAGAGGAAAAAAATCTAAAGAAAATGTGTAAGATCTTTATTGGTGAATATTATGATATAACACTGGTACAAAACATTGTATCAATTACATACAAAAGTGGGAAAACAGCCTGTGTACATTGATAAAATTAAGATCATAAAGCTGTCTCTTATGCCCAAATATGTGTAAATGTTCAAATAATTCTGGTTAGAATCCAAACCAGGTTATTTATTTAACAAGTTCATTCTAAAATTTATTTGGAAAATTGATGGGCCAAAAATAGCCAGTTCCTTTCTGAGCAAGAAAAACCTGGTCAAGGGACATGCCCTATTGAATATCAAAAATTCTAGAAATACATAATATTTTTTAAATATGGCATTTTAAAAGGAATAGACAGATCAAACAATGGACCAGGGTAAAGAGGCTGGAAACAAAATTGTATAAAGAGAAACTTAACAAATTAAAATAGGCATTGCACACCAGTGGAGAAAGGATAGTTTATTGAATAAAAGATGTGGTGCTATTTGATTAGGTACAGGGGGAAACGGATTCTTAACTCATGCATAAATAAAAATATATTCCTGTGAATTCAAGACCTAAGTATAATACGTAATCTTTCTTTTTTTAAAATTTTTGTCCACACTGTGCTTAATTCTCCAACCAGGGATTGAACCCATTTCCCCTGCAATGAAATCATGGAGTCTTAACTGCTGAACCACCAAGGAGTTCCTAACAAGCAAAATTTTAATCTTTAAAAAAAAATTGAGTGGCTATCTATATAAACTTACGGCAACAAAGTTTTATTTTAATAAAACACAAAAACATAGAGCATAAGGAAAAGTTACCATATACAACATTAAAATCAGTAGCTTTTATAAAAGTTCACATAAATAATATAAAGACAGGCTACAAATTACTAAAAAGATATCTGCAATTCACTATGATCTATAAGAATTACTAACAATTTACATTTCTCTGATAATGAGTGATGTTGAGCATCTTTTCATGTGTTTGTTAGCCATCTGTATGTCTTCTTTAGAGAGAAATGTCTATTTAGTTCTTTGGCCTATTGTTTGATTGGGTCGTTTATTTTTCTGGAATTGAGCTGCAGGAGTTGCTTGTAAATTTTTGAGATTAATTCTTTGTCAGTTGCTTCATTTGCTATTATTTTCTCTCATTCTGAAAGCTATCTTTTCATCTTGCTTATAGTTTCCTTTGTTGTGCAGAAGCTTTTAAGTTTAATTAGGTCCCATTTGTTTATTTTTGCTTTTATTTCCAATATTCTGGGAGGTGGGCCATAGAAGATCCTGCTGTGATTTATGTCGGAGAGTGTTTTGCCTATGTTCTCCTCTAGGAGTTTTATAGTTTCTGGTCTTACGTTTAGATCTTTAATCCATTTTGAGCTTATTTTTGTGTAAGGTGTTAGAAAGTGTTCTAGTTTTATTCTTTTGCAAGTGGTTGACCAGTTTTCCCAGCACCACTTGTTAAAGAGAATGTCTTTTCTTCATTGTATATTTTTGCCTCCTGCTAGGCATACACACTGAGGAAACCAGAATTGGAAGAGACATGTGTAACCCAATGTTAGTCTCAACACTGTTTATAACAGCCAGGACATGGAAGCAACCTAGATGTCCATCAGCAGATGAATGGATAAGAAAGCTGTGGTACATATACACAATGGAGTATTACTCAACCATTAAAAAGAATACATTGAATCAGTCCTAATGAAGTGGATGAAACTGGAGCCAATTATACAGAATGAAGTAATCCAGAAAGAAAAACACCTATACAGTATACTAACGCATATATATGGAATTTAGAAAGACAGTAATGATAACCCTGTATTTGAGACAGCAAAAGAGACACAGATGTATAGAACAGTATTTTGGACTCTGTGGGAGATAGCGAGGATGGGATGATTTGGGAGAATGGCATTGAAACATGTATATTATCATATGTGAAATGAATTGCCAGTCCAGGTTCAATGCATGATACAGGATGCTTGGGGCTGGTGCACTGGGATGACCCAGAGGGATGGGATGAGGAGGGAGATGGGAAGGGGGTTCAGGATGGGGAACACGTGAACACCCGTAGTGGATTCATGTCAATGTATGGCAAAACCAATACAATATTGTAAAGTAATAGCTTCCAAGGAAAATAAATAAATTTTTATTTAAAAATAAATAAAATATTTGAATAACCAAAAAAAAAAAATTACTAACGAGCATATGAGAAACTCGTTATAAGTAAAAAGGTAAAGTTAACCAATAAAATGTTAATTCTTAGAAGAAATAACAAAACCTAATAAAATGCCGAGCTCAGAGTGAACATATACAAAGGTCTACAGGGAACATGAGGAAATCATCAGATAAATTAATTAAAGGACTAAATTCAAAACAGCTGCTCACATTGAACTTCTCTCCTTCCTCCGTTTTGAACATCTGGTGGCAATGGCTTTTGCCCTTGGGAAAAAGCTTTGAGAAGTGGTATAAAAACAAAGTGAATCACTTTTCTCTGAAGGGCTCTTAGCAGAAGTGTTGGCACTGAAGAAATAAACATAGAGTCTCAGGTAAATCTGTAAGAGTGTACATACATACAAATAGAACATCACACCTCTGAAAATGTTAGCTGTCTTTAAGGTCTTCAACAAAGTAGTTGGAAGTGTAGATTTAGCCTGGAAGATTTAACACATTCTGTGTTCAGAGAAATAAGAAATGACACTTAGATGATAAAGCATAAAAACTTTATATAAGCACCTTTCCCTTCATTTGTCAGCACTCATAAAATGTTTTTGCAATGTCCAGAATTTAGATTCATTGAGAGGTAAACAGAGATACGTAGTTGATTAAGAAAAGGGTATACTAGCTTCCACTATTGATCAGTCAAGCCTTAACCTACTGATAGGAGCAGCCAGGAATCATCAAGTATTTGAAAAAACATGCACCTTGAAAGAGGGATCAGATTGAATACTCAGAAAAACTGTCTTCCTTCTGCCCCCTCAAAACCCCCCAAATGCAACTGAGGATATAGAGAAAGCACTTCAGAATAAATACAGTTAATATCCTCAGGGAGATTAAAAAACCATCTGCTGTGAAATAGAACCATAATTCTGGAACTTAAAAATAGGATAATTAGAAAAAATATATTAATAGATAAATGACAGAATGTGAATAGCTGAAGATTCAATTAATGAGCTAAAAGACTGAACCAAGTAATTAGCCCAAGAATATAGTGCAATAAAATGAAGAGATGAAAAATATGAGAGAAGAGTTAGGAGGTATGAAGAATAGATACAGAACTTCCAATATCTGTCTGTTAATATTTTCAGAAGGGAAAGTAATAGGCAAAGGAGAGTGGTAGGCAGAATAATGCCTCTACAAAGATAAACAATGGCCTAGTCTCCAGTCTGCAAATATGTTACATGATACAGGAGACTGCATAGTGGTCCCCCTAATATTTCCATGTTCTAATCCTCAGAACCTGTGAATGTTAATTTATCAGGCAAAAAAAAAGTCTTTGTAGATGTGATTAAGTTAAGTATCTTGAGATGGGGAGCTTATCTTAAATTATTTGGGTGGCCCTGCTTTACTTTCAGTGATCTTTTTAAGAGGGAAATAGAAGGATCAGAGACAAAGCAGAAAGTGATGCTGAGAGATAGCAGTAGCAGAGTGGAGTGATGGAGCCAGGAGCCAAGAAATGCTGGCAGCCATCAGAAGTTGGAAATGGCAAAGACCACAGACCACTTTGGAGCCTCCAGGAGGAGCCAGGCATACTGACAACTTGATTTTAGTTCTTCAAGATTCATTTTAGACTTTTGAAATCCAGAACCACGAGAGATTATACAGAACTAAATGTAAAACCTAAAATGATAACATTTCTGGAAGAAAACATTGGAAAAAATATTCATGATCTTGGGTAAAGAAAATATTTCTTTGATACAGATGGAAATCGTGACCCAAAAAGTGAAATACTGATCAACTGAATTTTATTAAAATTAAGAAATTCTGCTCTTTAAAAGATAAGTGTTAGAACTCTGTCTTAGGATTTTCCAGGCAAGAATATTGGAGTGGGTTGCCATTTCCTTCTCCAGGGGATCTTCTCCACTCAAGGATTGAGTGGGTCTCCTGCATTGCTGGCAGATTCTTTACCAACTGAATTACCAGGGAAGTCTGTTAGAACAAAGGAAAAACAAATGACTGACTGGAAGTAATAATAAATATTAACAAATTACATATCTGATCAGAGACTTGTCTCTGTAACATATAAAGAAATCAATATTCATTAATAATGATAAGATAGCTCAATAAAAGAGAAAATGGTTTAGTAGACATTCTATCAAAAATATATAGGGATACAAATAAGCACATAAAATAGTGTGGTCATGTGAGAGTTGTACCATAAAGAAAGCTGAGTGCCAAAGAATTGATGCTTTTGAATTATAGTGCTGGAGAAGACTCTTGAGAGTCCCTTAGGCAGCAAGGAGATAACCAGTCAATCCAAAAGGAAATCAACCCTGAATATTCTTTGGAAGGACTGATACTGAAACTGAAGTTCCAATACTTTGGCCACCTGATGTAGAGAGCTGACTCATTAGAAAAGACCCTGATGCTGGGAAAGATTGAGGGCAGGAAAAGGGGACGACAAAGGATGAGATGATTGGATGGCATCACCCACTCAATGAACACGAGTTTGAGCAAACTCTGGGAGATACTGAAGGACAGGAAAGCCTGGTGTGCTTCAGTCCATGGGGTCACAAAGAGTTAGACATGGTTTAACAACTAAACAACAAGAAATTAGAACAAATCAGTGGTCATAAAGGAACTGCAAAATAAGACACACATTTAAGATGCCACTACATATGTATCAGAATGTCTATAATTAAGAAGACTGATGGTACCAAGTAATGGGAAAGATATGGAGCAACTCAATCTTTCTTGCACCAGGCAGACTTCCCTGGTGGTCCAGTAGTTAAAACTTCACCTTCCAATGCAGGGAATACAGGTTCAATCCCTGGTTGGGGAGCTAAGATTCCACACGCCTCATGGCCAAAATATCAAGACATAAAACAGAAGCAATACTGTAATAAATTTAATGAAGACTTTCAATAAATGGGTCCACACTTTTTTTTTTTTTAAATTTCATAACACTACTGGTATCAATGAAAATGATATAATCACTTTGGAAAAAAATTTAACAGTTTCTCAAAAACTTTATATACACTTTCCATTGTAATGGGACATTCCATTTCTGGGCATTTACCCAATGTAAATGAAAGTGTATGCCCATATAAAGACTTACGCACTAATATTCATCAGTTCAGTTCCGTCGCTCAGTCGTGTCCGACACTTTGCGACTCCATGAATCGCAGAACGCCAGGCCTCCTTGTCCATCATCCCGGAGTTCACTCAGACTCATGCCCATCGAGTCAGTGGTGCCATCCAGCCATCTCATCCGCGGTCGTCCTCTTCTCCTCCTACCCCCAGTCCCTCCCAGCATCAGAGTCTTTTCCAGTGAGTCAACTCTTCGCATGAGGNGGGGCTGGTGCACGAGGATGATCCAGAGAGATGATATGGTGTGGGAGGTGGGAGAGGGGTTCAGGATTGGGAACTCATGTACACCCATTGCAGATTCATGTCAATGTATGGCAAAACCAATACAGTATTGTAAAGTAAAATAAAGTAAAAATAAAAATTAAAAAAAGTCTGAAGCTTGCAAAAGAAAATATAAATGGGAGGGAAAGAATGGGAAGATTGGAGAGTTGATGGGGTGGAGAAAGAGCCTTCAAAAATCAGAGCCAGAGAAAAGATGATTGTCCATCCTGAAGATGATCAAGAAGGCCAGAGGTTTAGTGTCAACAATTCAAGGATGCCCAGATGGTTTCCCTGGGTTCTCTTGTCTCTCAGCATCTACTTTTTGTTTCAGGGTTTTGAGATGGGTGCTGTAACTTAGAACTTCATATTCGATAGTCATGGTCAAAGAAGAGGAAAAAAGACAAAAGATATAAACTGTGTCCCTTTTAAATGCTTTTCTAGAGCCCAGTCCATGACGTGTGTTTGTATCTCTTTGGCTAGAGCCCTGTTGCATGACCACACCTGGCTGCATGGTAACCTCGCAAGTGGGGTTCTGGGTAGAAGCGTGTCCGTCACCCAGCAGGCTGGCTGTCACTGCATTGATTACTAGATCAAATTGGTAGGTTTGGTCTCTTGTCCTGTCTTTTTGGATTGGAATGCATTCTTCTTAAAACTTTCTATGGTCCCCATAGCCTTAAGATAAGCTTAATCTCCTATTTATGACAGCTAAGGGTTTCATGATCTGGGTCCTGTCTACCTCTTTGTCTTCATCAACTAATACTCTGATTGGCACATAAAACTGCTCTCCTAAATAATTTGCTATTTTCTGCATGCTAGGCTATTTCACCCCTTCTCATATGCAGTTCCTTCTGCCTGAAGCCCTCCTTGACCTCAGCACAGAGTGTATTTGGCACTTATCCTCCAGGTTCCTACATCACTGGTGCACTTCCTTTCAGATCAGTAACCAATCTTTATCACAATAGTCTGCCAATTTGTTCTATGCATGTGCGCATGCTCAGTTGCTTCAGTTGTGTTTGACTCTTTGCAACCCCATGGACTGTAGCCTGCCAGACTCTTCAGTCCATGGGATTCTCCAGACAAGAATAATGGAGTGGCTTGCCATGCTCTCCTCGTCTTCCCTATTTAGGGATGGAACCCGTGTCTCCTTCCTTTCAAGCAGATTCTTTACTGCTGAGCCATCAGGGAAGCCCCAATTTGTTCTATATCCCTTATTGAGTTGGGATTTTCGTGGCAGACACTCTGTTGTTTATCTCTGCAACCTCCGTCCCTGAGATAGACATTGCTAAATTAATGTTTATTGAATGGATAAAAGATAAGAAGAAGGGAAAGAATATAGCAGCTCTATAATTTTACCAAGCATAAACCTCAAAACACTAGGAGAAGGCATTCCTCTCCCATAAAGCAACATCTGGCAGGCATCTGCAAGTCCTCCTTTGTTGAGAAGCTTCTGGGAAATCAGAAATGTATGTAATAAAAGGTTTGGTCTTTTTTCTTCCATAGGGTGTTAACCGAGCTCCATGGGGTGCTCTGGGGAAGAACTCAGGTTAGCAGCCAAGCAGAACCTGATTATAGATCAGCTGTCAAACTGCAGAAGAAGTCTTTCTCATGCTGGACAGATTGCTTGCTGAGGATCATTAACCATTCGGGACACACGACATTTTTTTTTCCTTTAAAATTGCTTTCAAATCTAGCTATATGAAAATGAAACCCCATTATGACAAAATCATCTTTCATTTATTATTGGAATCTCATCCTTCAAGTGCAATTAGGGAGAATTTGAAGTTGTCTCCCAGTCTTTGAGTTAGACCAGGATCAATAAAAGGTTGACTTGGAAAGGGGATGAAGATTGAGTTGGCCTCCAACTACTTATACATATGGAGCTCCTACTGTGTACAAGACAGTTAACATAAATTATTACGTTTATTCTTAACATAAAGTGAAAGTGAAAATCACTCAGTCATGTCTGACTCTTTGGGACCCATGGACTATACAGTCCAGGGAATTCTCCACATGAGGAGATACTTATTATTACAATGACAAAAATGGATTTCAAAGAGCATAAGCAAAAGGTACAGGCTGATAGGCAGTGTCAGAACCAACATCTGCCATTAGGTAATTAATTTATTCATCTAATAAATAAATAATGATCGACTGCCTAATGTAAATTCCATCTCTGGGTACAACAGTCAGAAAAATGAGATCACAAAACATAGCATTTGGTTGTCACAACTGAGAGAGGTGGTACTGGCATTCAGTGAGTACTGGCCAGGGATACCGCTAACCATCCCACAATGCATAGGACAGTCTTTGATCCTTGACAAAGAATTATGCAACCCCAAATGCAGGGCTTCCCTGGTGGTTCAGTCAGCAAAGAATCTACCGGCAATGCAGGAGACTGACTGCAATGGAAGAAAACTGGTTTTGATCCCTGGGTTGGGAAGATCTCCTGGAGAAGGAAATGTCAACCCACTCCAGTATTTTTGCCTGGGAAATCCCATGGGCAGAGGAAACTGGCAGGCCACAGTTCATGGAGTCACAAGAGTTAGATAAGACTTAGAGACTAAATGGCAATCCACTCAAGTACTCTTGCCTGGAAAATCTCATGGACAGAGGAGCCTTGTAGGTTGCAGTCCATGGGGTCTCGAAGAGTCGGACATGACTGAGTGACTTCACTTTCACTTTTCCCTTTCATGCATTGGAGAAGGAAATGGCAACCCACTCCAGTGTTCTTGCCTGGAAAATCCCAGGGATGGGGGAGCCTGGTGGGCTGCTGTCTATGGGGTCTCACAGAGTCGGACACGACTGAAGTGACTTAGCAGCGACTAAACCAGCACCACCTCCACCACCACCAAAGTCAGTAGGGTGGGTACTGAAAAATCCTGATACACACACAGACACACACGCACATACACTTCATCACCACTGTCACCAACCCTCTCAACTTACCATTTCTTCATAAATACTTCAGAGATGGTGAATATCAACTCTAAATTCAGAAAATCCACCTTTATTGAAACCATCCAGATTATGGAACTGTATAGACACATGTTCTGTTCAGTTCAGTTCAGTTCAGTCACTCAGTCGTGTCCGACTCTTTGCGACTCCATGAATCGCAGCACACCAGGCCTCCCTGTCCTTTACCAACTCCTGGAGTTCACTCAGACTCGCGTCCATCAAGTCAGTGATGCCATCCAGCCATCTCATCCTCGGTCGTCCCCTTCTCCTCCTGCCCCCAATCCCTCCCAGCATCAGAGTCTTTTCCAATNTTCTCCTTTCATGCATTGGAGAAGGAAATGGCAACCCACTCCAGTGTTCTTGCCTGGAAAATCCCAGGGATGGGGGAGCCTGGTGGGCTGCTGTCTATGGGGTCTCACAGAGTCGGACACGACTGAAGTGACTTAGCAGCGACTAAACCAGCACCACCTCCACCACCACCAAAGTCAGTAGGGTGGGTACTGAAAAATCCTGATACACACACAGACACACACGCACATACACTTCATCACCACTGTCACCAACCCTCTCAACTTACCATTTCTTCATAAATACTTCAGAGATGGTGAATATCAACTCTAAATTCAGAAAATCCACCTTTATTGAAACCATCCAGATTATGGAACTGTATAGACACATGTCCGGTTCAGTTCAGTTCAGTTCAGTCACTCAGTCGTGTCCGACTCTTTGCGACTCCATGAATCGCAGCACACCAGGCCTCCCTGTCCTTTACCAACTCCTGGAGTTCACTCAGACTCGCGTCCATCAAGTCAGTGATGCCATCCAGCCATCTCATCCTCGGTCGTCCCCTTCTCCTCCTGCCCCCAATCCCTCCCAGCATCAGAGTCTTTTCCAATGATTATGCTTGAATAAATAAATTAGGAGTAGATTAAAAACTGGAATTTATAAGATTAAATCTGTATTATTTATTTAACCCATTAGAGGCACTCTAAGCACTTTTTCTGTCTTTGATAATTATATTAAAAAGTTAAAGACTTTACAATTATTACAAGAAATGAGTAAGTAAGTGGTAAGGTCCTTAGGATTCTCTGAGGTGTTTTGGTTTGAAATTTAGAATATTATTTTTTCTACAGAAATCCAAGAAGATATCAAGACATTCTAGTTTATAGAAGTATGAAGTAAAATTATTTATTTTTTTAAACTTTTTATTTTATATGCTGTGTGTGTGTGTTCTCAGTTGTGGCTAACTCTTTGCTACCTCTTGGACTGTAGCCCTCTGGGCTCCTCTGTCCATGGAATTTCCCGGGCAAGAATACTTGAGTGGGGTGCCATTTCCTTTCCAGGGGCTCTTCGCCACCCAAAGATCCAGCCCTCTTGGCAGGCAAATTCTTTACCACTAGTGCCACTAACCTAGACAGCATATTAAAAAGCAGAGATGTTATTTTACCAACAAAGGTCCATCTAGTCAAAGCTATGGTTTTTCCAGTCGTGTATGGATGTGAGAGTTGGACTATAAAGAAAGCTGAGCACCAAAGAATTGATCCTTTTGAACTATGGTGTTGGAGAAGAGTCTTGAGAGTCCCTTAGACAGCAAGGAGATCTAACCAGTCAGTCCTAAAGGAAATCAGTCCTGAATATTCATTGGAAAGACTGATGCTACAGCTGAAACTCCAATACTTTGCCCACCTGATGTGAAGAACTGATTCACTGGAAAAGACCCTGATGCTGGGAAAGATTGAAGGTGGGAGGAGAAGGGCATGACAGAGGATGAGATGGTTGGGTGGCATCACCAATGTAATGGACATGAGTTTGAGTAGGCTCTGGGAGTGGTCACAGAGAGGGAAGCCTGGTGTGCTGCAATCCATGGGGTTGCAAAGAGCTGGACATGACTGAGTGACTGAATTGAACTATTACCTAGTTTCAGATGGACAGCAAAGGGACTCAGCCATACATATACATGTATTCATTCTCCCTCAAATTCCCCTCAAAATTATTTTGTTTATTTTATAATAACAATCAGAAGAACCGTAACAACTCAATCTGACTTCCATATCCTAAAAACTGAGGTGATCTCTTAAGAGAAAGAAAATATCAAAATTACTTAAATAATTTTGGAAAAAACATAAAATACTTCACAGTTAAAAGCTGAGAGTACAAAAATCTAAAGATAGACACTAGTGAATTTGTCTAAGTGGGATCTTCAAAAACCATCCCCAAACCCTTAATAGCCTACTCCTATGCCCAATTCACTCTACAGGAACTGGTAACACCAAGGGATTAAATAAATAAATATATATATTTATATATTTTTGCTTCCCTGGTGGCTCAGATAGTAGAGAATCTGCCTGCAGTGCAGGAGACCCAGGTCCGATCTCTTGGTCAGGAAGATCCCCTGGAGAAGGGAATAGCTATCCACTCCAATGTTCTTGACTAGAGAATTCCACTGATAGAGGAGTCTGGCAGGCTACAGTCCATGGGGTCGCAAAGAGTCACGACTGAAACAACTGACACTTTCACTTTTCAAAGAAGGAATAGCAGGCAAAAGTCCTTGAATTTCTATTTTAATGACTTGAGCAATAGCACAGAATAGTGGCAAAGGGTATGAGTCTTGGACTTGTACAGCCCTAATCAAATTTGGCTCTATCATTTATTTGTTATTTTTATTTATTTATTTATTATATGTGGCTGTGCCAGGTCTTAGTTATAGGACATGAGACCTTTGATCTTTGCTGTGGCGGGCAGGATCTTTAGTTGCAGCATGCAAACTCTTGACTGTAAGTAACTCACTAGCTTGTCTATGCTTCCTTGTCCACTTCTGTATGTTGTATAGAAACAGAACCCAAATTATACTTTTAAGTAGTCAATATAAGTAAAGCACTTTGAATTATGATTATCTAATTCGAGATGCTACACAAATATTAGCTGATACCAGATTCATGTTGTTGCCATTGTGGCAGATGTCATCGTTATCTAGTTAACTGATGAGTGGTTCTAGAGTTGGAATCGTAGTAGAGAAGAAGGAGGCAAAGCCAAGGATCAGGACTGTGTAGACCGCAGAGACAGCTGAATTTGCCACATCAGTTGGGCCCATTCACCATCACAAATTAGTGGGCCCTTCAACTCTAATTTCTTCCCGAGCTCCCAAGGCTTGAGGAAGCCATACTGTCTTCGTCTCTCACTTGCCTCTTAGTGGGTGCATGTGTGTGTGTGTGCACATGTGCGTGCACTAAGTTGCTTGTTGTGTCTGACTCTTCTCGACCCTATGGACTGTAGCCTGCCAGGCTCTTCTGTCCAATCGATCCTCCAAGCAAGAATACTAGAGTGGGTTGTCATGCCCATCTCCAGTCTCTTACATCTCCAGCATTGGCAGGCCGATTCTTTACCACTAGCACCACCTGGGAAATCCCTGCCTCTTGGTAAGACTGCTCCTGCCACACACAGTCTGTGCAGCAGTTGAAGGCTCCTTTTAAAAAAGAATTTAGACTGTGCCACTCCCTGGCTCAATACCTTACAAAGATTACTCATTTCTTCACAGTGACAGACAAGGTCCTTATGATGACCCTTTAGGCTTTCCGTGGTCCAGTTCTTCTTACCTCTTTGTTCTCCTGGTATTCTCCCCTCCCTAGCTCCACTCCAGCCCCTCAGGCTCCTTATTGCTTTTCAAACACACTCAGTGTGCTCCTGCCACAGACCCTTTGTGTTATCTATTCTCTCTGCCTAGGATGTTCTTTCCACATTTACCCACTGAACTAACTCTTTATCTACTTCAAATATCCTGTTTCAGTGCAACCTACACCAGCCACACTATTTAATGAAACTACCTGTCTCCTCAACTTCAACCCCTTGGCCAACTTGGTCCTTCTTTCCCTGCAGTACAGTCACCATCATGACCCTTTCTTGGACCAACCCATAGCATCCTAACAGGATCCTTATCACTATACTTGCCACCCTGTCTAATACTCACAGAAGCCAGGGTGTGCAGAATTCATTGCATTTCAATATGCTGCATAATTCACTTAATTGTTATACGTACTATTTATTTCCTATCTGACCTTGCTAGAATGTAAGACTCAGGAGGGAAGAGATCTTTGTTTCATTCAGTGATATCTTACAAGCACCTTGTACAATATTTGGCACACAGGAGAATCTCAAAACCTGAACCATGCATGAATCCCTTTCATTCTTATCCAGAACATGATAGCCAGACTCCTCAGGAAGGAGAGCCCTGGGGACATTCATTCATTCAATCATCCACTCACCCTACTAAGATATATTAGGTGTCTATTTTGCTTTCTGCCTTTGGCGAGGTATTATCAAAACAATGATGCTTTACCTCTGTCTCTTCTCAACCCCCACCCATTCATTTTATACTCCATCCTCACTTAGTTCATTAATTTTCACCAAGCATACAATGTTCTTTCAAACTCTGAGTTCATTGACCCTGTGATTTCCTCTGCACAATGAATAATAATGAATAATAGTTAACATTTATTGAGGGCTCTGGTCCAGTGCTTTAAATGCATTTATTTATTTAGGCCTCATATCAATACAGTGATTTAGGCACTTTTAATATCCCTATGTTGACAATGGAAGAAAGCCAAGGCCCAGCAGGGTGAATTAAATTGTCTAATGTCATGTAGCTGGTGAGCAATTCAAACACAGGACATTTGATTCCAAAATATCTCTTCTTTTAAACACTATACAACAGAGGAAGCCCTTTTTTTGTTCTTTATATGCCCTGAATCTTGTCTTTGCCTGAATTAGAGGTCATGAAGTTAAAAGCATTCAGAAACCAAGCAGGTAACAAAAATATATGAAAGCGTTAGATAAAATTATGGGAGTAGTGGGTTTGTAATAAATTAGCAACTTGTCTAATTTTCTTATAAACACTGGTATGCATTGACCAATGGAGAAGGCAATGGCACCCTACTCCAGTACTCTTGCCTGGAAAATCCCATGGTAGGCTGCAGTTCATGGGGTCGCAAAGAGTTGGACATGACTGAGCAACTTCACTTTCACTTTTCACTTTCATGCATTGGAGAAGGAAATGCAACCCACTCCAGTGTTCTTGCCTGGAGAATCCCGGGGACAGGGGAGCCTGGTGGACTGCCGTCTATGGGGTTGCACAGAGTCAGACACGACAGAAGCGACCTAGCAGAAGCAGCTTGCATTGACCAAAGCATGTTTCTGCTGGAAACAGAAACATAGATCTGAGAATCAGCCACACTGCTTTGGCCACATTTCAGAGATCAGTGTTGGTTATTACTCCCTCTTTGGTGTCTTTGTGTACTTAGTACTTCATCTATGACAGCACCGAGTGAGTTGTTAACACGTAACTGATTGAATGCAGATATATATAATATGGGTGGAGTTCAAGATATCCTGGTACATTCCTGAATACATTTAATCCGGTAAGGAGACAGACCTATACTAATGGTATCCAATATGGAGACAGACCTACACTAATGGTACTCACCATTACAACTACAGGGATAGAAGCTTGTCCAGGATCAAATAGAGGACCAAGGGAGAAAGGGGTGGAAATGCTCAGTAAAGGCGTCAAGGAGGAGCTTGACTCTGAAGTTGAAAGGGGGAAGCAACTGGAGGGGAAAAAAGTGGTTGAGGGAGGGTTTTCTTACTACAGAAGGCATTTGAGTGTGTTACTTATCTGAAAGGAAGCAGCCTAGAGAGAGTCTGGAGGTGCAGGGTCTGAGCTGAGATGGAAAGGCATGAGATCAACAGCACAGGTCAAGGGTGTCCACACGCAGAAAAGAGAGCATGGCTTCTGAGTTTGGGAGAAAGGAGATGTAGATGCGAGTTGAAGTTACATTGTCAGTATCCCACTAGGAAGTGTGGGAAGGTCTCATCTGATATCATCAATTTTCTCAAGGAAGGGGGAAAGAAGGACCTCTAGTCAGAGGGCCATTTTCATAATCACATGGCCCATGTTCCAGAGGACATGCTTCTTTTGCTTCTGGGATTGTCTCTGTGTGTCCTTGTACTTTCTCAGGCAGTTGAAGGATTTTTGTTGCCATAACAACAGGATGTGGTATTTTAAACTACTTCTTAAAGAGTGTGTGTGTGTGTGTGTGTACATGCTATACACAAACAGACTTGCATGTTGTAGTAAGCATGATGTGAATATGGGCCAAAATGTCTGAGTGTTAGACTAGGTGCTTTTCGTGATTATGTGTGTGGATAATAAGTTGGCAGGAGTGTGAATTGTTTTTGTGTGCCGGTGTGTGGAGATGGAGAGGCAGCAACTGAGTATCTCTTTAAGGTATGAGTGTGTTAGGGTATAAGGGTTCCCTGATGGCTCAGACGGTAAAGCATCTGTCTGTGATGCAGGAGACCTGGGTTCGATCCTTCGGTTGGGAAGATCCCCTGGAGAAGGAAATGGCAATCCACTTCAGTATTCTTGCCTGGAAAGTCCAATGGACAGCGAAGCCTGGTAGGCTGTTGTCCATGGGGTTGCAAATATCAGCATGACGGTGTGTACACAAGGGAAATGTTGTTATTTGGGCATGTGTGTGTGATATGTAGGTTTCTGTGAGAGAGAACCCATAGGCATGTGAGTTTTGAGTGTGTATGATCAAGTTAGTAGGTGTGTGTCTGTGTATATCAGAGAAGGCAATGGTACCCCACTCCAGTACTCTTGCCTGGAAAATCCCATGGACGGAGGAGCCTGGTGGGCTGCAGTCCATGGGGTCGCTAAGAGTCGGACACGACTGAGTGACCTGACTTTCCCTTTTCCCTTTCATGCATTGGAGAAGGAAATGGCAACCCACTCCAGTGTTCTTGCCTGGAGAATCCCAGGGACGGGGGAGCCTGGTGGGCTGCCGTCTCTGGGGTCGCACAGAGTCGGACACAACTGGAGCGACTTAGCAGCAGCAGCCTGTGCATATATACCTTGCTGTTGTTGTTGTTTACTCACTAAAGCCTATCTGTTTTGCAACACCATGGACTGTAGTCTGCCAGGCTCCTCTGTCTAGGGGATTTCCCAGGCAAGAATACTGGAGTGGGTGGCTGTTTCCCCGTCCAGAGAATCTTAGTGACCCAGGGATCGAGCTTGCATCTACTACATTGGCAGACAGATTCTTTACCACTGAGCCACCACGGAAGTCCCAGGTATATATTTGAGTGATGGCAGATGTGCGTGAATGTGCATATGGGTGCACGACCGTATGTATATGAATCTGAGTGTGTGCACACGGGTAGAAACCAGACACTACTGCATGGCTTGAAAATCCTTATGAAGACTTCTTAAAATTTTCCACATGCTCCTTTGCATTTTCCATACAGATTTCAAATTTCATTTTGACCATCTTCTTTCATGTTGACAGACTCCAAGAAATGATGTGAGACTTCACCTGGTGTTAGAGGGAGTCACAGGCAGAGGACTTTGTGGACACCCTGCAGGTGTGTAAGAGTGATAAAGAGCAAATGTACATCAGAAGGTATGCGAGAATTGTGGTGGTGTGTATGTTTGAGTTTACATATGTTGTATGTGGGAGTCAGTTTTGCTTTGAGAGAAAAAAAAAAAAAAAAAAAACAGAGCCCCGCTCTCTTTCGATAAGTATTTTTAGAGCAAATTCTCTGTGTCAAACTTGTTCCAGGTGCTGGGAAACAACAGTAAACAGAAAATCATGTCCGAGTGCTCCAAAAGCTTATATCCTAGTGAGGTGTGACAGACCATAAAGGAATAAACTGATACATAACATGTGATGGGGGAGAAGTATTAAGAAGAAAAGTAGAGCCGATAAGGCAAAAGGAGAGTGAGGAAAGGCACTCTTTTATATCAGATGGTCCTGGAAGCCTTCTCCGGGGAGGTCGTCTCTGAGCAGAGGCTGGTTTTGGGTAATGAAGCAAATGATGAAGTAGCTGGGGAAATTGCTCCTGACATAGAAAGCGCAGGACCACCAAGGTGGGGGCAGGTACAGGTGGGGTGTGGGGAAGAGCAAGGAGGCCGATGTGGCTGGAACAGGGAATTCTATGAAGATGTAAAATCTTCCTCAATCCTCACGTACCAAAGTTATCATGTGAAAGTGAAAGTTGCTTAGTCGTGTCTGACTCTTTGCAACCCCATGGGTATAGTCCATGGAATTCTCCAGGCCAGAATACTGGAGTGAGTAGCCTTCCCCTTCTCCAGGGGATCTTCCCAACCCAGGGATCGAACCCAGGTCTCCCGCGTTGCAGGCAGATTCTTTACCAGCTGAGCCACAAGGGAGGCCCAAGAATACTGATGTGGGTAGCCTATTCCTTCTTCAGCGGATCTTCCCAACCCAGGAATCGAACCAGGACCTCCTGCCTTGCAGGCGGATTCTTTACCAACTGAGCTATCAAGTTATCATAAGTTAGTAAATTTGAGGATTTGAGGGCGGGCTTTGACCAGGGAAAGGGTGTACAAAGAAAGTCGGCAAAGAAAGTAGGAAGATCCTGATCATCACAAAGGATAACAGAACTGGAGCAGGGATAAAATCTGGGGGACCTAAGGAAAACACGGATGTGCCCAAAGTTTAAAACTGGTTGGGTGAGAACACCAAACACAAGACAGGGCTGGAAGATCTGGCCTCCAAACCAGTCTGTGTCACTTGAGTATCGCAGGATCTTGAGCACATCATTTGTCCTCTTCACCTCTTTAAAAAGTAAATAGTAATCCTTTATCATTTACAATCCTTTATCAAAGGGTTGTTCTGAGAACTGAATATTGTTTAATCCTCACTCAACAAATATTATTAAAAAAAAAATTTTTTTTTTAATTTATTCGACTTGAGCTTCCCAGGTGGCGCCAGTGGTAGAGAACCCACTTGCCAATGCAGGAGACAAAAGAGACATCTCTGGGTTGGGAAGATCCCCTGGAGGAGGGCATGGCAACCCACTAAAGTATTCTTGCCTGGGAAATCCCATGGACAGAGAAGCCTGGCAGGCTACAGTTCTTAGGGCCGCAAAGAGCCAGACACAACGGAAGCAGCTGAGCATGCAAGCAAGATGAAAGTTTATTCTTTCTCACATAAAGGCTGAATTGGAATAACTTTTCCACAAATGCGGCAAGAGGCCAGGCTGCTTTTCTCTCTCGCTTTGTGCCTCAGTTTCCTCATTTTTAAACTACCAAAAATAGTACTATTCAACTGGTAAGAATTCATTATACAGACAAACCTGTATCTATATCTAGCTTAGACTATGGTCACTTTACAGCAAGCACTATAAAATTATTTGCTATTATTGTATTTACTGGTGAACCCTATAGTTTTAAAGACTCTTGTTTTTCATTGTTTAACACGTATGTAACTTCTTCCAAGGCAATGGTAACTATGTGCAGGTAGAATATGAGGTTATATGGGCTTCCCCGGTGGTGCTAGTGGTAAAGAACGTGCCTGCCAACGCAGGAACTGTAAGAGACACGGTTCGATCCCTGGGTTGGGAAGATCCCCTGGAGGAGGGCATGGAAATGTACTCCAGAATCTTGCCCAGAGAAGCCCGTGGACAGAGGAGCCTGGCGGACTATAATGCATGGGGTTGACAGTTGGACACAGCTGAAGTGACTTAGCATATACACACATACTAGTTATATACAAGCTTTTTTCTAATATATTCTAATCAATACTAAAACAAAACCCACAAGTTTAAACATGTGACATCTGCAGCCATCTTNTGGACAGAGGAGCCTGGCGGACTATAATGCATGGGGTTGACAGTTGGACACAGCTGAAGTGACTTAGCATATACACACATACTAGTTATATACAAGCTTTTTTCTAATATATTCTAATCAATACTAAAACAAAACCCACAAGTTTAAACATGTGACATCTGCAGCCATCTTATATGTTACCGGTGCACCTGCCCCCCACTTCAGGAAGTTACCTGACCTGCAATGAGAAGACTCAGACTCCAGTTATTTGCAGTTTGATCCTGGGCTCTCATTTCTCTCTTCTGACACTCAGTGTCCTCCTGTATTAGACACGGAGAGAGTAAAGTCCATTTCAGCGGCTGATTGATAAGACTAGGTGATAAAGCACCAAGATTCCGAGCCTGGTGTGGAGTGGGTATGTAGCAAAGTCCATCTGAATCTGAAACTCCCCAAAGACAGATTTTGTTTTTGTTCCCCTCTGAGAGGGGTGAACTGTGGGGAGAGTCTTCCTTTAAAGGCTTTTGGAGAGTAAGTAGCAGCGTTAGAAGTCAATGGCCCATGACTGTCTTCTTTGCTGGATAGAGAAGTCTCTGCCATGTAATTGTCCATTTCTTATAGTTCCTGCTAAAAGGAGGGCATACAGAGGTCAAGAGCAAGGTGGCCTCCAAAGCTGAGATGGTTCCTTGGGAAAACAGCTCCCTTCTGCTTTTTTCCCCACCTCCCTTCCTTCCCCACCTCCATTTTTCCCCCTTTCCATCTGTTCCTCCAACAGTTTCTGGGGATAACATTTTCTTAGAATTGGGGAAGGAGCTCTGTTAGGGAGAAGCAGCTCCTTATCTTAACTAGGTCACTACTGTCTCCACCTGCACCATTTCCTTCTTATCTCTCCCCAGCTCTTCCAGATCTCTGACTCATCATGTGTCTCCTAATGCCTCTCGTCTTTGTTTTTAACACTCCTATCCTCACCTCTGGGGTCTGCTTTCCAAAATTAAAAGGAAACGTATGCCATCTGAAGACATGATGTGACTTTAGGGTCTCCTCTTTCTTTTCAAGGAATTGATCTCTATTCTTCTGATCTTCCATCCATGATGGCAACTTCAGATTCCAGAGGTGGGAAGTTTTAGATTCTATTCAGTGCACTAGTTACCTGACTTGGGACAAGTCAAGCTGTCATATCTTCAAGAGGCCAGTTTTCCTCTTCTGTAAATCCTCTCCTCTAGGGGAAATAAAATCAAGAGGTACTTTTATGGGACCTAGTACAATTCCTGGAATGGAACAACTGTTCAATCAATGTTACTTTTTTCTTCTTTGCTTTCTTTTGGTTTTCTTCACTCCACTTCTAACTCTCCCATTACAGCAAAGGCTGGAGAGCTTATCCACAAATAGTTGATGAAACTCACAGCTGAGGCTCACAAAGGAGATGAATTTATTTACTGTTGATATTGATGAATATGACATTAGGTTACTGAGTACCTACCTTGTATCAGAGCATTTTTATACCATTTTCATATGTGTTAATTCAGTTAAACTCTTTCTAGGACCCTTAAGAAATCAGTATGCTTGTTGATTGCATTCCTTGCCTGAAGTCACGGATAAAAAACTAGCACAACTTGAATCTCTGTCCATCTTTTGTGATTAAGGTGAATACACTTTCCACACTTTCATGCTGGTATGAGATGATGCATCATTCAGGCCTACTCAGGAATACAGAAAATATTTCAGATATCTAAGGCAAAGGATATTTAATTATACAGCTGATAGAAGAGCTGTAAAACCCTACAGGGTTCCAACAGTTAAAACAAAACAAACACTGCAGGCAACTCTCAGGTTCCAGCAGTAAACTGGTGCTGCTGCAATCCCCTCTAGGGCTTTAATGTCAAGGAGAAACAATGGAGTGAACAGAACCCAGAAGTGGAGGCCCTCCAGTGGGAGGACCTGAATCCCAGAAGAGATGGTACTAAAACTGGAGATGTTCCCAGAAGTCCAGAGAAAGGGGAAAAGAAATAGCCAAGCTGTCTCCTTGCCAGTCTTCTGCCAGTGCCTCCCATTGCCTGAAACCACTTGGTGATAAAGTGCCAAGGATTCTGGGGAGTGTAGTTCTCTGAGGGGGTGGGTAGTGAGCACAGTGGGAGAGGACCTGGGAGTGAGATTTTGAGAACCAACAAGCAAAAGGGCCACCAGGGTAGCAATGATGGAACAGAAAGAGAGCTTAAAAGAGGAACTGGTTAACTCCTTACACATGCATTTAAAGACAGAAACGAAGGAAAGTTGTTTGATGGAGGAAGAGGTGCTCACTTCCATTCGAGGTGACTTTCTGCCTGACTAGTTTGACTGAGAGCCTAAGAGATTTCTTTTTCCAGGTAGAGAAAAAGCACACGTTAGGGGGGGGGGAACAACCCAAGAGAAATTACTGTAATAGGAAGACAACTGTACCTGCTGATAAATTGGGCACAAGCATTGAAGAGAGGTTTGTTATGGATACTAATGACCTACGGCAGGATTTGGGGGAACGGAGAGCTGATCAGAGCTGGGAAGAAGGCCATTTCAGGACAGTGGTAGGTAGATTCAGCATGGGCTGAATCCCCTTTTGTTCACTGTAGCTTACAGTGGAAAATGCTTGGAAAACCATAGGAAGACCATCCCAGGTTGCAATACCTCCTGAGGGGCTGCTGCAGAGACCCTGATCCTCTTCCCTCTAGGAACAACCAGTCTAAAACCAGGAGTGCTCCTGAACTATCCACCCATTGAGGGTAACAGCCAGAGGCAGGATTAATTCTGTGTTAGAGCAGAAATATATTTGGAGCTAATAGCACAATGAGTAGAGATATCTACTGCACTTTGTCCCAATTTCCTTTAGCATCTATCTATTTGTCCCTCTGGGTTGGACATCTGTATCCTGGGGCTAACTTGTATTCTGGTTTCTCACTGGGTTCAGCCAATGGGAGGCACCAGCTGGAGTCTGAGAAAGGAGGAGCAAGACATGCAAGCCCTTGTTCCCTGCTCCTTCCTTGGCAGCTTCAGGTGGAGGTTATAGTATGTTAAGCCTAAGGCAGCACCTTCCTATGGTTGCTAGTCTCTGGCTGCTTCATTGGCCCTTACTGGTCTTCTCAACTCCACCCCAAACTCTGTAAACAATCCTTTCTGTTAAACTTTCTCTGCAAACTCTTTGAATATGCTCTTTGTTTGCTGCCTGGACAATGACTTATCCAGCATCCATAGGTTACATACATTATAGAATCTCTATCAACAGATCACAGAAAACCCAGATGGTGAGAAGGACCCTGGACACCACTGGGTCTGATCTCCTCATTTTGCAGTTGAAGAAACTGAAGCTCATCATAGTTAAGTCACGGCTGGGTGAGAAATGACTCTTATCACAGAATATTTTCCATAACATTACACCAATTTTTTGCCTTAAGTAAAACTATTTTTTTCTGTGTCAGTTACCTCTTGTAAAGCTAAAACTGTTGTCATCACAGCAGAGCTGCCTTAATAACATGGAGATTCAATCAGCTGCTATTAAGTATAGCAGACACTGAACAAAATAGTAATTTATGTTATGCCATCAGGTTGTTTGAGCTGAAGTTTGTTGTGTTTGTAGAATCAAGTGTTTCCTTCCCAAATCCTATGCCTGTCTAGTCAGACTTTCTTCTTTGAAATTTCTAGCTGAAACATAAGAGGGTATCTGGCACTAAAAAATTTGTAGCCATTCACCTGAGACCTAAGATGACACGATGGTGATCATATTCAGCACCAGCCAGCAATCGGCAGCCCTAGTTCATTTTTTTTTATTGTTAATTTTTATTGGAATATAGTTGCTTGACAATATTGTGTTATATACACTACTGATACTATGTATAAAATAGGTAATGAAAGTCTATGGTGTTATACAGTAGATTAATCTACTATGTTATTCAGTGCTCTCTGGTGATCTAAATGGGAAGGAAATCCAAAAGAAAGAGGAGGGGATATATATACAAATATAGCTGATTCACTTAGCTATACAACAGCCCTGGTGAAGAGAATTTGAGATTTTTCTCTCATCTTGTCAAACAAAATGAACATGTCTGATTGTCTGCCCCATTCCTATGCACCTCCTAAATTTCTCTCACATCCAGGGGTGGTGGGCTTCCCAAGTGGCTCAGTGGTAAAGAATCTGCCTGCCAATGCAGATATGCAAGGGACGCAGGTTTGATCCCAGGGTTGGGAAGATCCCCTGGAGAAGGAAATGGCATCCCATTCCAGTATTCTTGCTTGGGAAATCCCATGGACAGATGAGCCTGGGGATGGGGGAGGGGCATCCATAAGGTCATAAAGAGTCAGACACAACTGAGTGCATGCACACACACACACACACACAACAGGGGTGGTTCTCAGCGATTAAGTTGTATAATGATACTGTGTCTCTGACCACAGATGATTAGACCAAGAAATGGGAGGTATTTAACTCAAGTCAGCCAACTAGATTCTCTTCTCCAGGGATCCAAAAATAGAAGAGGATGACTTCTGAAGAGAGAAGTAACAGAGAGACAGAGGGTATAGAATCATGTAGCCAGAAAACTCCAGAACTTGGCTGGTGATTATCCATCAAGTGGACTGGAGAACAGAAAAATCAGACCCACCAAGCCCGAGTGGTGATATGGCTTCTGTTACCAACAGCTCCCATCCAGATTTGGCCATCTTCCTGGCCTGAGATCATGGTTCATGTCCTCCCGTATTACAATGCTTTCTACTTTTATTTTGCTTAATGTGTATGCTGGTTCCTGCCGTTTAAAAAATGCCTCTACTGCTCACCCTCCCTAAAAGAGTCAACTGTGAAAAAGCAGAACTTCCTTGAGGAACAAACTCAGGAGTTCTGGGCTGAAAATGGACTCAGACTCTGCCCCATGAGTCATGACACCTCCAATGTACTAGGGTTCCTTAGGTCTGACCTGCAGGAATTGGCTCAGAAACCTCCTTGGCGCTCAGAAAAAAGGAAGAGCTTATTAGAAAAAGGAAAAGTACATTTTACCCTAAGGGTGTAGATCCAGAGAGGTTAAGTAACCACCTATGCAGGGGTTACTTCCCACTAATTCCGTTACTCAATTCCAAGGAAACTTATCTTTACTTCTTCTTATCCCTTCCAGATGAGAAAATGGGAGTGAACAAAATTAAGAAACAGGAATCAAGTTAAAGTAAGTCGAGTGCTTGAGGTGAAACTTGGAGGTGGGATGCTCTACACACAAGATATGACTCCTCCTGCCCTGAGGATCTGATTTGATTATTCCCAGTTTTCAGCTTCACCCACTCCCTTGGGCTGGCATCAGCCTGTCATCCATACCTTCCAGAGTTTCTTTCAGATGCAGAGAGTTCTGAGCACTCAGCCAGTCCAGGGGTTCTCCAGCTTTGCTGTGGTCAGGACCTCCTGTGGGATGGGATGGGGGAGGTTATGAAAACACGGTTTATTGGGCTTCACCACCAGAGCATCCTATTTACCAGGTCTGGGGTGGGACGGAGGTTTGCACGTCTAATAAGTTCCCGGGTGATGCTGCTGCTGCTGGTCTGGGGACCACAGTTTAAGAGCCTGGTCCACCTCTTTTATTTGACAGGTGAAGATGCTGGGGTTCATAATGTGCAAGCAACCTTCCCTGGGTCACACAGTGAGTAATGCAACCTTTCATCTTAGACTTGCAGCTCCTCATACCTGTCTTTAAATCTGCTTTAACCTGTTCACATATATTTCAGGGTGGACATGAAGGTAAAACTAAGAATAGTAGGTAATTTTTCAGTTCTTTGAGAAAGAATGGTTCAGGATGCAATTTAGGCATAGTGTAAAAGTTAGAAGTTTGGACTGTACTTTTTCTCTGTTCCATGATTTTCTCTCCTGGGAATGAAAGTACTGGGTTATGTAAGGACTCTTGTATCTCTCAGCTGTGGGACAAGATACCCTTCCATGAAGTCAAGTCCTCATGTAAATTAGGAAACTTACTACTTAGTAATCATAAGTGATTTTGCCAATTTATTAATCTCTGTGACCTCCTCCTCCTTCAATAGGTCCTATGCACACACTGCTACGCTCAGTGCCCCCAACCCTGCAGCAGGCCACTGCCAATCCACGCCTCCACCAGAGACTCCTGGACGCCCACAGACAAGTGTGAGTCAGCCTCTTGTGGGGTCACTGCTCCTTTCTCCTGGGTCCTGGGGTGCACAAGGTTCTGTTTGTGCCCTTCCAGAATCTGTTTCCCCAGTCCTGTGTAAGTAAGTTCTGGTGGCTCTATGGTGGCTTAATGGTGACCTCCTCCAAGAGGGCTTATGCCATACCCAGGTCTATTGCACCCAGAGTGCCTGCCCCATGGCAGTCCACTGCTGATCTGTACCTCCACAGGAAACACTCATACACAGTTCTGTCTCAGTCTCTGTGGGGTCTCTGGGTCCTGGTGTACACAAGGTATGTTTGAGCCCTCTGAGAGTCTCTGGCAGGTATGGGGTTTGATTCTAAATGTGATTTCCTCCATCCTATCATTTTGCTGGGGCTTCTCCTTTGCCCTTGGATGTGGATATCTCCTCAAAGTCACTCCAGCACCACCCCCAGCCAGTGCTTCAGCACCTACCATCTTGCTGGGGCTTCTCTGTAAATCTTCAATCTAAAGTTATGGTTGTTCCGGTAGTCAAGTATGGATGTGAGAGTAGGACTATAAAGAAAGCTGAATGCCAAAGAATTGATGTTTTTTGAACTGTGGTGTTGGAGAAGACTCTTTAGAGTCCCTTCGATTGCAAGGAATTCCAACCAGTCTATCCTAAAGGAAATTCGTCCTGAATATTCATTGGAAAGACTGACGCTGAAGTTGAAACTCCAATACTTTGACCACCTGATGTAAAAAATTGATTCATTTGAAAAGACTCTGATGCTGGGAAAGATTGAAGGTGGGAGGAGGAGATGACAGAGGGTGAGATGGCTGGATGGCATCACTGACTCAATGGATATGAGTTTGAGTAAACTCCGGGAGTTGGTGATGGACATGAAGGCCTGGCGTTCTGCAGTCCATTGGGTCATGAGTTGGACACGACTGAGCAACTGAACTGATGACCTTCTCCATCTACCTGTGAGAAAGAAGTAATTATAACTCCCTTATAGAGTGGTAAAGAACATAAAATATTGCTAAGCAGAATATCCAACAGAGTCCCTGGATGGGAGGAGGTTCCTAAGAAATGTTAGTGCTTCTCTCAACTCTCTTTCAAAACCAGAATAGAACAGCTATAGATTGCTATGTAAATAACAGATCCGTGTGAGAATAGAGTGTAAGACCTTAGAGATTGTCTAGTTCAGTCTAAGCATTTTGTAGATGGAGAGACAGAAACAAGAGTAATGAAAGCTGGGTATGTTTCAAGGATGAGGGTGTACAATCTCCTCTATAGTTTTTTCTTCCTAGAATAGAGTGTATTTACACATGCAATGGCCCTGTCTGAAAGCTAAAATTTTGATCAAATAATTCCCTGTTGCCATTACATAATATATTAAAAAACACATTGTAAACAGAAAAAATTGAAGAAGATAACTTATATCTGGGGCATCTTTTATGTGTTGAGCACTATATTAGACACTTTGCTTGTTTGATCTCAATGACAATGACACCGTGGGGAGTATATTACTTCTCTGACTTGCAAATATAAGAGAAAAATGAGGTCCAGGGAGATAGCCTAGGGAGTTCAAGGGCACAGGATAGTAAGTGGTAGAGGCTGGCTTTGAACCAGGTCTGTCTGGTTCACAGCTCCCGCTTTTGTGTGTTTACCACTCTGTCTCACTCTTAAATGAGTATAAAGACTTCATACTTTTGATGTACAAATGCTGTCATTGTGTGTATACGGTGATGCCCTGGATATACCAAAGGCCACTGAACCATCTGGCACCAAAACAAGGGTGCCATTTGCATGTAAATTCCACATTTGTTAGGATCATTGGGCACTAAGGTCAGGTCTCCTTTAGGGCCTTGAGAATGGGCAATTTCATTAACAAATGAAATGGAGATGTATCAGGACCCTTGACATCCATCCATAGCCATTACCTGCACCCTAGCTGTTGCACTCCACTTGGCTGTGTACACAGAGGGGACTTCAGAGCAGCAGACCAACAGTGGCTTGCCTGAACTGAGCACTGAGCAGAATTACACAGAAGGAGCCGACACTTGGGAATATCTCCTTTTCATGGGTTATCAGACCTTGACATAACTAGAGGGAATTGTAGTAAAGTTGAAGAGCTGTTACACTAAAAAAAAAAAAAAAAAAAAAAAAAAGGAATAGGCTTATTAAATTCATTCCATTTTAGCCCCGAGGGGTAGAAATAAGACTATGAGGTGGAAGTTACTGGCAGTCAGACTTGGTTTGATACACAAAGGAACATTTTATACATCACAAGTGTAGAAAGATGGAAAGAGGGGCTTTGTGAGATAAAGAGATCCTTGTCACATACAGCTTGGATCAGCGTTTTTTGAAGATGTTAAAGATTACATTCAAGTAACAGATAAGTGGTTGTAACATTAGGAATTCTTTCTCTTACAAATGGGACAAAGTTCTGATATCATTATTGCCAAGAAAGTTGGGAATATCTAAATCTTAGCCTCATCCCAGTGACCTGTTCCCTGTGAGGGTCTTAAGGAAACTACTTACAAGGAGCAGTGGAAAAATGAGAAACAAAATGAATACTTTATGATTGGTTGGGCCAGTTTGTACCCCCAAGGTAAAAATTCTCCTATTGCTAGGTTGTAGGAAAAGCCTCACCTATACGTCCATTAGGATTTCCATCTCAAACTGTCGAGTGTGTCTGTTTCCTTGACTGTGCGGATGGTATCACAGGTGTTTGCATATGTCTAACCTATCAGACTGCAGACATTAAACATGTGCAGTTCCTTGCATTTCAATTATAAATCTGTTCTGTATGTTTCCTTTTTTAAAAAATGTTTTTCTGTATTTTCCATTTTTCTACATTGGATATGACTCCAAAATTTCTTTTATCATCGAACTACTTTTTTTGAACTTCAGACTCAGCATCCAACTGCATCCTTGACATTTGTACTTGGATGTTTAATGAGTAATTTATTAAACTTATCATGTCCCAAACCTGCTCCTCTCACAGTCATATTCATCTTGGAAAAGACTAACTCTGTCTCTCCACTTGATCAGGTCAAATCCCTGAGGCCATTCTTCACTCATTTCTTTTTATCTGCAGCTCAGGTCCAATCCATAGCAAGTCTGTTGCCTCTGTCTTCAGAGTGGAAGCTGGATTAGACCATGTGGTAGATGACAGAATTATTTTCCAACTATCCTGACTTCTTTCCTTGTGATGTTCCTACCTGTGGGCAGAAGCATTTTCATCTTTGCATTGCTGAACTCTGGAGCAATTCTGTGACTTCATTTGGCCAATGTCTCTTTTACACCGGCCACTGTTCCAGATGGAAACAAACTTGCCAGCCTGTCTCTTGAAGTGAAAATGACATAAATCAGAACAACAGACATTCCATGAAGCACATGTACTTCAACAAGAAATAAATCTTTGTTGTTCTATGCCACCGAGATATCAGATATCTTTTGTTATCACAACATTATATAGCCTATTCTGATGGTCACAAGTCACTTTGGTCATCTTTACTATGACCATAGTAATCCAAGTCTCTTCATCTTCAGAAGCGAGCTTGCAATAATTCCCTGTTTATTCTTTGTCCTCTTATGGTTTATTCTCAACACAGTAGCTAGACAGATCCTTTAAAAACACACTGAACCATGTCACCCTTCCACTTAAAAACTTCCAACTCTGTTTCTTCTTAAAATAAAGGATGATAGCCTTGTGCACTTGTTTCCAAAGCCTTATGTGACCTTGCAGGGTCATTTATGTCACTCTGTATTCAATACCACTGTCTTTCAGACCTCATAAACTACTCCTCTCTTCTACTCTCTGGACTTCAGTCACCTAACCTCCCTGCTGTTCCTCAGAGATGCTAAGTACAACCAGGCCTCTTAGCCTTTGTGCTTGCTGTTCCCACTGCCTAGTTGCTCTTCCCTCAGATGTCCCATGGCTCCTTCCTCACTTCCTTCTGGTCTGCACAGTTTTCTATTCCCACGATTTACCTTCAAGCACTCCTTCTCCTTCTACCATTCTTTATTTCTCTCCATATGTATATGTATACATGATATACATGAAATGTATACACGAATCAAGGCAAATTGGAAGTGGTCAAATAAGAGATGGCAAGAGTGAATGTCGACATTCTAGGAATNAGCCCTGGGATTTCTTTGGAAGGAATGATGCTGAAGCTGAAGCTCCAGTACTTTGGCCACCTGATGCGAAGAGTTGACTCATTGGAAAAGACTCTGATGCTGGGAGGGATTGGGGGCAGGAGGAGAAGGGGACAACAGGATGAGATGGCTGGATGGCATCACTGACTCATTGGGCGTGAGTCTGAGTGAACTCTTGGAGTTGGTGATAGATAGGGAGGCCTGGTGTGCTGCGATTCATGGGGTCACAAAGAGTCAGACACGACTGAGGGACTGAATTGAACTGAACTGAACTGAACTGATATGTATATTATCACCCAGAATAATGTATATTTTATTTTTAATTTACATTTTATATATTATAACTATATACTTTCTTTTCATTCCTTAAAAAGTTTTTTTTTTTATTGTGGTAAAAGTCACAATATAAAACATACCAATTTAAGCTTTCATGGTGCAGTCACTGTCCACAGTGATTTTGGAGCCCAAGAAATAAGATCTGGTGCTGCTTCCACTTTTTCCCCTTCTATTTGCCATGAAGTGATGGGACTGGATGCCATGACCTTAGCTTTTTTAATGTTTAAAAGATGCTTGCTCTTTGGAAGAAAAGCTATGACAAACTTAGTGTATTAAAAAGCAGAGACATCACTTTGTTGTCAAAGGTCCATATAGTCAAAGCTGTGGTTTTTCCAAAAGTCACACACAGTGTGAGAGTTGGACCATAAAGAAGGCTGAGTACGGAAGAATTGATGCTTTCAAACGGTGGTGCTGGAGAAGACTCTTGAGAATTCCTCAGACTGCAAGGAGATCAAATCACTCAATCCTAAAGGAAATCAACTCTGAATATTCATTAGAACGACTGATGCTGAAGTTAAAGCTCTAGTAATTTGGCCACCTGATGCTAAGAACCAGTCCTCTGGAAAAGACCTTGATGCTGGGGAAGATTGAAAACAAAAGGATAAGAGGGTGGCAGAGGATGAGATGGTTAGATAGCATCACCGACTCAACTGACATAAGCAAACTCTGGGAGAGAGGAAAGGACAGGGAAGTCTGGCATACTGCAGCCCATGGGGTCACAAACAGTCAGACATGACTTAGCAAGTGAACAGCAATAACATTTTAACTTTGTTTAATTGTACAGTTCAGTGGCACTAAGTATATTCACATTGCTGTGCAACCCTCACCATCGTCCATCTCCTGAATTTTTCACCTCCCTAAACCGAAACTGTGGCCCCACTAAACACTAATTCCCCATTTCCCCTCTCGACTCCCACCCCCCCACACACACTGCCTGGCTCCTGGCATCTAACAAGGTACTTTCTGACTCTATGATTTTGACCAGTTGCAGAGATGTGGATGGACCTAGAGACTGTTATATGGAGTGAAGTAAGTCATAAAGAGAAAAATGAATATCATATGTAGAAATCTAGAAAAAATAGTACAGATGAACATATCTACAAAGCAGAAGTAGAAACACAAACATAGAGAACAAATGTATGGACATCAAGTAGGGAAAGGAGGAGGGTGGGATGAATTGAAAGACTGGGTTTACATATATGTGTGTGTGTGTGTGTGTGTGTGTGTGAGTCGCTCAGTCGTGACCGACTCTTTGTGACCCCATGGACTGCAGCCCTCTGTCCATGAGATTTTCCAGGCAAGGATACTGGAGTGTGTTGCAATTTCCTTCTCCAGGGGATCTTCCCAACCCAGGAATTGAACCCAGGTCTCCTGCACTGCAGGAAGATTCTTTACCAACNTACAGATGAACATATCTACAAAGCAGAAGTAGAAACACAAACATAGAGAACAAATGTATGGACATCAAGTAGGGAAAGGAGGAGGGTGGGATGAATTGAAAGACTGGGTTTACATATATGTGTGTGTGTGTGTGTGTGTGTGTGTGAGTCGCTCAGTCGTGACCGACTCTTTGTGACCCCATGGACTGCAGCCCTCTGTCCATGAGATTTTCCAGGCAAGGATACTGGAGTGTGTTGCAATTTCCTTCTCCAGGGGATCTTCCCAACCCAGGAATTGAACCCAGGTCTCCTGCACTGCAGGAAGATTCTTTACCAACTGAGCTACAAGGGAAGCCATATATATATATATATATATATGGTGATATATATATATATATATATCACTTTATATTTGTCATCCATCTCCTCCTTCTGAAATGTAAGCCTCATGAATGCAGAAATTTTATTTTGTTACTTGCTATTTTCCCCAGTATTTTACTTGTACCCAGCACAAGGATCAATAAATATCTACTGAGTCAATGAGTAAGTGAACTTTTTATAAGCATAAAAAATGTAATGGGTACTGAAGAAAGTGTATTTCTTTAAAAAAGCAACTTATCAGTGGAGGAGACAGTGAGTCACATACTCACATGTCACAAATTTCAAGACTATATTAATAAATGCCATGATTTGAGTGACATCCCTGATAAATTAAGCTTTTCACTTTGAATTCAATTAGCACCTATATAGTTGGCACAAATTTACTTCTCACTTTAAAATTCCTTAAAAATTGTGTTTTGCTGATAACAGCAATAAAAAGTCAAGTAAGAAGAAGCTGAAGTAAAATGTTACCATACTTTATATTTTGGTAGAACATTGCATTCTTACTTGCTCAGTCGTGTCTGACTCTTTGCGATCCCATCAACTGTAGCCCACCAGGCTTCTCTGTCCATAGGATTCTCCAGGCAAGAATCCTGGGGTGGGTTGCCATTCCTTTCTCCAGAGGATCTTCCCAACCCAGGGATCGAACCCAGGTCTCCTGCATTGGAGGCAGATTCTTTACCATCTGAGCCACCAGGGAAGCCCAGGTAGAACATTACAGTGTTCAAAGGTCTTTTGCTTTCTTTGTCTTGAGGGACTTTGTTTATTCCCATTTTATGGTTAGGGAAACACAGGCTCATAAAGGTGAAGTGACTTGCCCAAAGTCACAACAGAAGAGAAGTGGTAACACCAGAATTCTAACAGAGGCCTCCTGACATAGGACCAGTGATCTGTGTTCACCCTCCAAGCTACTTCACTCTGCATAATGTACTATATGAAACATAATCCCATCAATGAAAATCCTTTGCAAATGGTAAAGTCTACAGCACATGCTATTATTGTTATTATTTTTATTACCACAACTACCACCATTCACATGGCTTATTTTGAAAACTGTGACCTCAGTGAAAGAGTTTGAACAAAAGCATCTCCTGGGGTCTTTTTCAGCATCAGTAGTCAATGATTTATTTTCCTTTAAGATCCTATGGCATTACTAAATGGGCCCGGGCAAGTTCTTCCAGAAAGATCAAAGAAAAGGCTGTCAGGGAGGAGAGACAAACATGAAAAAGTTCAGCACCTCAAAAAAAGTAATTATTTCAGAGCAGGAGAAGCCAGCCAACAAAAACACCACGCTTGAGGGTTGCAAATGAAAGTCTCTTTTCAACCATAGCTTTAATGGAAACCACTAATGAATCAGAACACCTGGTAAGGAATAAATAACTTCAAAGGGGGTTGGAACTGGAGCAGATTATGGAGTCTGATCTAAGACAGCCAAACAGGACACGGAAGGCTGGTTTTATTTTTCTGGAAGGCACGAGCATGGAGCATGTTCATGACATTTCATTTGTTTCAACAAATACTTATTGAAAGCCTACTAAGTGTGAGGCTTCACTGTAGAAATAATTCACTTTCTAGTTGTGATCAAAAAAGAAGGCTAACAGGAAACAAGGTAAAGATTCTGTGATCTCTCATTGATTCAAATATTCAGCTTCTCCCTTAAATATTAATACTGAAGACTTGGAAGAAGCTGTCTAGGTAGTTAGGTGCCTGGGTAAACTGGAAAGGAAGTATTTTCAAAAGAGTTGATCCTAATTCTCTAAGGACAATATAGAAACAATTATTACATAATGAAAAAATGTATCTGACCCAAGTTGAGACACCATGGAAAATATCACTTTGTAGGTGACAAGCTGAATTATGAATCTTGAAGGAAGAATGAGAATTTTCCGAATGTGACTGCGGTACCCATTCCCTTCTGTACTAGTCAGGGTTCTCTAGAGACACAGAACCAATAGAATGTGCGTATATGTATGTGGATTGATGGATGGATGGATGAATAGATGGATCAGTAAATAGACAGATAGGACAGACAGATAGCTCAGATCTGTCTATCAAGAGATCAATGTGCTTTAAGGAACTGGCTCACATGATTATGGAAGCAGCAAGTCCAAAATCTGCTGGGAGGCTGGCGGGAAGAGTTTATGTTGCAGTTTGAGTCCAAACGCAGAGTGTAGGGAGAATTCTCTCTTCCTTGTGGAGGTAAACATTTTTCCTCTTAAATTGATTGATTGAATTTCACTCCCATTATAGAAAGTAAACTTCTTTACAGAGTTTACTAATTTATATGTTAATCTCATTTAAAAATACTTTCAGGGCAAAATCAAGACTAGTGTTTGACCAAATACCTAGACACAGCAGCCTGGCCATGTTGACATATGAAATTAACCATCACTCTTTCTGTTCCCTGTGTACTAGGAGACACAGAGCATTATTGGCTAGCCTTAGTCTCACTCTCAGAGAAAATCATGGCATATCAAAGTGATATCTCAGTGGGTCACTGGATCATACCTTCCATGTTCATGGGGCATCTGCTTTGCATGGTCTACCGCTGTTGGATACAGGAAACACACATAATGAGGCTATAACTTGTACTGACACTGGAGGGATCTTAGGATTCCCAGTCCTCTTATTCTTTTAGAGTTTGGTCACATATTTTGGGTTAATCTCCAAATAACATTTATTGTTGAAAGTATTATCATCATTTTCCTAAGGCCTATATTTGGCAAATTATAAATGTAATTAATAGAAAAAATGATTTTTAGCATTTTAGTGTATTACTCATAGTGCCTAAAACAAGACTGAGCACATAGGACAGATGCCAAATAAAATACAAAACAACTGTACTCTGATGCATTAGGGTATTTCTATCAATTCAGTTCATCAAGCTGTTAGGATCTAAGCATATTCATGCTGAATTGATGAATCATTTAACCCCATTCATGTGCTGTATAGATACAAGAATTACCCAATATTTCCTATTTAACAAACCAAACTAAAAATACCTTACCACAACATTCAAATATTCTCCCAGTCTGGATCCTCACTTTTCCAGTCATGTATTTTCAGGTTTGCATATTTTCCTAATACAGCACGTATTTTCACAACTTTGAACTTCTGTTTATATCATTCCCTCTTCTTACAATGGCCATTTCTCATTTTTCTCAGTCTGTAAGTGTGTGTTAAGTAGCTCAGTCATGTCCAGCTCTTAGCAAACTCATGGACTGTACCCACCAGGCTTCTCTGTCCATGGAATTTCCCAGGCAAGAATACTGGAGTGAGTAGCCATTACCTTCTCCAAGGGATATTCCCAGCCCATGGATTGAACCTGGGTCTCCTGAATTGTAGGCAAATTCTTTACCATCTAAGCCACCAGGGAAGTCCATTTCTCAGTCTAAGTTCAATTCAGTCCAGTCGCTCAGTCATGTCCGACTCTTTGCGAGCCCATTAATCGCAGCCCGCCAGGCCTCCCTGTCCATCACCAACTCCTGGAGTTCACTCAGACTCATGTCCATCGANGAATTTTTCACAGTTTATTGTGACCCACACAGTCAAAGGTTTTGGCATAGTCAACAAAGCAGAAATAGATGTTTTTCTGGAATTCTCTTGCTTTTTTGATGATCCAGCAGATGTTGGCAACTTGATCTCTGGTTCCTCTGCCTTTTCTAAAACCAGCTTGAACATCTGTCTAGATAACTCTTGTTTATCCTTTGAAATTCAGTTGAAAAATCAGTCCCACTCTTATGCATATATCCAGAGAAAACCATAATTCAAAAAAATTTGTGCACTTTCAATGTTCATTGCAGCACTATTTACAATAGTCAGGACATGGAAGCAACCTAAGGTCCATTGACAGAGGAATAGATAAAGAAGATGTGATATACATACACAATGGAATACTGTTCAGCCATAGAAAAGAATGAAATAATGCTATTTGAAGCAACATGGATAGATCTAGGGATTATCATACTAAATGAAGTCAAACAGAAAGACAAATAGATGATATCACTTATAGGTGAAATCTAAAAAATGCTATGAATGAACTTATTTACAAAATAGAAATATAGTCACAGATATTAAAAACAAACTTATGATTACCAGGGGACAAAGGGGAGTGCTAAACTGGGAGATTGGGGTTGACATATACACTATATACACTACAAATGTACACTACTATATATAAAATAGCTAACTAATAAGGACCTATTGTATAGCACTGGGAACTCTACTCAATACTCTGTAATGACCTATAATGGAAAAAGAATCTATAAAAGAGTGGATATATGTATATGTATAACTGATTCGCTTTTCTGTACAGCAGAAACTAACACAACTTTGGAAATCAACTATACTATAATAAAATTTTTTTAAAAAATCACTTGCTCCTTGTACTATTTATAAGTGACTCTAGAGTTGATTATTCCAGTCTGTATTCTCAAAATTCTTGGTACTTAAGGTAATGGCAGCATAAAATGTAATGCACTGTGATTTTTAAAAGGAATCATCAGTTCAGCTCAGTCGCTCAGTTGTGTCTGACTCTGCGACTCTGTGGACTGCAGCATGCCAGGCTTCCCTGTCCATCACCAACTCCCAGAGCCTACTCAAACTAATGTCCATCACGTTGATGATGCCACTNAAATGTAATGCACTGTGATTTTTAAAAGGAATCATCAGTTCAGCTCAGTCGCTCAGTTGTGTCTGACTCTGCGACTCTGTGGACTGCAGCATGCCAGGCTTCCCTGTCCATCACCAACTCCCAGAGCCTACTCAAACTAATGTCCATCACGTTGATGATGCCACTCAACCATCTCATCCTCTGTCGTCCCCTTCTCCTCCCACCTTCAATCTTTCACAGCATCAGGGTCTTTTCCAATGAGTCAGTTCTTTGCATCAGGTGGCCAAAGTACTGGTGCTTCAGCTTCAGCATCAATCCTTCCAATGAATATTCAGGACTGATTTCCTTTAGGGTGGACTGGTTAAATCTCCTTGCAGTCCAAGGGACTCTCGAGAGTCTTCTCTAACACCACAGTTCAAAAGCATCAACTCTTTGACTCTCAGCTTTCTTTATAGTGCAACTCTCGCATCCATATATGACCACTGGAAAAAACATAGCTTTGACTAGATGGTCCTTTGTTGGCAGAGTAATGTCTCTACCTTTTAATATGCTGTCTAGGTTGGTCATAATTTTTCTTCCAAGAAGCAAGCATCTTTTAATTTCATGGCTGTAGTCACCATCTGTATTTTGGACCCCCAAAATAAAGTCTGTCACTGTTTCCACTGTTTCCCCATCTATTAGCCATTAAGTGATGGGACCAGATGTCATGATCTTAATTTTCTGAGTGTTGAGTTTTAAGCCAACCTTTTCACTCCCCTCTTTCACTTTCATCAAGAGGCTCTTTAGTTATTCTTCGCTTTCTGCCATACGGGTGGTAACATCAGTGTATGTGATGTTATTTATATTTCTCCTGGCAGTCTTGACTCCAGCTTGTGCTTCATCCAGTCCAGTATTTCGCACGAGGTACTCTGTACATAAGTTAAATAAGCAAGGTGAAAATATACAACCTTGATGTACTCCTTTCCCGATTTGAAACCAGTCTGTTGTTCCATGTCCAGTTCTAACTGTTGGTTCTTGACCTGCATACAGATTTCTCAGGAGGCAGGTTAGGTGGTCTGGTATTCCCATCTCTAGAAGAATTTTTCACAGTTTGTTGTGATCCACACAGTCAGAGGCTTTGGCGTAGTCGATAAAGCAGAGTAGGTGTTTTTCTGGAACTGTCTTTCTTTTCAGATGTTGGCAATTTGATCTTTGGTTCCTCTGCCTTTTCTAAATCCAGCTTGAATGTCTGGAAGGTCACAGTTCACATACTGCTGAAGCCTTGCTTGGAGAATTTTGAGCATTACTATGCTAGCATTTGACATGAGTGCAATTGTGTGATAGTTTGAACATTCACTGGCATTGCCTTTCTTTGGGATTGGAATGAAAACTGACCTTTCCAGTCCTGTGGCCACTGGTGTGTTTTCCAGATTTGCTGGCATATTGAGTGTAGCACTTTCACAGCATCATCTTTTAAGATTGAAATAGCTCAGCTGGAATTCCATCACCTCCACTAGCTTTGTTTATAGTGATGCTTCCCAAGACCCACTTGACTTCGCATTCATCCCTATAGCCTTACTACCTAAGGGAATACCTGGCATGAGCTATGCATGTATGACATTTTTTGAATAATTGCTTTGATCTCATGTCCTTAAAAAAAAACAAACTAGCAAAGTATGTCACATAGAACACCATAATATTCATTAATTAGAATAATTTAAATGCTTTGATTATAATTACTGACTGACAAACACAAAAGACAATACAGAAATACTGAGGTTATGAATTTTAAAAGAATACTGGACAAGAAATGCTGATAACTCTCTGAATACTACGGAGTTGGATTATAAGTCCAAAATGTGTTTTATTACCAAAGAAACCAATTATAAAAATAGATTGTTACAGTATCTTTTAAATAGTTGTTTTCCTTGATAATAGAAATCGTTCACACTATTTACACAAAATTTGGAAAATACAATAATATATGTAGAAGAAAATAAAAGCAAAACATATAACCTCACATTTCCTACATAATAACCACTATGATGTATTTTATTCCAGTCTTTTTTTTATTAGCACATTATATGAAGAATTAGTGACAAAAATCAATGAAAGTGTTTACTATTCTATTTTTTTCACTTATTATATTTTGAGTCATTTTTCCACACCATTAAATGTTATTTGAAAACATGATTGCTATGACAATGCTATCTGCTCACACTGGTTTAGCTGTTCTCCTCTTGTTAGGCATTTAGATTAATCCCTTGCTCTTTTGCTTCGATAAACAACATTGTGATGCATGTGCTGTGGCAGAAAGTTTTCTTCAATACTAGTTTGCATGACATAGCAGGATAATGGTTTAAGGCTCTAACACTTATGCCCAGAGACAGCGTGGGTGCAAATTAATGGACAGTGTTTATTGTCCAGACTACTTTGGAAGAGCCTGGACCTAGGAACAAGGATGAACCTGGTCCCCCTGACCATTCACAGACCTGTCTGACAAAGCTCTCAGGTGATGGGATTGTATCAGGGGTCTTTGGTCCTTAGAGGAGGGGCACTAGTCCCAGACGGATATCACATTATACCCCTAAGGAGAATATGCCATCTGGTCACATGGGAGCTTTTACCTTCTCCTGACATGTGGGGCCTCAACTGTGGTGCTCTCTGACTGCTCCCACTCAGGAGAAAGGAGATGCTGGGGACAAACCCAAACATTCTTGGAAAAGAAATATGGAAATCACCTGGGAAGCAGCAAAAGTAGCTCAAGACTCCATATCCAAAGGAATGCCAACTCAAGCCCAAGCAAAGATGAAGTACACATCCCAAAGGGAAGATCCAAGGGCAAGGTGGTCAATTGAATGCAATAAACAGAGTGCCTCTGGCTCTGAATTCTCCAATGCACTCAGGGTCTTATCCTGGCTTTGCCTCTTGGAGCATTTTGAGTTGGTAGGTCACCACTCAATGTCTTGGCTTCCTGATTATAAGACAATAAATAATATCTACCTTGCATTATAGCTGTAAGGATTAGAAGGGCTTTAAGATTATTAAGAACAGTGTTGCAGCATATAGAGCACAGTTAGCAAATAGCAAGAAGAGGAAGAAAAGGGGGAAAGAGAAGTGTATTATGTAATGTTTGTTGAAAACCAAACTGAGACAGATGTGTGAGCAGAAGTTTTCTTGGGGAACCATCTTGGGATCACCACCTCTGAGAGAGTGAGGGAGGCAGATGGGATGGGGTGGGATAGGGTGGGGAATATAAGCTGCTGGGATATTGCATACTGTTCATACTGTTGACGGGGTTCTCAAGGAAAGAACACTGAAGTGGTTTGCCATTCCCTTCTCCAGTGGACCACATTCTGTCAGACCTCTCCACCATGACCTGCCTGTCTTGGGTTGCCCTGCGGGCATGGTTTAGTTTCATTGAGTTAGACAAGGCTGTGGTCCTAGTGTGATTAGATTGACTAGTTTTCTGTGAGTATGGTTTCAGTGTGTCTGCCCTCTGATGCCCTCTTGCAACACCTACCATCTTACTTGGGTTTCTCTTACCTTGGGCGGATATCTCTTCACGGCTGCTCCAGCAAAGTGCAGCCGCTGCTCCTTACCTTGGATGAGGGGTATCTCCACACCACCGCCCTTCCTGACCTTCAACGTGGAATAGCTCTTTTAGGCCTTCCTGCGCCTGCGAAGCCACCTCTCCTTGGACATTGGGTTGTTCCTCCCAGCCACCGCCTCTGGCCTCAGATGTAGGGTGGCTCCTCCTGGCCCCCAACCCTTGCCTTGGACGCTGGGTGGTTCCTCCTGGCCATCGCCCCTGACCTCGGAAACAGGGTGGCTCCTCTCAGCAGTTCCTGCGCCATTGCAGTCTGGCACTCTCGGCCGCTGCCCCTGACCTCGGACATGGGGTAGCTCCTCTCAGCTGCGCTGGCCATCGAAGCCACTTGCGCTGAGTGCGCCGGCTGGCCCAGCTGCTTGGTCCCATTACTTCATGGGAAATAGACGGGGAAACAGTGGAAACAGTGTCTGACTTTATTTTTCTGGGCTCCAAAATCACTGCAGATGGTGACTGCAGCCATGAAATCAAAAGACACTTACTCCTTGAAAGAAAATTTATGACCAACCTAGACAGCATATTCAAAAGCAGAGATATTACTTTGCCGACTAAGGTCCATCTAGTCAAGGCTATGGTTTTTCCAGTGGTCATGTATGGATGTGAAAGTTGGACTGTGAAGAAGGCTGAGCGCCAAAGAATTGATGCTTTTGAATTGTGGTGTTGGAGAAGACTCTTGAGAGTCCCTTGGTCTGCAAGGAGATCCAACCAGTCCATTCTGAAGGAGATCGGCCCTGGGATTTCTTTGGAGGAAATGATGCTGAAGCTGAAGCTCTAGTACTTTGGCCACCTCATGTGAAGAGTTGACTCATTGGAAAAGACTCTGATGCTGGGAGGGTTTGGGGGCAGGGGGAGAAGGGGACGACAGAGGATGAGATGGCTGGATGGCATCACTGACTCGATGGGCGTGAGTCTGAGAGAACTCCGGGAGTTGGTGATGGACAGGGAGGCCTGGCGTGCTGTGATTCATGGGGTTGCAAAGAGTCAGACACGACTGAGGGACTGAACTGAACTGGGATATTGCAACGAAGACTGTAAGCAATTCCAGTGAAGCTGTGAATCTGAGCTGGCCCTTAAGACTTGTCCTGAATCATGCAAGGAGCCAGGCACAGCAGCCCAGGAATGACTGTCATTGGATACAGACTGGCCTCAAAGACATGTGACCTAGGGTAAGGTACCTTTCCTCAGCCAACAATCCCAGTATCTGGGGAATGAGCGTGTCAGTCCTAGAGAAGGGATCTTAGATGGCAAAACATTGCATCTCCTGGAAGGAGAAAACTTATTTTTAATTTTGGCTGTGCTCAGTCTTTGTTGCTATGGGCACTTTTCTCTAGTTGCAGACAGTGGGGGCTACTCTCAGGTTGTGGTGCAATGGTATTTCAGTGGCTTCTCCTGTTGCAGAGCACATGCTCTAGGGCCTGTGGGCTCAGTAGTTGCAGCTTGTGGGCTCTAGAGCACAGGTTCTGTAGCTGTGGCGGACGAGCTTAGCTGCTCCATGGCAGGTGGGATCTTCCTGGATCAGGGATTGAACCTGTGTCTCTTGCATTGGCAGGTGGGTTCTTTACCACTGAACCACCAGGGAAGCCCCAAGAAAACCTATTGTTCATCTAATGCTTCTACGATGTCCCAGACATATCTTCACAATAAAATTGAATAGTTATAGCATTTGCTTTATTTCAGGCACAGTTCCAAGTTACCAATGTTGACTCATGTACTCTTTAAGACAGCCCTTAGAAGGCAATAGCAACCCACTCCAGTATTCTTTTTTTTTTTCCCCACTCCAGTATTCTTGCCTGGAGAATTCCATGGACAGATGAGTCTGGCGGGCTACAGTCCATGGGGTTGCAAAGAATCAGACATGACTGAGTGACTAACACATAGGAAGTTTTACCACACTCAGAGTGAATAAAAAATTGACCCATTGTTAGCCAGCAGTACATGTCAGAGGTAGAGTTTGAACCCCAGTGGTCTAACTCCAGAGTCTATGTTCTTAACCTCAAGGATAATGAAATATATCCTCTGCCCTGGAGTAACTCACTATTTCAATAGCTGTGGAACAAATTCTTGTTAAAGGCAGTGATTGGTTATTTATTGCTTCCCTAAGAGAGAAGGCAATGGCACCCCACTCCAGTACTTTTGCCTGGAAAACCCCATGGATGGAGGAGCCTGGTAGAGTGCAGTCCATGGGGTTGCTAAGAGTCGGACACGACTAAGCGACTTCACTTTCACTTTTCACTTGCATGCATTGGAGAAGGAAATGGCAACCCACTCCAGTGTTCTTGCCTGGAGAATCCCAGGGACAGGGGAGCCTGGTGGGCTGCCGTCTATGGGGTCGCACAGAGTCGGACACGACTGAAGCGACTTAGCAGCAGCAACAGATTACATAACAGCCTATAACAAAACCTTCTTATCATCTCACATTTCTGTAGATCAAAGCCTGGTGCAACACGGCTCCACTGGCTCTTCTGCTGAATTGCTAATGGGGCTGAAATCAACGTGTCAAGAAGGCTGGTTCCTTTTTGGAGGTTCTGGACATCCATCTACCTCCACGCTCATTCAGTTCCTTATGGTTGTAAGAGTGAAGTCTTTATTTCCTGGCTGGTATCACCTGGGAACAATATTTGCTCTGAGAGGCTGCTGGCACTTTTCTTGTTTTCCACTTGTCCCTCCTCTAGTAACAGTAGGTTGAGTCCTTCTGCTGCAAACATTCCTGACTTCTTCATGTGTCTCACATTTCTCACTCCAGCCCTTTCTGTGCTTTTAAGGGCTCAAGTGTCCTCTTGATAATCTGAGATAACCTCCCTATCTTAATTATAACTGCAAAGTCCATTTTGTCATGTGACGTAAGATGTTCATTTGCAAGCTCTAAGGATTAGGAAGAAGATATCTTGAGATGGGGGTGCATTCTGACTTCTACCAGCATTTAGGGCAACAGTTACACCAGGCTCATCATCACAGTGAATGTTCACCCTGATCTTTGTTTTTATATCAGGCAATGCTGCCACTTAGCCATGCAGCCAGCATCCAATAATGATGGTGGGGTACCACCATTCAGCTGATGATATTATTTTGGCTCTTTTCCTGATTAATAGTTTACTTTTCCTTTTGCTCTTTAATTTGTCTTCTTTTTGATTTTGTTTTTATCTCTATCTTCAAACCCTATTCATGTCCTTAGGCTTAATAAAGAAGGGGCTTCCCTGGTTTCCACTTGAGTCACCTACAAAAACAATGCTCCTTGGGTTGGCAGGTCCAGGAAACCTCTCCACCTAACTGATCCTCCTTGGACTTCTCCAAGCCCTTCAGTGCCCAGTCTCTGCCTACCTCTCAAACTCTACTTCCTTCTGTTCAGAATCTCCTCCCATAGCAGGGCAAGGACAGTGTATTATTCATATCTTTAGCCACAGCTTCTAGAATAGTGTCTGGTGTAGGGTAAGCAATCAATACAAGCTTGTCAAATTTTGAATGAAGGGAAAGTGGATGGATGTGTGTGTGAATTAAATGAACAAAAGAGCTCAATTAGTTATGAGATAAGAAGCGTTGCTTTCCTAAGTGTGATGATTCATGAGTTAGGCCAGCAGGGTGAAACCAAATGTATTTTCCTTTATAGTTTACTTATTAAACAAATATTTACTGAGTGCCTTTATAAATGAGATTCTATAATAAGTTCTGGTGGTGATGAATGAGACATGCTTCTTGGCCTGAGAGAGGTTTACTTTCCATCAAGGAGAGAAGCTATGTACACATTTGTTTCTTTTCTCTCCCCCATGTCTTCTGACCCATCTCTTCCCCATCTGTATTTCTTGACATTCTGCTGCTCCTTCCTAAATCAGTCCCAAGACCCTGACCTGTGCCAGCAATTCCTCAAACAAAGAAATTGCTCATCTTAGGCTCAACTTTTAAAACTAAGTATTAGAAAGGGTTTGAGAGCTGATTAATGCCTTTGTTGGCAAGAAAGAGAATTAAAAAAGAACTTAAAAGAATTTTGTTATTTTTGACTGTTTCATGGTTACTTTTGAGGTTATTTATACTTAACTTCCATCCTTTCTGCCATGGATAAACCTGTCTTTCTAATGGTTCTATGATCAAACCAAACGAGAGAAGCAACATGACTGCTGAAAGCAAGAAGACACAAATTTGGGGGCCAGAGACAATGGGACATTTCATTATTTTTGTAGTTGTTGCTGAGATGAAATTCATATAACATAAAACCACCAATTTAAAACAACAGTTTACTCAGTGACAACAACAGTTTATTCAGTGACATTTCATATAGTTACAGTGTTGTGCAACCATCATCTCTAATTCCACAACATTTTCATCACTCAAAAAAGGGAACCCCATATCCATTAAACCATTATTCCATCTCCCCCCTCCCCAAAGCCGCTGGCAGCCACCAATCTGCTTTCTGTCGCTATGGATCTTCCTATTCTGAATATTTCATATAAATGGAACATATAATATGTCCCGTTTGGGGTTCTGGCTGCTTTCCCTTAGCATAATGTTTCTGAGGATCATATACACACATTGCTGTGTGTATCAGTACTTCATTCCTTTTTGTGGATAAATAATATTCTATTGTATGTATATACCATAATTTGTTTACCCATCCATTCACTGATGAATACTTCGGTTGTTTCCAACTTTTGGAATTATATTGCTACCAAAGTGCAGTTATGTGTATTTGTTTGAGTACTCATCAGTTTGGGGGGTTTATACCTAAAAGAGGAATTCCTGGGTCATTCATATATATTGTATATATACGACGTTTGTGATAAAGAATCTGCCTGCCAGTGGAGGAGATGCAGGAGATGCAAGTTTGATACCTCATTCAGGAAGATCCCTGGAGTAGGAAATGGCAACACGCTCCAGTATTCTTGCCTAGAAAACTCCAGGGACAGACTATGCTCATGGGCTATAGTCCATGGAGTCGAAAAGAATCAAACACAACTGAACACACACACACACACACACACACACACACACACACACACACACACACGGGCCTCCCAGGTAGCTCAGCTGGTAAAGAATCCACCAGCAGTGCAGGAGACCCTGGTTCGATTCCTGGGTCAAGAAGTTCCCCTAGAGAATGAATAGGCTACCCACTCCAGTATTCTTGGGCTTCCTGATGACTCAGATGGTAAAGAACCCGCCTGCAATGCGGGAGACCTGGGTTTGATCCCTGGATTAGGAAGATCCCCTAGAGAAGGGCATGGCAACCCACTCCAGTATTCTGGCCTGGAGAAACCCCATGGATGGAGGAGCCTGGTGGGCTACAATCCATGGAGTTACAAAGAGTCAGACACAACTGAGCACACATGCACACACACACAAGTGCATATATATATATTTCTATGTCTAACTTTGTGAAGACCTAGCAAACTGTTTTCCAAAGTGGCTACACCATTTTATGTTCATACCAGAAACATATAGGTGGGAGGTATTCCTTGCCAGCACTAGTTATTTTCCTTTTCCCCCCCTTACATTATAGCTATGCTGAAGTGAAAGAAAGAAAAATGAAAGTGAAAGTTGCTCAGTCATGTCCGATTCTTTCCAACCCCATGGACTATATAGTTCATGGAATTCTCCAGGCCAGAATCCTGGAGTGAGTAGCCTTTCCTTTCTCCAGGGGATCTTCCCTACCCAGGTATCAAACCCAGGTCTCCCACATTGAGGGCGGATTGTTTACCAGATGAGCCTCAAGGGAAGCCCAATAGCTATGCTAGTGGGTATGAAAAACCACCTCACTCCTGACCCACCAGTTTCCCACTACTCAATTTCCCACTTTCCTTCCTTTTGGAAAAGGTTTATTCTTCAGAACTTTTGCCTCTTTCATGCCAATGTGGACCTTGCTATCTCTAGGAAACCCTGTACTCCTCATCTACCCCAGACTAAGTCCTTTATTTTCAAGAGATAACCTTCTGGTTTTTTAAAAGTTACCAGAAAATCCAAGTTTACAGCATATTAAATAGGTAGTTTGGAGGAGACAACTTGGCCTGAGGGACACTTAGGCTTTTTATTTGTTAAATGCATGGGAATTAGCATCCCTTACAGGGTTGATATAGGACTCAAAGACGTTATGAATTGCAAATGCTCTGCTGTGTTATTGCTATTACTGGCCGGAAGGACTAGATGTATTATGACAGCATTTCTCCAGCATAGAATCTGAACAACAATAAAAGATCTATGATGAATGAATGACTATTATATCATTATTTCACTGTGGAAATGGCAGAGAGATGGAAAAGATATTCCAGTTCTTCTTTCATCAAAGAAGTGTGTAACAGACTAATGTATGTGCAAACTGGAGAGTGCGTAAATCTAGTCCTACAAAAGGACTCCCTCTCTTCCTGTACTGGGCAGTCCTGGGTCCACTTGAACAACAAGGTAGCAGGCTCAGAAGGCAACCCACTCCCTACCAGCCACATTTCGCTGGCACAATCTTGGCTACCATATATTGTAGGAAGGCAGAAATAACATGGTCTCAGTTTATGGGCCTCTAGGCTTCACATACAGAACAGAAGTATAGTCCTTTCCATGCATGAGATATACTTGGTCCTAATCCCCATTTGGGAAGGGGGACTCCAACCCCAACCACCTGTATCTGGTTCAGATCCCTACAGTTCATAATCATTTAGCTTCAGGCTTGCAACTCTGGGTTCTCTGTTATCTTTGAATGTAGCTGTGTTCTTTTTATTATATAAAATATTTTACCTACAATATCTATGCAACTGGATCAGAGAGAGAGAAGCTTTAGAGCATGCTCACTTCTCCAAGTTACCCTGGAGAGATCTTCATTGCTTTTTCTACCATTCCATTAACCAGGGTTATCTGGTTCATCCTACACTCTCTCCACTTACAATCAAATAACTCTCAGAGAATAACTTATAGAAGGTGTACTATGCTTGGTCTTCATAACTACTCTATGTGGTAGATGGTTTTATTATCCTCCTTTTACATCAGAAGCATTAATTTGCTATGTCCAGGATGCCCATGTGATATTGGATTCCTGTTTTACTCTGACCCTCATTACTGTTAAAGTTAATGTCTGTACACACTACATGGGTGTGAGAAAGAGAGGACACACACACACACCCATGTCTATGTGAACACACATGCCCAGATATTCACATACACACACAATAAATACATTTTTTGGTCCATGCTGCTAATCAAATGTTGAAAGGATCTTTGCTTAGGGCTTGTCAACAGACTCACTTGTTTTAGATGTCGAAATAGTAGTACAGTTGCTCACTTGTCTTTCCCACTTGGATTGATTGGACAAATCAAGGCCTTTTCAGTGAGCCCAGCCCTATTAGCAGGCTACAGAAGTGGGTGCCCTTTGCCCTTTCCCACTCCCTTTCTCCAGAAGCCAGAGTATATGGAGAGACAGGGAGCACCAAATCCGACAGTAATGGGCTGTAATTGAGTTCTCAGTTTGTTTTAACTGCCCGAGTGTGATTGCCTGTGAAAACGGTTTGATTTTATGCTCTTTGTGAAGCTGCGTCAAGCCCCATTTGAAATAACAAGGGCCTTTCTTTCCTTTGCTTCTGTTCAAAGTGGGGATGAGTGGAACAGGGGAAAGAAGGGAGGGGGAGTTTCCAAGAGAGCTGGCAGGGTAGGACTGTGAGCGATCGTGGGTACGAGTGAGTGGGCAGATGGGGGAAGCAGTGCCATACAACTGCCCACAGGCAACCTGCAGCCTTGGCAGATGCAGGCAATGGCATCTGGCACCTTCCAAACATCCCCTCCATCCGGTAGCTGTTCTGTGAGGACTGGTCCGGCAAGCATTTGTTAGGACCTTCTCTGTGTCTGTGTATAATGATAAAGCATAAGGGAAAAGTAGGAGGGTCAGAGGTTAGACATACTAAGTTGAGCACCATAGAACCCATACTGTTCATACTGCCTAGTCCTGGCTATTTCTTACAGAAACAGACCCCATAGCTGTGATGTCCAGGTCAGTAGACACATGTAGCTACAGAGCACTTAAAATGTGACTGAATTGAGATGGGCTGTGAGTGTAGGATACATAGCAGAGTTCAAGGGCTCAATGTGATAAAAATAACTTAAAAATATCTCAATAATATTTTATGCTTTGCAAATATTCAGAAATACAGACAAAGAGGTAGAGAACAAATATATGGATACCAAGGGGGAAAGAGGTGGGATGAGAGGAACTGGGAGAGTGGGGCTGACACACACTTGGAACTATGTATAAAATAGGGCCTCCCAGGCGGCACAGTGATGAAGAATTCACCTGCCAATGCAGGAGATGTGGATTCCATTCCTGGGTCGGGAAGATTCCCTGGAGAAGGAAGTGGCAACCCACTCATATTCTTGCCTGGGAAATCCCAAGGACAGAGGAGCCTGGTGGGCTAAAGTTCATGGGGTCTTCAAGAGTCGGAGATGACTTAGCGACTAAACAGTAAACAGTAACCAAACAGTAAGACAGAAAACTGATGAGAAAGTACTGTATAGCACAGAGAACTCTACTTAAAGCTGTGTGGTGTCCTAAAGGGGAGGGAAATCCAAAAGGGAGCAGATACATGTATATGTCTGGCTGATTCATTTTGCTATGCAGTGGAAGCTAACACAGCATTGTAAAGCAACTATATTATAGTAAAAACTAATAAAAATCAACCAAACAAAAATATTTTATGCTGATTCAATGTTGAAATGATAACACTTTGGATACATTGGTCTAACTCATATATATTATTAAAATTAATTTCTCCTTTTTGTGCTTTGTTAATGTGGTTACTGGAAAATGTGAAATTAAATGCAGGGCTCCCATTACATTTCTACTGGACCATGCTGATCCAAAAACCAAATCCAGCATGCCCCCATAGGCTCCTGTAGGCTGCAGTAGTTAACATTGAGTTCCCCACACAGAAACCTCACTTTGGCAACCCCAAATGTAGCTCAGTTTATTATACACTCATAAAAATGGCTTTATGAGCCCTTAATTGCTGCAGTAAAAGCTCAAAAACGCTTGATGTTCCAACTCCAAATGCAGTCAGTTGCAGGAAATCTTGTGGGCAGAATGGGGAAAAATACTTAAGACAACACAGAGGTCACAATCCTCAGGAAGACACTTGCCACCTTTCCCATCCACTTTGACCCCTGTTCTTCTTCCCTCCTTTTGTATCACCACATTCCCTTACTTGCTTTTCCTTCTCTCTCCTAATGTTGGAGAAGCAAAGCTAGCATTTACTACACAACTACCAAGAGCTAGGTTTATGCTGAAATAATCACACAACATTCATATGAACTAGGTATCATTGTCCCCATTTGAAAGATGAGAAAACTAAGGCTCAAGGAACTGAGGGCATTTGTCTGAGGTCACATCAGTCAGTCAGTTCAGTTCAGTCGCTCAGTTGTGTCTGACTCTTTGTGACTCCATGAATCGTAGGCTCAGTTGTGTCTGACTCTTTGCGACTCCATGAACCGCAGCACGCCAGGCCTCCCTGTCCACCACCAACTCCTGGAGTTCACTCAAACTCACATCCATTGAGTCGGTGATGTCATCCAGCCATCTCATCCTCTGTCATCCCCTTCTCCTCCTGCCCCAATCCCTCCCAGCATCAGAGTCTTTTCCAATGAGTCAACTTTTCGCATGAGGTGGCCAAAGTATTGGAGTTTCAGCTTTAGCATCATTCTCTCCAAAGAACTCCCAGGACTGATCTCTTTCAGAATGGACTGGTTGGATCTGCTTGCAGTCCAAGGGACTCTCAAGAGTCTTCTTCAACACCACAGTTTGAAAGCATCAATTCTTCAGCGCTCAGCTTTCTTCACAGTTCAACTCTCACATCCATACATGACTACTGGATAGTAAGCGGCAAAACTGAGATTCTAAATACAGGCAGTCTGAATCCAGTGCTAATGCTAATTCTATTCCTTAACTCCACCACTCTCTTTCCCATTTTGCTAAAGCCATTTCTGGCTGTTAATTGTAATACCCTCACCTTCACATAGCCCAAGAAGCCCTGGGCTTCAAGCTTCATAGAAAGGAAAAGGATAGAACCAAGGCAGAGGCACCCTTGTCTTACCCTTTGTAATAGACACATTGTCTTGCCTTTTTTTCTTTTTGAGTGGTTGACCTCCTGTTTCCATGATCAGGACTTTTGTCTATGGTGCAGAATGATCTGATATGTATAAGCAGAAACAAGAGGGCTACTGCATCCTGCATACTGTTTCCAACCTAACCGGCTTGCTCGCCCTCCTTGTCCTGTATGTTTTATTCTTGCTGGTGTGATACTTCATCTTACATCTCAAAGTCTGGTAGGCTCAGTGCTACTCCTCTCATATATCCTAGTCTATTTCATCTCCAAGTCTCAACTTAATTGCCTCCGTCTGTTGGAAGTATTCCCTAATCCTGTTTAGCGAGACATGATCTCTTCCTGTGTCTGTCTTATGTTGCTCAATTAGTCCTTTTCAGCCATGTATTACAATGATGGTGCATGCTTCTCATCCCCCCTACAATGTTTTGAAGGAAAAATAGGCATTGTGATGACTACATTGACCTGGAGGCAAAGGAACTTGGATTCATATTCTGGTTCTGCCACTTAGTAGCTCTGTAACCTCAGGTAAGGGATGTAAACTCTCCAAATCTCATTTTCTTCATCTCTAACAAGGAGGGGCAAATGAATTTCAATTTATGATGATTTAACCTATGTGGGTTTTTTTTTTTGACTTTGTGATGGTGTGAAAGATATACACATTCAAACTTTGAATTTTTATCTTCTCCAAGGCTAGTGATACACAGTATGATAATTCTTCCTGATGCTGGGCAGCAGTGAGCCACAGCTCTTAGTCAGCCACAGGACCACTAGGGTAAACAACCTACATACTCACAATCATTCTGTGTTTCATTTTCAGTACATTATTTAAAAAATATTTTAAAATTCATATGATTTTCAGCACTTTATTATAAAATAGGTTTTCAGTTAGGTGACTTTGTCCAATTATAAGCTACTATAAGTGTTCTGAGCATATTTATGTAAGCTAGGCTAGACTGTGATGTTTAGTAGTTTAAGTGCTAAGATGCAGTTTTGACTAATAATATTTTCAATTTGCCATGGATTTATTAGGACGTAATCACATTGATAGATGGGGAAACAGTGGAAACAGTGTCAGACTTTGTTTCTAGGGGCTCCAAAATCACTGCCAGTGGTGACTGCAGCCATGAAATTAAAAGATGCTTACTCCTTGGAAGGAAAGTTATGACCAACCTAGACAGCATATTCAAAAGCAGAGATATTACTTTGCCAACAAAGGTCCGTCTTGTCAAGCCTATCGTTTTTCCAGTGGTCATGTATGGATGTGAGAGTTGGACTGTGAAGAAAGCTGAGCATCGAAGAATTGATGCTTTTGAACTGTGGTGTTGGAGAAGACTCTTGAGAGTCCCTTAGACTACAAGATCCAACCAGTCCATTCTAAAGGAGATCAGCCCTGGGTGTTCTTTGGAAGGACTGATAATGAAGCTGAAACTCCAGTACTTTGGCCACCTAATGTGAAGAGTTGACTCATTGGAAAAGACCCCTTTGCTGGGAGGGATTGGGGGCAGTAGGAGAAGGGGACAACAGTGGATGAGATGGCTGGATGGCATCACCGACTGGATGGACATGAGTCTGAGTGAACTCCGGGAGTTGGTGATGGACAGGGAGACCTGGCATGCTGCGATTTATGGGGTCGCAGAGTTGGACATGACTGAGCGACTGAACTGAATTGAATCACATTGAAAGTCAAGGTGGATCTGTACTAATATCTACATTACAGAAGTTAAAACCTAGCTCTGAAGTGAGGTGAAAGTGTTAGTCACTCAGTTGTGTCCAACAGTTTGCCCCAGGGACTAGGGCAGGCTTCTCTGTCTATGGAATTCTCCAGGCAAGAATATTGGAATGGGTAGCCATTCCCTTCTCCAGGAGATCTTCCCAACCCAGGGACTGAACCTGGGTCCCCTGTACCACAAGTAGATTCTTTACTGTTTGAACCACTGATGAAGCCCAGAACACAGCTCTACATTTGACTTTAGATATCTCCTTGAGTTTCCATTTCTTTACACTTAGAATAGGAATAATAATACTTTTCTGATAGATTTTGAGATTAAAAGATACTGTATGTAAAAGGCACAGTACATAACATTATGACAAAGTTGGTATTCATAAAATGCTTACTGAATGAATTAATAAATTAACAAATAGGGATGATGGTGGTCAGGACCAGGGATATACAACAGATGGAGTAAGAGTCAGTTCTGTATTTTTTAAAGACTACAAGACCACTTACTAAAGACCTTACATAAAAATTAAAGAGTAATAATCAAAACGACTTATTGAGCACCTCCAATATACAAATATTTAAAACTAGCATCTGATAACCTTATCAGACAGTAACCATTAGCCCTGACAAGTTCAGTTCAGTTCAGTCGCTCAGTCGTGTCTGACTCTTTGCAACCCCATGAATTGCAGCACGCCAGGCCTCCCTGTCCACCACCAACTCCCGGAGTTCACTCAGATTCACATCCATCGAGTCAGTGATGCCATCCAGCCATCTCATCCTCTGTTGTCCCCTTCTCCTCCTGCCCCTAATCCCTCCCAGCATCAGAGTCTTTTCCAATGAGTCAACTCTTCGCATGAGGTGGCCAAAGTACTGGAGTATCAGCTTTAGCATCAATCCCTCCAAAGAAAACCCAGGGCTGATCTCCTTCAGAATGGACTGATTGGATCTCCTTCCAGTCCAAGGCACTCTCAAGAGTCTTCTCCAACACCACAGTTCAAAAGCATTAATTCTTCGATGCTCAGCTTTTGTCACAGTCCAACTCTTACATCCATACATGACCACAGGAAAAACTATAGCCTTGACTAGACAGACCTTAGTCGGCAAAGTAATGTCTCTACTTTTGAATATGCTATCTAGGTTGGTCATAGCTTTCCTTCCAAGGAGAAAACGTCTTTTAATTTCATGGCTGCAGTCACCATCTGCAGTGAATTTGGAGCCCCAAAAAATAAAGTCTGACACTGTTTCCACTGTTTCCCCGTCTATTTCCCATGAAGTGATGGGACCGGATGTCATGATCTTTGTTTTCTGAATGTTGAGGTTTAAGCCAACTTTTTCACTCTCCAATTTCACTTTCATCAAGAGGCTTTTTAGTTCCTCTTCACTTTTTGCCATAAAGATGGTGTCATCTGCATATCTGAGGTTATTGATACATCTCTCGGCAATCTTGATTCCAGCTTGTGTTTCTTCCAGTCCAGCATTTCTCATGATGTACTCTGCATAGAAGTTAAATAAGCAGGGTGACAATATACAGCCTTGACAGACTCCTTTTCCCATTTGAAACCAGTCTGTTGTTCCATGTCCAGTTCTAACTGTTGCTTCCTGACCTGCATACAGGTTTCTGAAGAGGCAGGTCAGGTGGTCTGGTATTCCTATCTCTTTCAGAATTTTCCACAGTTTACTGTGATCACAGTCAAAGGCTTTGGCATAGTCAATAAAGCAGAAATAGATGTTTTTTCTGGAACTCTCTTAGCTCTGCCCAATTTAGAATCCAAGCTCCTCACCACTCCATGATGCTGACATTCATCAAATGGGGGAATCTAAGTTTTTTGAAAGTCAAGACACTAAATAATAGAAAGGCAGTTTCAAATAGCACAAGCCAAAGAGCAACTTGTGATTCAAATAGTTGGGAAGAATATAAGCCTCTGAGATTTAAAAAAACTTCTGGAATCTTATGTTCTCCAGGACCCCTAACTATACTCACCCCATATCCAGATATTATAATAAAAATTGTGTAATATTTAGGTGCACTTCTCTTCATTACTTTTCTCCTTCTCTTCACCTTGAAACACTAATTGCTCTATTCTCAGATTTCCCTGAATAGTTCGTTTGTATGAAAGTACTTGTCATGTTTTATCTTATTTTGTGGTGGTAGTTTTCTTTGCAGTTACACATAGACCAGTAAGCAGATTGACTACTTGAATATATTTGACTAGATTGATGGGTAGATCAAGAGGTGGCTTGAGAGCTACATAGATAAATGGGTAGCGGTAAGATGAACATATAGATGAATAGATGGATGGATAAATAAATGAGAGATGGAAATATATTGATGGGTAGAATTGTGGTCGGATGAATAGACTCAAGGATGGATGGGTGCAAAAGGATGGAGGGGGATATTTTATGGGTGTTAGATTGATGTATGAATAATTTATTGAATTAGTAGACATATGGAGAATGGATAAATGGACAATGGGAGAGGTAGCTGAATGAGCACATAAGCATCTGAAGGACACCTGTTCCTTTCAGGTATGCATAGAATTTTAGTTCTTTCTTATATAAAACAATAAAATATGCAGCTGGCACAATTTTACTTTTTCCATGGTTAATATCTTAGAAGTCATCAGGGAAAGTTGATGCCTTCTTTAGATGGAGTCTGCAAAAATGCCAGTAAAATGTTTACCTTTGTTGTGGTTTATATATTACACATCATAAGGTGTCTGAGTATCTTAGTGAAGAAGAAAAGGAGCAAGATATTTTCTGTAAACATATGGCAGTCCATTAATCTTGAATTCTGAGAGTAACGCTGCCCACTTTGACAGGGAGAGAGAAAGGGGTTTGAGGTGAACGGAGCAGGAAGAGGAACAAGTTAATCACTTAGTATCACTCATGGGGTAAAACAGCACTCAGACAAGCAAGTACCACCTTCTTCCTTTAACTTGCTCTTTGCTGCGCTCCTGCCACCAGGTTTAGCTGCTTTCTCTGCTTTGGAATGAGCAGAAACAAATTTGTATTCTGGAGCTCAGTCATAAGGAAAAGACATATAAGCTCTTAGCAATAAAGGTAGCATCCATATTCTAATATGACTCAACTGGAATAGAGAGGAACCATCACTATTCTGGTATTAGATGTAATATGTTTCAGGAACTCTACTAAAGATGGGTTCTTAGAGGGAGGCAAATTTGGGTTTATGTCCAAACTCTTTCTCTTACTGAGTGAGAGACTTCTATTTCTAGCATCATGGTCCACCAGGTATCTCCTATCAGCTCCCTGCTACCAGTTCTCCTGCTGAAAACAACTGTCAATGCTAGATAAAACATTTTTATGCCTTTTTGAATGTTCCTTTGAGCTGGCAAAAAGTTAAATGGTGCTCATTATAAGGACCTAGAGATGTAAACACTGAAGCTGTCTTGTGCCTAAAGGGCATTTTCTGATCTTTGTGAAACAAGTTTGTGCAGCCTTATAGAGCTTAGAGATGGAAGACAAAACTCAGTCCACCCAAGACAAGAGGATGGGACCTGACAGAGCTTTAGTACACTTTAGTGTACAGGAGAATTAGAAACACACACCCTGGATGATTTCAGAGAAATTTACAATGAAAGAAGTTTGCTCAAGAAATTTTAGCAATGAATGGAGAGGAAACACATCCCATGAGAAGTCATAAACACAAACCAGCCATCATACAAAGTTGTAGTCGGAACTTACTCTGTTGAATATCTAGCTAAGAAAAATTCAAAATGGTTCTATTCTTGTCCCTGAGAGACAGCAGAAACCTAGGCCAATCTTCTTTGGGATAACAATCTCAAATTATGTCTATAGGTAAAGTTTCAGGGAAATATGTCTATCTCAATAAATTCTTGACTGTATACAGCATTTTATAGGCTAGATATAGCTTTCTCTCTCAACCTAATAGTTACCATCTTTTAAAATGGAAAGTTTTCCTTTGGGTCCTGGATAATACTGCTTTGTTTAAAAGAAGAAAACAGAAGATAAGAACATAAGAACAGAATATATAGAACAGAAGATAAGAATAAAAATTAGAATGAGAAGGAGGAGGAAGAAAAGAAAGGTGCAAATATATAGAAAGAAATGAGTGTTACCATATTGCTAGACATACAGACTGTGACCAGTTTCAACTAATATAATTAATGCTCAAAAGAGTATATTTATACTCAGAAGTTTGACTGTATTCTTTTTATGTACTTGACAATTCCCTAAAAGTACAATTACTGGATTGAAGCGACTGAACATTTTTATATCTTCTAATTCCTGATGGAATAACTTATTCAAAAGATCCTTATAAACCTCAGTGAGATAAAATATAAGGGACTTAATGTTACTTTTATGAAAAGGTAGAGAAATATGAAGAGTAAGAAGAGCACTGAATTTCAGTTTGATTAATTCACTTAATATGTCTTTAAGCTCATGCTTTTTCAGCGAGGGAATTCTAGGTGCTGAGGACATCATCATAAGTAGTCACAAGAACCTAGAGGGGTGGAATGGGATGGGAGGTGGGAGGGAGGTTTAAGAGAGAGCGGACATATGTACACCTATGGTTAATTTATGTTGATGTACGGCAGCTGCTGCTGCTGCTAAGTCGCTTCAGCCATGTCTGACTCTGTGTGACCCCATAGATGGCAGCCCACCAGGCTCCCCCATCCCTGGGATTCTCCAGGCAAGAACACTGAAGTGGGTTGCCATTGCCTCCTCCGATGTATGACAGAAACCAATACAATATTGTAAAGTAATTATCCTCCAATTAAAAATAAATATAAAACAGAGAAGTAATCACAAGCTTTGCCCTCAAGGAACCAACTGCAAGTAAAAGGAGATGGATAAACATTTGTATATCCATGCTTGGAACTGTGCCAGCACATAGCAGATGGTCAATAAATATTTGTTGAATCAAATAAATGAATAATTTGAATACAATGATGCCATGATAAGGATGTAGAAGGGATTTTTCAGTTGAGCCTAAGCAGAGGCAGATGTAGGTTTGATAGAGAATTTACAGAATCAGTTTCATGGTAAAAAGGCAGTGCCCTGGAAGGAGATGTGAAGGGTGAAATTACAATTGACTTGGACAAAAAGTTCATTCTTGTTTTTTCCATATCAGGAAAAACCAAGCTAACTTTTTGGCCAATCCAGTACCTTATGCTGGGAGACTTGGAAAGTGAATGCTAACAAACTTGGGGCAGTGGTGGAGAGTGGAAACACACTCTTGAGTTTGAGCCTTATTGAAAATACCCAGGATAGAAGCCAGAATTTTGAGTTGCTAAAATCCAAGATAACCTATGCTTCAAGGTGGCACTAGTGGTGAAGAACTCACATGCCAGTGCAGGAGACCTAAAAGACTCAGGTTCGATCCCTGGGTCAGAAAGATTTCCTGGAGGAGGGCATGGCAACCCACTCCAGTATTCTTGCCTGGAGAATTCCAAGGACAGAGAAGCATGGAGGGCTACAGTCCATAGGGTCACAAAGAGTCAGACACTGACTGAAGTGACTTAGCATGCATGCAAGATAGCCTATGGGAAAAGAGTGGTCCAGACATGGAAAATATTTCATGTGGATCAAATATCACTTCATTGGAGAGAATTTGCATGTCTCTCTTGAACTCCTTATACCCCTTATCCTACCTTGTTTATCTCCATTTTACTACTAGCTGACTACTCTTCTTATTTGTTGTCAACCTCCTACATGAAAAGAAAGAAAAGGATATATGTCTTTTTCACTCACAATTATAACCCTAGTGTTCAGAACAGGCATGTAGTATGCAGCGGAAGTTCTGCATAGTCTATGGTTAGTAATATTCGTTATAGATGTTGTGTTTATTTCACAAAAGGTTGGAGAAACTCGAGAAAATTTTGAGGTGATGGTTGTCTTTACCTTATTGTGATGGTTTCACAGGTGTATACATATGCCCATACTCATCAAATGGAACATATGCTGGGAGGGATCGGGGTCAGGAGGAGAAGGGGCTGACAGAGGATGAGATGGCTNGAGCACTGAATTTCAGTTTGATTAATTCACTTAATATGTCTTTAAGCTCATGCTTTTTCAGCGAGGGAATTCTAGGTGCTGAGGACATCATCATAAGTAGTCACAAGAACCTAGAGGGGTGGAATGGGATGGGAGGTGGGAGGGAGGTTTAAGAGAGAGCGGACATATGTACACCTATGGTTAATTTATGTTGATGTACGGCAGCTGCTGCTGCTGCTAAGTCGCTTCAGCCATGTCTGACTCTGTGTGACCCCATAGATGGCAGCCCACCAGGCTCCCCCATCCCTGGGATTCTCCAGGCAAGAACACTGAAGTGGGTTGCCATTGCCTCCTCCGATGTATGACAGAAACCAATACAATATTGTAAAGTAATTATCCTCCAATTAAAAATAAATATAAAACAGAGAAGTAATCACAAGCTTTGCCCTCAAGGAACCAACTGCAAGTAAAAGGAGATGGATAAACATTTGTATATCCATGCTTGGAACTGTGCCAGCACATAGCAGATGGTCAATAAATATTTGTTGAATCAAATAAATGAATAATTTGAATACAATGATGCCATGATAAGGATGTAGAAGGGATTTTTCAGTTGAGCCTAAGCAGAGGCAGATGTAGGTTTGATAGAGAATTTACAGAATCAGTTTCATGGTAAAAAGGCAGTGCCCTGGAAGGAGATGTGAAGGGTGAAATTACAATTGACTTGGACAAAAAGTTCATTCTTGTTTTTTCCATATCAGGAAAAACCAAGCTAACTTTTTGGCCAATCCAGTACCTTATGCTGGGAGACTTGGAAAGTGAATGCTAACAAACTTGGGGCAGTGGTGGAGAGTGGAAACACACTCTTGAGTTTGAGCCTTATTGAAAATACCCAGGATAGAAGCCAGAATTTTGAGTTGCTAAAATCCAAGATAACCTATGCTTCAAGGTGGCACTAGTGGTGAAGAACTCACATGCCAGTGCAGGAGACCTAAAAGACTCAGGTTCGATCCCTGGGTCAGAAAGATTTCCTGGAGGAGGGCATGGCAACCCACTCCAGTATTCTTGCCTGGAGAATTCCAAGGACAGAGAAGCATGGAGGGCTACAGTCCATAGGGTCACAAAGAGTCAGACACTGACTGAAGTGACTTAGCATGCATGCAAGATAGCCTATGGGAAAAGAGTGGTCCAGACATGGAAAATATTTCATGTGGATCAAATATCACTTCATTGGAGAGAATTTGCATGTCTCTCTTGAACTCCTTATACCCCTTATCCTACCTTGTTTATCTCCATTTTACTACTAGCTGACTACTCTTCTTATTTGTTGTCAACCTCCTACATGAAAAGAAAGAAAAGGATATATGTCTTTTTCACTCACAATTATAACCCTAGTGTTCAGAACAGGCATGTAGTATGCAGCGGAAGTTCTGCATAGTCTATGGTTAGTAATATTCGTTATAGATGTTGTGTTTATTTCACAAAAGGTTGGAGAAACTCGAGAAAATTTTGAGGTGATGGTTGTCTTTACCTTATTGTGATGGTTTCACAGGTGTATACATATGCCCATACTCATCAAATGGAACATATGCTGGGAGGGATCGGGGTCAGGAGGAGAAGGGGCTGACAGAGGATGAGATGGCTGATGGCATCACTGACTCGATGGGCGTGAGTCTGAGTGAACTCCGGGAGATGGTGATGGACAGGGAGGCCTGGCGTGCTGCGACTCATGGGGTCGCAAAGAGTCAGACACGACTGAGCGATTGAACTGAACTGAAACGTGTGCAGTTTTTGCATATCAGTTACACCTCAATGAAGCTATTCAGAAAGGAAACTCAAAAAATATTTGCTGAATGAGTAAGTAAATAAAGGCAATTTTGCCTAAAGACCCCTCTTATTTAGCTACTTATTCTCATAGTAACTGCCATTCACTCAGTGACTACTATTTTCAGGCACCATGTTGATTTTTGTTTGTACATTACTTCATTTAGTCACCCAAAAAACATATGCAATGAGCCCTATTTATTTCTCATTTTATAGAGACAAATATTACAAGACAGAGAGGTTTTAAAATGTTCTTGGCCTAGTAGCTTTTATTTATTGCTGTTGTTTTCCATTATTTAACATAAAGAAGGCTTTGTATGCCATCATATTTATACCGTGTAATAGCTAACAGAGTGAGGTCGTGGGGGGAACATGGGATTTGAAATCAGGTCACCTGAATTCTAGCTCAAACTGTGAGACTATGTGGGGCTTCACTTTCCCTTCCTAAAATTGAAAGCTTCTCCCTATCTTTCCTACTTCATAGGAATATTGTAAGCATAAGGCAAATTAATAAGTGTGAAGGTTCTTAGCAAGCTATAATTTGCTGTACAAATCTGACTATACTTTTATAGCTATCCCCTCAGGGGAACTAAGTCTGAAAGACCCAAAGCTTCTGAGCTTCCAAGTATATCTTCCTTTGCATATTTCATTTGCCTAACTTTGGTGGACAGGATCATTAATATTGATATTCAAGCTTCATGAATTATACACCTGAACCAAGAAAATTTTCTTCTACCTTTCCCATCTTATACTTCATCTCACGAGCCCAGTGAGCTCCAGCCACTAACAAAGACCTCGTAGAGGATGAAGACAAGATGTGTCCTTGGGATGGCAGGGCCTGGGCCATTCCCACACTAGGCATCATTCACTGCCAGCAGGAAGTCTAGACTTATTGGTATGCCAGGATGCATCTACATTTCCAAGTATTGATCTGCACTTTCACAGAAGTCAACTGGGCCATTTGCCACCTATTGACTCAGATGGAGACAAGGTTGGAAGTGCCTCTAGTGGAACCTGTTTACATACTCGGTCAATGGCCTGTCCACAAAATAATGGACCCTGAAGAGGCACATTAAAGATGTAACTTTAAAGGAAAAGAGGGAAGAACATACCTATGTGGTAAATAATGGTGTTCCCACCACATTCCCACAACCAATAGATGCAAGTATAGGAAGTAGGAAGAAAATGCCCCCATCCCAAAGATGTCTACATCCTAGTACCCAGAACACATGAAGGTGTTACCATGCAGGACCTTTTTAAAGTTTGCAAATATAATTAAAGTTGCCGGTCATCTGACTTAGAGATGAGTTAATTGTCCTAGACTGTCTAGGTGGACCCAGTGTAATCACAAGAGTTTTTAAATGGAGAAGATGGAGGCAGAAGAAAATGCATGTTGGAGTAAAAAAGACTCAATTTGCCATTGTTGGCTTTGGAGATGAAAGGAGATGGGCAGCCTTTGGAAACTGGCAAAGACAAGTAAATACATTTTCTCCTAGAGCTTCCAGAAATGAATTCAGGCCTTACTGGCACCTTGATTTTAGCCCAGCGACTCTCATTTCAGACATCTGACCCCCAGAACTGTAATATAATAAATCTGTGCCGTTTTAAACTACTAAATTTGTGGTTAGTTGTTACAGAAGCAATAGGAGAACAGAACAGTGCCAACAGTTTGTGTATCATCTACAAGTTTCTGATCAGAGATTCTGGCTCATTGCCATGAAAGCTAGAACTACAGAGATGCTAAATCAATCTGGAAATTATAAGATCATGGGCATTATTCCAACACTAAATATAGTGAGTTGAAAGATCTGCCTCCTCTTTGTGCATCTGCTTCCTCTTTATTCTTCTCTGAGAGGACTGGACATTGGTCTCTAGGGTTCCTCTGGGTCTGTGACCAAAGTCTCCAGGAAGGTTTTGCCTTGTGCTGGTCACTACTGTCCTGATGGGAATGGACTATGTGGCTCTAGATGATAGGGTTACAGATACCAAGGTTATTTTAAAGACAATTCATAAGTACATGAGACATTTTATAATGCATTAAGTACTCATTGCTGTATAAAAAAGACTCCCCAGGTGGCATTAGTGGTAGAGGACCAGCCTACCAAGGCAAGAGACATGAGAGATGTGGGTTTGTTCTTCGGGATGGGAAGATCCCCTGGAGGAAGGCATGGCAACCCACTACAAGATTCTTGCCTGGAGAGTCCCATGGACAGAGGAGACTGCCAGGCTACAGTCCATAGGGTTGCAGAGTCAAACAAGACTGAAGTGACTTAGCATGGCACAGCATGGCCGTATAAAAAACTTGCAATTTAGGAAAAGGAATATTTTCTATCTCACAGTTCCCACGGGTGAGGACTTTGAGCTCACCTTAGCTGGGTACCAATGGCTCAGAGTCTCTCTTTCACCAGGTTGTAATTAAGATGTTAGAACCACAGTCAACACTTGACTGGGGAACAATCTGTTTCCAAGCTCATTGTTATGGCTTCTGGCCAACTTCAGGTCCTCACAGGCTGCTGGGTGGACAGATTACTTCCTTGTCGTGTGGCCTTTTCATAGAGCAACTCACGATAGGGCAGCTGGCTTCCTAAGAAGGAGCGAGCCCTAGTCTTAATGGGATCTAACATCTACAGTGACACCCGGTCCTTCTGTATTCTATTCATTAGAAGAGAATTATAAGTCCAGTTCACAGTCATTCGCTAGGGGCAGAGGATGACACAGAGCATGAACACCAGGAGACATTGTTCATTATAGGGGCCAACTTAGAGGCAGAACACCGTGGATGCACTCTATAATATGTGGAATGACAAGTCAGTGAATATCCCCCACCATTACAAAGGATAATGAGTTTGATTCTCAGAAAAGGGGGAAACAGTCATATTTTAATAAGGCTGAGGTTGAAGTTATGTCTTCAAAGTCCTCATGGGCTTACCACCTGAGCCCTGCCTGGGTCTGCTATGGTTGAATGATGGGAGTCTTTCTGCTGCACTCTTGGTATAAGCTCCCATCATTTAATACCTAGATAACGGCAATAGCTCCTTAATGGCCTATTGCCTTTTAATCTTCCTCCTTTTCAACTCGTTTTCTACAAAGTAGCTAGAATACCTTAAAATAAATTATGCTACTCTTCTGCTTAATATCTTTCGGTGGTTCTTACATAAAATTAGGATAAAGCCTGAAATTCTTACCAGCCTAAAAGACCAGCATGAGCCAGCAGCTGCCTGTCTCTCTAGTTCTGTTTCAGGCTTTTATTCCCCCTCATCCTTTGCCCTCAAGTCACCATATCCTTATTTTAGCTCCTTGAACCTATCAAATTATTTCTGGCCCAGGGCCCTTATACAATGCAGTTGCTTCTTGCCTGAGTCAAGTTTCTTTGAAGTCTACCTGGTTAATATCTAGTTAAGTAAATGCCATATATTTATGTGATATTCTTTTTAATTTTATGAATGTTTTCCCTGTTAAAGGTCTATATATTTCATTTGACTCCAAGTTTCAGAGGAGAAAAATTATATTTCATATGTTCACCGCTGTATACCAGCATCCTTAAAAAGTACCTAGCACGTAGGATAAACAATTACTGAGTGAAGGAAGAAAACACAAAAATATCCAAACTATAGCTTGGTCAAGCCACATCTCCTTCCTATAGGTCTTAGAAGAACTATATACACAAAGAAATAAGAAAAAGACAGGGAGTTTACATTATAGTTGAATTCTAATAATCATGTAAGAGCTCTTTTTCTCCTATACTTGTTATCTCTAAATATAGCTTAAATCAATCCAGCCAAAGATATATGTCTATTTCCTCCCACTGTTAAAATATGTTTCCTAATTACTTTAATTGGAGAAGCCAATGGCACCCCACTCCAGTGCTGTTGCCTGGAAAATCCCATGGACGGAGGAGCCTGGTGAGTTACACAGTCCATGGGGTCACTAAGAGTCAGACACGACTAAGCGAATTAGTTTAATGAACATAGAGGCACTGCAGAAAAAGGATAGAGAGAGAAAAAGAATGTTTGCTCCGTGGTATAGAGCCAACCTTGCTTAGGCTGCCCACAGACCTCTCAGCCTGGGTTAGAATCTATAGGAAGAAAAGTGGAAAAATAAAGGAAGAGAAAGAGAAAAGTAAGGCTATACAATCATTGACTTTAAAAGAATGGAAGAGAAGGGCATGTGTACCCTCCTCATTTCCTTGAAAGTTCTACGCATCAGGATCATGGTCCTAATAAAATAGCCTGGAATAAAGTGATCCGAGAGAGCCTCCCCCTTCCAACTCTTCCTCCCTGATGGGGGAATGGTGTGACCTTGATCCTGCTACATCTTTAGGGATGACTAAAGATAAGAGTGGAAGAAAGATGGATTGGGGCCCTGGACTCTTTTCCCCAGAGGACAGTAACAACAGTTACTGGGGGAAATGTTTCCTGTGTATATGGAAAATTGAGATACTAGCTTGAGGATTTTATTTTTTCCCCTTAGATAACACAAACATTTAAAGAGCAATTTCACATTTATTATCTTATTTGATCTCTATAGCATCTCTGCAGCATTGGTTGGGATAAGATTTTGATCCTATTTGAAAGATGAAGTAATAGACTCGGGTCAATTTTAGATCAGTTTTACGTATTTGAAAATAACAGTATTTTCTGCATTAAAATATGTGTATATATACACATATGTTCCCTGGCTCTGTCTGTCAAGAAAATTTGGAAGTAGCAGCATCCTAATAGCAATGAACACACCTAAAGTGTGTATCTTGGTTTCTTAATACCACTATCCACTAAAAGAAATCTGAACTCCTAGGGAAATAGCTAATTTCATGAGTGGGCAAAGAAAGTACAAGATCAGACTGAAATATCTTGTAATAGAGAGAACTAATAAGAAAATTTTAAAGGGGCATAGAACTCAGCTTGAATGGAATCCCACTGGCGAAATTGGGAACAATTGAGTAACCAAATAAGTAATGATAGCCATAGATTATAATAACTGAATAAAATAGAAAATCATGAATTTATTCTGATAAAATGATGGTGGCATATTTACATAATGTGAAAATACTTTTCCGTAAAATACTTGTTAGTTACAAAATGAAGAATAGTGACCTTACAGCTAGGAAGACTGGCAGATGCACCTCCGTCAAGAGATCAAGTAAACACATGGAATCATTCACCACCTGATGAGAATCAATGAGAAGAATGTGGCATCACTTTGGCAATATTTCTGCCAAGAATGCAGAACCTGAATTTAATCATAAAGAAATATAAAATCAAATTGAGAGATATCCTACAAAGTGAGTGACCTGTTCTCTTCAAAAGTGTCAAGGTCAGGAAAGACAAAGAAAGATTGAGAACATACTGAAGAAGACCCAAGTCGCACAAAACCAGACACAAACCAAGATTTATAACTTAGTCTTTTAGCAATAAGGGAAATTACTTGGGACAATTGGAAAAACTTGAATGGATCTGTGGGGCAGATGACAGTGATATATTCAAGCTTCCTTCCTGATTTGAGTGATATGCTGTGGTTATTTAGGAGAATACCATTGTTTATGAGATATACACCAACATATTCTGGGGTGATCGGACATCATGTTGCCAACTCAGTCTCAATTGATTTAGGGAAGTGTTTTTAAAGGCAGTTGGAGGGATAATACTGCATTGGTTAAGGAAAATGCCCAAAGTCTTTGATTGGAATTAGTTTCTGATTAACGCTGGTGGGATTTCTGTTCCTCTCAATCAGAAATCCTGATTTATAGCCATGAATATCTCTTTTTTAATTAATGGTTTTATTTCTGGCTGCATTGGACCTTCTCTGCCGAGAACAGGGGCTGCCCTTAATTGTGGTGCATAGGCTTCTCATTGCAGTGGTTTCTCTTGTTGCGGAACCTGAGACTCTAGAGCACAGTCTCAGTAGCTGTGGTACACAGGCTTAGTTGCTCTGTGCCATGTGGGGTCCTCCCAGACGAGGGATTGCACCAGTGTCCCCTGCATTGACAGGCAGATTCTTAACCACTGGACTACCAGGGAAGTCCTTCATGAATAATTTTGATCCATTTTTAATGAAGTGGTGGAAGAGGGAAGAAATGAAGCAATCCTTACATGACTAAACAGACCATATTTTCCAATTTTTGCAATTCCTAGAATAAAAGATTACAAAAAGGATCTCAGTAACAATTTGCTGTTGTTTTTAGTCGCAAAGTAATGTTCAACTCTTTTTTATGACCCCATAGACTATAGCCCGCCATGTTCTTCTATCCGTGGGATTTCCCAGGCAAAAATACTGTAGTGGGTTGCCATTTCCTTCTCCAAGGGATCTTTCTGACCAGGGATAGAACTCATGTCTCCTGCGTTGGCAGACAGATTCTTTACCACTGAGCCACTGGGAAGCCCCATAAGTAAGGACAGATTTTATTAATACCACATTTTATGGACAAGCCCACAAATCTGGTAAGTAATATAACTGAGATTCAAACCTGTGTATCTTGACTCTTGGGGCCAAAACTACTATGTTGGTAATAACAACTATTAATATTTTGGTGGTAAGTATTTAACATGTCTAACGCACAGTGGGGAGGCCTTACAAATAGCTGTGAAAAGAAGAGAAGCAAAAAGCAAAGAAGAAAAGGAAAGATATAANGACTCTGATGCTGGGAGAGATTAGGGGCAGGAGGAGAAGGGGACGACCGAGGATGAGATGGCTGGATGGCATCACTGACTCGATGGGTGAGTCTGAGTGAACTCTGGGAGTTGGTGATGGACAGGGAGGCCTGGCATGCTGCAGTTCATGGGGTTGCAAAGAGTCGGACGTGACTGAGCGGCTGAACTGAACTGAACTGAAGGCATAGCACTAGCAACTTGCCTTGTTCAATAGTCACATGAATCCTATAAATCAGAGTTTTCAGATAAGGAAAATGTGACAAATGATACCCAGTTAGTAAATTTTGGTAGTAAAAATTCAAACCTGGCTCTATTTGACCCCAGAATCTGGACTTTAAGCAACTATACTACATCATCTATCTGCTGCTAAAATTATCAGGAAACCTAATATTTTGCTTTGCTTTTCACTGTTCCGCAGAAGGTTTAGATTCTTTGTACAATATCATTTTTTAAAAAGATATAAATGAGGTTTGATATCTGTCAAACCCTGTTAGCAGCTGCCATGTTTAACTGATCTGGTCCTGTGAACGGTTGATCAGTTAGTCAATATACTTTCGAATAACCTTGTCTAGCAGAAAGCTGACTTTGAAAGTCTCCCTCACAGTAGTGAGCATGCACACATTGCTCTTATCATCCATCTTTTTCAAAGGCCAAGCTGATCAAAATCTTTTAACAGTCAGCCAAGTTTTTTCCTGAAACTTCACCTAATGGGTTCAGAAGCTGCTGTACTTTGCAAAATGGCCTGTTCTGTACTGTCATGTCTGAAATGGGATGACTGGGAAAGCTGGGTTGTATATAAGTGAAACCAACTGTCATAGGTAGCTCTTGCTGTTGTCTCAGTGTTTCAACAGAGATCTCAAAAGTTTAAAATGTATAACAGATGATATGTACCCCTATACCCTAAAATGAGATACCATATCCCTCATATGGGACTTGGGAAGGATGTGACAAAAGCTGGCTCTGCCAGCAAAATCCCAGCCTGTAAAAATGTTGAGTTGCAAGTATTTGGAGAGCGGAGCCCTTTGGAAAATGCTGTTGAAATGCTGTAGGGTCTCTTTTCCTTTTTCCCCTCAAGATGGAGGGAAGGAGCTATACCTCTTGACTTTAAATTAGATAATAAAAGATTACTGGGGTCACAGAGACAACTTGGCCTGTGTCCTGGGGATTAAAAGAGTATTAGAATGGTATGAGCAGCTGAGTTGAACATGAATAGATTTCCACGGGTGAAAGCTCTCCTTTCAAAGGTGTGTATTTTCTTGGACCAGACAGATATCAGCCACAACTGAGAGACTGCCTGGAATGTCTCTGAAGAATGTTGTCCATGAGGATGCCTAGAAGCATTCAGTCAGAGGATGAACTACCAGAAGACCAAGGGCTGATGGGAAACAAAAGATTGTCCCCCAGAGAACACAGTTTCAGTAAAGGAATTGCCCTGATGGAAAATCCAAAGGAAAACACACAAAAATGATCCAAGAAAGAAAAGTCAGTCTTAACTGTTCACCAAGCCTAGATGTCAACATTGGCTTCCAACAATGTCAGCCACATGCAATTACGCCCCTCTTCATTTGGGCTAGCCCTGAAGCTGATAGAAGCAGCATATTCCTAGTGGAGTAGAAGGTGATCAAGAGAAAGACCAGAGTCAGCCATATTCTTTGTCCCAACTGAGGGCCAGTTTCCAAGCTGAGGGAGGTCAGGAGTTTAGATTTGAATTATGTATGGCTTTACATGCATTGGAGAAGGCAATGGCACCCCACTCCAGTACTCTTGCCTGGAAAATCTCATGGACGGAGGGTGCAAGNAGAAAGACCAGAGTCAGCCATATTCTTTGTCCCAACTGAGGGCCAGTTTCCAAGCTGAGGGAGGTCAGGAGTTTAGATTTGAATTATGTATGGCTTTACATGCATTGGAGAAGGCAATGGCACCCCACTCCAGTACTCTTGCCTGGAAAATCTCATGGACGGAGGGTGCAAGTGGTAGGCTGCAGTCCATGGGGTTGTGAAGAGTCGGACACGACTGAGTGACTTCACTTTCACTTTTCACTTTTATGCTTTGGAGAAGGAAATGGCAGCCCACTCCAGTGTTCTTGCCTGGAGAATCCCAGGGACGGGGGACCCTGGTGGGCTGCTGTCTATGGGGTTGCACAGAGTCGGACACGACTGAAGCGACTTAGCAGCAGCAGTTACATGCATTATGGGTTTCACTGGTGAATCAGACAATAAAGAATGCCTATAATGCAGAAGACCCAGGTTTGATCCCTGGGTTAGGAAGATCCTCTGGAGAAGGGAATGGATACCTACTCCAGTATTCTTGCCCAGAGAATTCCATGGAGAGAGGAGCCTGGCAGGCTATAGTCCATGGGGTTACAGAGTCAGACACAACTGAATGACTAATGCTTACATGCATTATAAATCTGAACCAGGTGAAATTGTCTTTTACATAGATCAAAAATTATGAAACATTGGCAATTTTTCATGGTTCAGCCTAAAAACCCTAGATTGTATTAAATGGCTTAATTGCCCAGATGAAATTACTTTTGAGAATGAAGGAACTCAAAAAGTTGTGGTACCTGCATGAGATTTCTTCCAAGGTCAGGTTAAGAACTGGCGCAAGTAGAGCTCCATGTGTTCAATATTTGACTGGGAACAGCCCAGGGAGACTGCTCTTAACACAAAAATGCTTCCATGAGATCTGAAGGTGTCACCCCTGGGGGCTATCAACCACCTCCATCCCTCACAGCAGGTTCCCTCTTGAAGGGAGGTTTTAATGGGACACTCCCACATCTGCACAGATGCCTACTTAACAAATGGGACATCTGAGGTCCAGGGAAGTTGGGTGCCCTGCCCAAAGTCATTCAGGGACTGACAGTTGTTATTCTAACCCAAGTCTACCCAAAACCAAAATGCTTTCCACCACAACAAAAGACAGGAAAGAAAGGTCAATGAAAACATATAGTACCTCTGAGGTCCTCTCACTGTTATCCACCCCTCCTCTGTGTTTTTATTTCATCCTAATTTTTACCTTTACTGCTCCCCCCATCTTATCTTTAATAAGTCAAGATACAAGTTGTTGAGGCAGGAACAGCAATTTTATTTGGAAAGCCAGGTGACTGAGAAGATGGTGGTCAAGTGTCCCAAAGAACAATTTACCTAAGTTGGAATTCAGGCTTACTTTATACTAAAAGGGGAGGGAGTATGGTTGATTGTTTCAAACTTCTTGGTGTAAGAATCCTTTGTTCTTGAGCTGTCCATGTGGATTAGGTCACCATGTTCCTATAAACCTCCAACAAGACAAATGTTATTCTCTGTTATGAAACTTTTTATCTCTATATGAATGGAAAATGTGAGAATTCTTGAGAATGTGTTCTTCTGTATATATCAGGCCATAGGTAACATTCTTAACTTGCAGCAAAAACAATAGAATGCAAGGGTTAAAGTAAAAGAAACAGCTAACATGGAGTCAGATTCATTCTTCCTTACTACACCCTGAGTCTAGGTTCCACTGAGATCCACTATACAGTCTTGGACAAGTCACTCCCCCTCTCTGAGCCTGCTTCTTTGAATATAAAATGGACAATAAAGCCTTCCCTCCTGGGTTGTTAGACAAGTTAAATTGGACCTGAATTGAATTCTTTAAAGACATTCGATAAACAATTCTATCAGGAAGAGACTTCCTATCAGGAAGTGCAGAGGACCATGTGAACTTGACTGAGATCACACAGCAAGTTTGTGAATAAGGAACAGGACACAGGATTGCTTTCTGCCTCCATCTGTGTAATTGAACTAGGAGGAGGACCTTCAGGTAAGAAAAGGACCTGGGCAGGGTAAGGAGAGCAGCAAGCCAGCTCTGCTCTGTGGGGCACTGGGGCATGGCTGGCTGCCTGCCTGGCACATCAGATCCCAGATACCTGGTACTACGTGAAAGCCTGCAGCCAGGCAGCGGGAGTGCAATCTCTCTGCAATTAAGAAACTAATAGCGTTTAAATGGAGCTGCTTCTTAAGCCAGCAAAAGCCAACTTGCCTCCAGGTTATAACAGAAGATGGAGAGAGGGGAAGATGGAGCTTTTAAATCCAATCCAAGAGCATTAATTTTAAACTACCCATCTCTTCCTTTCATCTAGGCCACAGGCAATGTCTTCTCTGAAGGGTGGGCTAGATGTTCTAGGTTTGGGTGGAGAGTTCAGACCCCTGGGATTTGGATGACTCCAGTACTCTTGCCTGGAAAATCCCATGGACAGAGCAGCCTGGTGGGCTGCAGTCCATGGGGTCACTAAGAGTTGGATACAACTGAGCAACTTCACTTTCACTTTTCACTTTCATGCATTAGAGAAGGAAATTGCAACCCACTCCAGTGTTCTTGTCTGGAGAATCCCAAGGACAGGGGAGCCTGGTGGGCTTCTGTCTGTGGGGTCACACAGAGTTGGACATGACTGAAGTGACTTAGCAGCAGCAGCAGCAGCAGCTATTCTCTTCATACCCAGCCAGTTCTGGGGCCTTTTGGGTTCTGGGTTAGTGGTCTATCACTCACTTGGCAAACACATGGAGCTGGAGCTGTTGGTTAAGTGTTGAGCTAGGACCTTGGGAAGACCAGGAAGTGGTGTGATGTTGCCAAAAGAACCCTGGCTGGGAGTTAGGACACTTATGTTCTGCTTCCAGCTCTGATACTCATTAATTGTATGACCTTAGAAAGGTCACTTCCCTTCTTGTGCCTCCTCATCTAGGAAATAGCAGAGAGGCTGGTTGAATCAGATGATGGTGATAGTGATGACGATGGTGGTGATCATGATGGTAGGCAGCATTTAATTTCGTGTTTACCACTTCCTAAGCACTGTTCTAAAGGCCTTACCTTGATGAATTTATTTAATTCTCATTAATTTCATTAGTCAGTCCTGTTCTACAGATTGATAAACTGAGGCACAAGACATTTAAATGACTTCCTGGGACTTCCCTGGCAGTCCGGTGGTTAAGACACCAACTTCTAGTGCAGGGGGTGCAGGTGTGATTCCTGGTTGGGCAGTTAAGATCCTACATGTCTTACAACCAAAAATCCATAACATAAAACACAAACAGTATTGTAACAAATTCAATAAAAACTTTAAAAATGGTCCACATTTTAAAAAATCTTAAAAAGAAAACTTTCTGAAAGTAACACTTTTGGTAAGTATCAGTTTAGTTCAGTTCAGTTCATTCACTCAGTCATGTCCAATTCTTTGCAACCCCATGAATTGCAGCACGCCAGGCCTCCTTGTCCATCACCAACTCCCGGAGTTCAGTCAAACTCATGTCCATCGAGTCGGTGATGCCATCCAGCCATCACATCTTCTGTCATCCCCTTCTCCTCCTGCCTTCAATCCCTCCCAGCATCAGCGTCTTTTCCAATGAGTCAGCTCTTCACATCAGGTGGCCAAAGTATTGGAGTTTCAGCCTCAGCATCAGTCCTTCCAATGAACACCCAGGACTGATCTCCTTTAGGATGGATCTCCTTGCAGTCCAAGGGACTCTCAAGAGTCTTCTCCAATACCACAGTTCAAAAGCATCAGTTCTTCAGCACTCAGCTTCCTTCACAGTCCAACTCTCACATCCAGACATGACCACTGGAAAGACCATAGCCTTGATGGACCTTTGTTGGCAAAGTAATGTCTCTGCTTTTTAATATACTATATATGTTGGTCATAATAGGAGCCCTCATAGTCTCAACTCTCATTGTTTGGCTTTCAGGAATGTGCTCATAAACACTGTGCTCTTCTGGCTCTCTAGACTCTGCCCAGTCTTCCAGGTCATGGTTCCAAGGAGACCAGGACATCCTGCTCTCAGAGTTTTCTTCCTTAGTAAAGAAACAAGACCATCATCATATTAGGCATAATGATCTGGAACAGACTAGACTACAGGTGATTAGGGAGGAAAGAGGATGGGTTCTAGTGGTCAGAGGAGGCTTTTTGGCAATGCTGAAACTAGATATGGTGCCTATAGGGTAGGCAGGATGTGGATAAGTAAGGAAAGAGAAGGTGGACATTGCTAGTAATAGAAATGCATCAGCAGAAGTCTAGAGGTCTCTAGCCAGAGAGCATGGTTCAGGACACCATCTCTTCTTGTAACCTCCTATTCCCTTGGAACACCCCAGCACACTCCTTCAGTGCTCAGCTCCAGCATCATCTCTTTTCCCAGCTTCTTCATGACCACTCTTCACCCAACATAAATTTGGGTGACCACTTCATCTCTGCTACACCTTGCCTCTTCTGCTACACTGTGAGCTCCTTGATGTCATAGATGGGGCTTTATACTCTTTCCTATCTCTGTACCCTCAGTTTACATAGCCTGGTGGATACATATGCAGAGGATTTATCCCAAATGAGGTCAGGTCATGGTGAACTCTGACTAGCTAATCAGGATGGTCTAGATTTGATCTGAATTTGGGCTGGGGAATCAAATGATCCTGGGAAGACGAGTGATCCCATAAAATTTGTGTTCTATGAAACCCAAGCCAAAACGTGTGGTGAGTAGGACAATAATCTTTTTCCCTTTTCCTATGGATTTAAGACAGATAAAGAGGAGATACTTATCGTTCACTCTCTATAAACTTTATGGGGCTATTGGTAAGGATGAGTATGATGGTCATGGTGCTTTCGATGGTGGTGATGGCCAAGTTTGTCTTTTGGGTTTTGTTCTTCCAAGAATTCTTTTCCTAAGCCAGAAATATTTTTTACTTATTTTTCCTTAGAATTTCTCTCTGCCAGCTCCCATGTCGCTTTTAGGTTCTAAGACAATGATTTCACATAGTAGGTTTAAAAAGTGAGGCAGGAGGAGGAGTTTTTCACAGTTTTTAGCACTTAGTAGATTTTAGGTCAAACAATCTAACTGAAGAGTTCCAGGGAAAATACTTCTTTATGTTACCCAGATAGGCTATTTTCCCATTATACTACACTTAAAACTCAGTAGTTCTTTGTAGCTGGTCAACTACTCTCCAGTTACAGGAGACACAGGAGAAGGGGTTAGGGTGGGCAGAGGAATCCTGAAGCTGGAAGCTCAGAAGTACCCAGAGGAACTTTTTTTTTCAAAAAGTGAAAGTCGATGGAATTCAAGATAAATTGGGATGAATGGCTTTGAGGTAATTCAGATAAGAGGAAGGTGCCCAAGACTGCTTTAATCCCAGAGCAGGGCAAGATAATTAGCCGGCACTAAGAGCTCTTGTCCGCAAAACTAGAGATGACAAGCAAAAGAATAATTCTTTAGAAATAACTAGAAAAAAAAATGAGCCTCCCTAGTTGAAGAAAGAGGGAGCTGAAATGCCAGGGTATTTAAACTTTCAGAGTATATTCATTCAAATCTTAGAGTGTCTCTAGAACCTGAGAGGTAAAGGCTTGACTCTTGGAAAGAACACACACACACACACACACACAGCCACAATAAATGTCTGCTACAAACAAAAGAAGCTACCTGGACTTTAGATCCTCATGTTTTATAGGTATATCTTACAAGTATCCTGGAGGACCTGCTGCTCATTTGAGAGACCACTTAAGAAGAAAGAATTCTATCTTCCCTTAACCCCATCTGTACTTTATTAGGTAATTATGGCTCCTGAGACCCAGCTGTAGAGACAGGACTCCTCATTAGGAAGATACAATACAGCTTCAGGTCCCTGGAACCTGGGAGAAGTCAACACCTGACAAGACACACCCCAGTGAGATTGCAAATGACATTCACTCAAACATAAATACACCCCACCTGCTCTTTCTACCATCAACACCAGCCACATATCCTTCAAGTACACATTCAAACTTTCATTACGTATTTATGTGCACACAATACGCAGTCACACACAAAGCCTGTCACCTCTACACAATCTCACTCTGCTTCTTCACTAACTCACAGATAACGAGCTACCCAATCTCATTTCTACTATCACAGTAAATTCTCTACTACCATTTTACATATACTCATACGCACATACACACTGTCACATCACCTCCTAGATCCTTTCATTTTTTTATATGTCATGCACTGTTCTAAAAAATAATTGATGTTATATCATTAAATAAGATACAGGTGAATTCTACTCATGGAGTTTACATTCCAGTGGATAAACAAATATGCAGTTATGTAAATAAGATAGACAGTTATGAGTGCAAAGAAGACGTTTAAACAAGATGATGTCATAGAGAGAGTGAATAATTGAGCAGGATCCACGAACTCACCCCTATCAATCACATGCATTACACCTTAGACTCCTTTACTGCCAATGGCCCCATGTGTATACCCTACACACAAGTTCATTTTACTCTGCCATCCCAAGTCATCACCCACATCATCACATGTCCTATAGACAACTATACACATGACTCCTTCCCTACCATGTAGTAACATGACCTGTTTACATACAAATATTTTACAGTTTTACAAGCACATTCTCTCCATCACAACTACCTTACTTTACCACCCATGACAAACTCTTACAGATGGATAGACCCACACATAATTCCCCCAAACCACACTTCAACTTCACCAACATGCCACAGGACTCCACAGGGACTGCACATCACAACACTCTGGTATCTGTAGATTGCACCTTCTATTTACACAAAGTTCACACCCACTTGATTCCCACATAAACACACACCGCTGATCTGGAATTTGCTTCAAAAGGAAGTGCATCTGGTCTTGTTCACCAATTTACTTCAAGAAATACAATGTCTATTATTCCTGCCACAGCCCCAAGGATCATTCAGTCTGTAGTTCTGTTAAGAAAAGACAGAGCTTACTCTGATCTCAAACTAAATGATATCTGTAAACAGTGATAGGAAGAAAAAAGAAACAAATTTATTTGGTTGAGATTCACGTCAAGAATATTTTGTCATTTCCCTCGAAGTCAAAGCCATAGGGAACTTGCCTCTTCCTTTCCCTCACCTCAGTTTCTCCACTGGCCATTCATTTTTGGAAACAAAGATTGTTCCAGAGGTCTGAGGGAGACGACAGCATGGTGACTTGGCCAGCTCTACAGAGAGTCAAGCAGCCGCATGTCTGCCCACCAAGCTAGAGGGCTGGGAGTGCTTTAGAGGAGTCAATGGCCCAGATATCATCATGGAATATCATTTTTATGGCTTAGTGGCTTGAAACAACACTCATTTACCGTCCCAAAGATTTGTAGGTAAAGGATCTGAACATGGGTCTCTACTTAGACTCTCAGAGGCTGAAATCAGTGTACCAGCCAAGTTCTCATGTGAAGGCTCTGCAGAGGGAATTTATTCCCAGCTCATTTGTGCTTGCAATCTGGTTCCTTGTAGTTATAGGACTTAAGCCCTGTTTCTTTGTTGATTATCAGTCAGGAGTTGCTCTCTGCTCCTGGAAGACATTCACCACCTAGGTTCTGATGTCAAAACTCTCTCATGCTTTGTAACTGTGACCTTCATTTCTAACATTTAGACCCAAATCTAGAGGGCTGTGTGATTAGGTCAGTCTCACCAGGATTATCTATCTGAAAGTCAGCTGATTTAGGACCTTAATTACATTTGCAAAATATCTTCCCAGAAGTGCTTAGATTAGTGGGTATATATGTAAATGTGTGTATATATATAAATAATAAAATGTATATACATCAATTTGTTAATAAAATGTGTGTATATACATATATATACACATCATTATAGCACTCAGGCTCTTCCTTGAGATATAGGGGCTATTCTAGTTGCTGTGCACAGACTCTCTAGTTCTGGTGTGCAGGCTTAGCTGCTCCTCGGCATGTGGGTTCTTAGTTCCTTGACCAGGGATTGAACTCACAACCCCTTATTGAAAGGTGGATTCTTAACCACTGGGCCACCAGGGAAATCCCTAGACTAGTATTTTAATAACTGGGAAAAGGTATGCGTAACCATGGACTGGGCACCTTAGGCTCATCATAGAATTCTGCCAGCCACACCCAAGCAGTTGGTATCTGACTCACTTCTGTTAAGATTTCCTTTGGCCCTTACTTAGCCAGGTATCTCTGTTTCCACTTTCATTTAATCTCCTGGCTTTAATTCATTCTTAACTAATCACTGTGCTGAGACCTAAGGGTATACTCTCTTTTTGACATCCAGCCTTCAAATATTTGGCAATGATTAGCAAACCCCCCCTCCAACATCATTTTGCTTTATCTCACAAAGCCAGGACTTTGCATTTTTCCTCATAAAGTATTCTTGACAGCTTTCCTTCTTCCAATCCTGGCATGCATCCTCTAAGGACCAGGAAGTGTCATCCAGGAAAGGGCATTTAAGTCATCAAGTCCAAGTCTCTCATTTTGCTGTTGAGGAAGCTCAGGTTACCCAAGAGATTGCTCAAGGTCATAACATCAAAGGGTTGTTAGAACTACATTGTCCCTGGCTATTTCTGATCCATGAGCCCCAGTGGGGAAGACAAGAATCTTTCCACCCAATGAACCAGGGCAGAAGACGGAACCAAAGACCAGAAACAGGAAGAAGGAACCCCATACTTACTGAGTCCACTCCATGTTCCAGACACAGGACTGGGCATTTAACACATCACATCCTAAATTCTCATGATAACCTTTTGAATTGGTGGTTCTCAATGGGGCAGTTTTCCCCCAGAGGACACCTGGCAGTGTCTGGACATATTTTTGGTGGTCACAACTAGGGGCAGGGGGTGGGTGCTACTGGCATCTAGTGGGCAGAGGCCAGGGATGCTTCAAATATCCTACACTGTGTATGATAGCCCCTAAAGTAAAGAATTATCTGGCCTAAGATGCCAATAGTGCCAAGGTGGAGAAACTGTGCTTTGAATTCAGAGTGAAGTAAGCCAGAAAGAAAAACACCAGTACGGTATACTAACACATATATATGGAATTTAGAAAGATGGTGATGATAACCTTGTATGCGAGACAGCAAAAGAGACACAGATGCATAGAACCGACTTTTGGACTCTGAGGGAGAGGGAGAGGGTGGAATGATTTGGGAGAAGGGCACTGAAACATGTATACTATCATGTAAGAAACGAATCACGTCTATGTTCGATACAGGATACAGGATGCTTGGGGCTGGTGCACGGGGATGACCCAGAGAGATGATATGGGGTGGAAGTGGGAGGGGGGGTTCAGGATTGGGAACTCATGTACACCCGTGGTGGATTCATGTCAATGTATGGCAAAACCAATACAGTATTATAAAGTAAAATAAAGTAAAAATAAAAATTAATAATAATAACAATAATAAAGCCTATAGCTCATATGCTCCCAGGATTCTCATAGTGCACCAGACTTTTAGGCAAATTGGACTATAATAATAGTAATTATCTTGGTTATGTAGGCTGTTACCTTCCCCTCTTCCAATCTGAAAAGACTCAGTTTTCCTCCACGTTATCTCACACATCTCATGAACAGTTTTCTCTGCATCGAAAGGCACTTACCAGGCTCCTGTTCAACTTCAGATGTTTCCGATGTCTCCTGGCCTGGGTGGTAACACCTGTGCTGCTGTGGGAAGGCACTTGTCCCTGCTTCTGAGGCTCACTTCCCTGAGTCCTTCTTCTGGGCGCTGTTATAGCCTCTATTTTCCATGATGCACTGCAACCCTTGGAGTTCCAAGATGGCACTCCTTTCCCAGGAGCTTACAAAGGGCCCCACTGAGAAAACTTTCCCACTCCCTAGCCTGGACATCTCACTTGGTCCTCTCAGCCCCCAAATAGGGCTGCCTGAGCCCCAATGTATCAAAGTTATTTTTAAATGACAACACTAGAAAGCTTCTCTTCAGTTTCTGCCTTCACTGTCTCTTTTTCTAGGATCTGGATACAAGTTAGAAATCGAGGCTGAAAGGACAATTTGTGAGAGAAATAGTTTGCTTCTCCCCATCCTTCTCCACTCTGATCAAGCATTCATTGCGTTCCTTCTACCAAACCCCATTGAGCAAGTAAATTTATGAAAAATGCATCCTCGAGTACCTCCCCTACAGTCCTTTATAGCTGCCTCTAGACATTTGTCAGGCCAAATCTGGGATGCTTGCTACTTACCAACAGGGAAAGTAAGACTCAGAAAAGTTAAGAAATGTGTCTACAAGTACACGATGTTAGAGCCAAGATTCTTTCAGGTTCCAAAGCCTGTTCTGATATATCCACAGAGATAGAATCAACTACCTACCTGCTGCCCAAGTATGAGACAAAAGCATATCCGTAACCCCCTGAATCTATTGTTGGCCAAAATGCTCATTCATTTTAGTCAGCTCAGTATTGTCAACCACAAAACTCAGTCAACCTAAGGCCATATTATATAAAATACATAGCTAAGCCAATTCTGGACTTCCCTGGTGGCTCAGATGGTAAAGCATCTGTCTATAATGTGAGAAACCCAGGTTCGATCCCTGGGTCAGGAAGATCCCCTGGAGAAGGAAATGGCAACCCACTCCAGTACTATTGCCTGGAAAATCCCATGGACAGAGGAGCTTGGTAGGCTATAGTCCGTGGGGTCACAAAGAATTAGACACGACTGAGCGACTTTACTAGTGACTAAACCAATTCTAGCTTCTCCCTGTCTCTTTTATTTCATTTAAATTAGCATCTCATTTCTTTGTATTATTTATTCTAAAATGTGAGTTACATTAAAAAGTCACTTGGTACAGCAGAAATGAACACAACATTGTAAATCAACTATACTTCAATAAAATTTTTTTTAAAAGTCATTTGGGTTAAACTTACTCAGCGACAAGGCAAGCCTCTTTCTGTATGCATATTAGGCCAAGGTGTCCCATCTGACTTTTCCAAAATGCATTCATTTCAGTCTTTTCTCCAAAATTTGGGGTCATTCTCCTCCCTCAGGAGAGCATATTTTCATCTGATGGGAGTCAGTTCACCCCTTCCCTCCTTCACTAGAGGTTTACACTGCTGCTTCATTGTCTTCCTGGCTTCCTGGCTGAACAAAGCCTGAGTCTCTCTCCTCCCAAGCTTCTCTGGCCTACTCCTCTCAGTTCAAAGAGACCTTTCTGACCCAGTTCCCATGGGAACAGAGGTTCACATTGCTGAGGCCTTGTGTGACCAGAGCCTCAAGGTTTCTTTGTGAAAACTCACTGTGACACACAATTGGCTCAGTTGCAGCCCTCTGGCCTCCTCCACCTGTTCTAACCCGATGCCTGCCAAACCATCGGTGGGTGAGATTCACCTGAAGGATGTCAGATTCAGTGGCTCTGGAGTAGGACCCAGGAATTGTTATTCGTATCTATTTAAATTGTCCAGGTGAGTCTGATGTTTAGCCAAGTTCAGGAACCACTTTTCTAACCAATTAGCAGTCCTGCTAAGACATCCCAGGGCCCAAGGCCTCCTACTAATTGAGATTAGGGCCGGGGGAATGGTCCCAGGTCTAAATCCAATTTCTTGCTTCTTTCAGTCATTCATTCACTCACAGATGACTGTTAAAGACTTATTGAGAGTCACACACTGCTTTCAGGTAACACAATCCACAGAGGGACAGTAGTCTTCATCAAGAAAGCATCTGCCAGAGCTCTTTGTCCCTGGTCCTGCTTATCCTGAACAATGTCATCCTGGCTCAAGTTCAGATTTACCCATCAGGCACTGAAAAGCAAACAATACCCAGAGAGTATGTTTATACCATGATGAGGGCAGTTTGCGTGGAGTAGACCCTGAGGGAGCTGCTCACTTTACCATAAGAATTTAGCTGCAGAAACTGCCCCTGGGCAACCTCACCAGGCTTTACACTTCGACTGTTTCCATAAAATATTTGAGGCCAATGCATGATGTTAAGAAAAACAGATAAAGCATGAGAATTGAGGTCTAGGGGAGGAAGAGGGGGCAATAGTTACCACCTCTCCTTCTTTGGTGAAGTTTCCCTCTTCTCCAATTCTTTCCCCATTCTGTGTCACTTAAAAAGAGACTAGGAGTTTTATGAGGCTGCGGAAGCCCTTACAGTCCAATAATTCACAAAGCTCAAGTCATCTGAGCTGCCAAAGAGCTCTATTTGGGGTCTACTACAGGGTATATTTGTGCTCCCACATCAGCCACTGTCAGATATATTTGTAGTCCTGTTCCCTGGAAAGTCTTCCCCTTGTGATCCTAGAACCAACAGCTCACTGAATGCTCTGGCAGAAAGAGATGCTGTGGATCTGAAGGGTCTCACATAGAAGAATTTTTGCAGTCAAATGACTGGAAGAGATCTCTGAGGACAGCTATTCCAAACCCTCCATTTACAAATGTGAATCTAAGGCTCAGTGAGATTTTCCTATGACCTTTCAGCCTATGGAGGGAGTGATTTGCTCAAGTGAAAGTGAAAGTGGCTCAATTGTGTCCAACTCTTTGCAACCCCATCAACTATACAGTCCAGGCCAGAATACTGGAGTGGGTAGACTTTCCCTTCTCCAGGGGATCTTCCCAACTCAGGGATTGAACCCAGATCTCCCACAATGCAGGTGGATTCTTTACCAACTGAGCCACAAGCAGAGCCCAAGAATACTGGAGTGGTCACCTAGTAAAGGCCACCCAGTGTGAAAGCCAAAGTCTACATCCCAACCAGGTTCCTTTCACCTCTACCAGGGAGTATCTATATGTACAGTTGTGGTGCTGAATCTATATTGCAGAATTACAAGTTATATTTAATTTTAAGCTATAACAATTATCTCCCTGTTAGGATGAGAATTTCTGGTGGTCAGAGATTTCATTTTAATCTATGTATATTTTAATATTTGGCACATAATAGGAAAAGAGTGAGGGATAAATGGGAGGATGCATGAATGGCTGACTGGATGAATGGATGGATTTAGGCAGAAGCTTTCTCCATCCTATCTCTTTCTCAAAATGTGACTTGCCTTTGGCACTATGGCATTTTCAAAGGTGCTAAACAGTGCCTATGGTTGAACTAGAGAAAATTGTGAAGTTGACATGAATTTCTTTCTAACACCTTCCTTTACCCTGGTCAGTTGGTATCTCCCAAAGGACTAATATTCTCCTATGTCTGCAGATATTAGGAAACTACCTACTATGCCACATTGCCCGGGCCTGTTTCCTTCACCTGTTGCCCATATGCTGGAGATTTGATGAGAAACTGTTTTTCATCAGAACTGATCCATCATGTTTCCCATTCACTCATCTATTTATTAGTTCTTCCTCCACAAAGAGAAACCTGGTAATTGGCAGTGCTTTTCTCCTTGCCACTGTCTACATGTGAAATCTGAGTGTCACCTTTGAATCTTATATCTTAAATTCCACTGCCAAGTTTTCATTCAATCCACTTGCTTCTCCCTCCTCAGCATCTTTATATTCATTTGCTCTTTCCTGCCTCTGATACTATTAACTTATTTCATGTCCTCACTCCCTTTCTCCTTGTCCATTACAATGACAACCTAATTAGTATTGTTCTCTTGCATCCATTCTCTGATTTGTTTAGTCTAGCACTAAAGTGGTTCTTTTTCTGGTCGTATTACTTACTCTCTGCCACATTCACACATACATATTCACAAAAACATAAATACATATTCACACATGCTTACACATATGCTCACATATATTCACATTTTCTCCTCTCGGTTTCACAATTTGTAAAACAGGGCCAGGGACTATTTCTCAGGTACCATGTAAATGCAAAAATGTTAACAAGCCCTTTCATCTATTAGGTATTTAGTAGAAGTGAAGCACAGCACCATGAGAGTAATAGTTACAGCATTATGCCATGTATCTCCCATGATAGGCCCAGAAGACAGGTATCTTTCACCTTCACTTTATAAATGAAGACCCTGAGGCAAAGGGCCACTAAAGCACATTGCTCAAATTTAAGTAATAGATTCTGAATTTAAACCCAGGCAGCCTCCCTTGAGAACCACTGTACTCAACTGCTATAGAATACCACTTACATTTTATATAAAGCACCTAGTAAACTGCCCGGCAACACTAGGTGCTCATTTAATATTTTCACATATGTCCCCTACAGAAATGTTTATGACACTCAAGTGGACATTTAAAATGTTGGACTGACTGCAATTGACACCAGAACTCCAAGTTTTATCCAAGTTGCAGTAGCTTGTATCAGACCTACCCTCTAGCCAAGAACGACTATAAATGCTGAGTCAACAATGACAACAATGATAATATCTATAAAAGCAGCTGTTTTCGGGCTTTGGAGAGAAATCAAGTCAGCTACAACATGAGAGAAGAAATGGGTTGATTTGCTTACCATAGCGGGGTGAGGTAAACCTGCAATGGGCAAAGACTTTGGCTGCTGAAGAGACTGGGGAGATGAACGCTGAACTTCACGGTTTCTAAATCAGCCAGGAATTAGCGACTGATACTCTCTAGCTGTTCTTTTTTCAAAGACTGCTTTTATCAAGGAGTTAGTTGCATTTGAAACCAGAGGTCTCAGCACTGTACTCTGATGCTTCGAGTTCAGAGCTGATTGATCTTCCAGTTTACTTGCTGGGAGCAACTTGGGGAAGAGTTTCCTCCCCTCAGCTGTCAAGTGTTAGTCGCTCAGCTGTGTCCACCTCTTTGCAACCCCCAGGACTGTAGCCCACCAGGATCTTCTGTCCGTGGGAATCTCCAGGAAAGATACAGGAGTAGGTCGCCATTTCCTTCTCTAGAGGATCTTCCCAACTCAGGGATCGAACCTGGGTGTCCTGCATTGCACGCAGATTTTTTACCATCTGAGCGACCAGGGAAGCCCTCACCTCCCGTATCCCATACCACATCCCATTAATCTCCAATTCCTGTTGCTTCTGCCTCCTTAATATCTCTCTAAGCTGTCCTGCTTTTCCATCCCCAATGCCTAACGTGCGGTGCTAAGTCACTTCAGTCACGTCCAGCTCTTTGCGACCCTGCGGACTGTAACGCAGCAGGCTCCTCTGTCCATGGGATTCTCCAGGCAAGCATGCCCTCCTCCAGGGGATCTTCCAGACCCAGAGACTGAACCCATGTCTCTTATGTCTCCGGCATTGGTTTGTTCTTTACCACTAGTGCCACCTGGGAACCCCAGAGCCTAAGGTGTGGTAAGTTGCTTTCAGTCCTGTCTGACTCTTTGCGACTTCATGGACTGTAGCCCACTAGGCTCCTCTGTCCATGGGATTCTCCAGGCAAGCATACTGGAGTGGGTTGCCATTCCTTCTCCAGGGGATCTCCCCAACCCAAGGATCAGTACTGCATCTCTTACATCTCCTGCATTGGCAGGTGGGTTCTTTACCTCTAGCATCACCTGGGAAGTTAAGGTAACTGCCTTGAGTTGCTCAGATCTTCCTCCTGGATTCCTAACCCATCTCCTTGCCCCAGGCTCTCACTGCAGTAATCTGTTCTTTGCACAGATGCTAAACCTATCTTCCAAAAGCTAGAATCAGATCAAAAGATTTCTTGATTAAAAACTTTCCATGACCTCCCACTGCTTTCAGAAAAAGAAAATAAAAGGTCCAATCTTGTTGGCATAAATCAAAAGTCTATTTATGGCCTGCCCCTGAAAATATTTCCTTTCTTTTTTAATCCTCTTACCCTCTGATCTGTCATCTCTGCTTACTTCAGTTCTCTAAACTCCATTCATGTACTTCTCTATAATATCCCCTGTTCAGAGAGAGTCTCACCTTGTTCCCTCTGCCTTTACCCTGTTAGTTACTATTAACTGTCATACCCAGCACACACAATTCTGCCAGAACCTTCCCAAAGTGTTCCCTCCCTCTCACTTTTATGGCTGGACCACGTGACCTTTCCTGTGTTATCACAACACTTTGTGTATCCATCTCTCTCAGCATTTACTATGACATAGGAAGAGGGTAGGGCACAACCTGTGAAGGAATGACATGGCCCAAAGACACAGCATAGACTGATTGGAACAACTGGGTCCGAGAGTGCAGACAAATCAACCTCCACTGGTTGTTGAGCCTTAGTATGTGCTGATGTCATGCATCAGCAAGCTAAGCAACACATCCACAGGTGACGTCATAGTCCTGAGGTCAACCAGGAAAGGCCAAAATGTTGACCCAACACTCCTTCCCTCAAATAATTGGAATGATCCTCCCACTCATTAGCCTGTAAAATCACCCAGCCTTATAAAAATTGACAACTCCATACCCTTGTTCTCTCTCTCACCTCTCTTGCCTTTTGAATTGGCACACTCTCTGTCTATGGTGTGTGTTGTTGTTTAGTCACTAAATTGTGTCCAATTCTTTTGTGACCCCAAACACTATAGCCCTTCAGGCTTCTCTGTCCACTTAATTTCTTAGGCAAGAATACTGAAGTGGATTGCCATTCCTGAACAAGCTTTCTTTGACTTTACTATGACTAGCTCTTGAATTCTTCCCTGCATGAAGCCAAGAACCCACACTTGGCTGTGGTCCTAGAGATTCTAATGTGACCTAGAACATGACCATCCTCCCATGCCCCACTTTCTTTCTTGCAACAACTGTGTCAGAGAGAACTGACCAGCTTCTTGCCCTACTCAACCATGACATTGCCAAGGGTAGAGCCACTGTGGCTTGTCTGCACATCTCTAATGTATAGCATGATTCTTGCCCAGCACAGCCAATATGTTTTGAATAAATACAAAGAAAAAGGTCATGGAAAGAAATGTATATGATGATAAGAGCTTCATTCAAACTAAGGTACACTGGGCTGAGCACAGAAGCAACTCAACAGGCAAGACATTTCCACCCCCCTCCCCCTTCAGGTTTTATAGTTCCAGGAAGATTGTTTACCATAGAGTAAGTGAACTTAGAACTCTCTGGTCACAACTCACAGAGGCCAAGTCAAACTAGCTTGAGAAAATAGGGGATATGATCTATTCACACACTGAGTCCATAACAAGATCAGGGAAGGTTGACACCAAGGAGTCTTAAGCTCACCTGCTGAGTTACCTATTCATAATTCAACTTCTATTTTCCAGCTTCCTGCTCTTAGATCAGCTTCTCCATTTGACAGGCGTTTGAGCAATGGTAGCTTCAGGTTCATATCTTTATACTGTCCCCTCTCTAGTTTGGATTAAAAGTTTTTCTTACCCTGCATCAGTTTTCCAGTTTAGAAGTTCCAGAAATGACTCTGATGGCCCTGGCGTGGTCACGTGCCCTCCTCCCACTGGACTAATCACTGTTGTTGAGAGTAAAGCACTCAAATTTTGTCCAAATTGGACCATATGCTCATCTGTAGGCAGGAAGGAAGGTGGAATCAACGTAAGAATGGCAGCTCTCCCTTTGGGCCCTGTGGCTAAAGAAAGAATAAGAGGAAAAGTTCTCCTGGCTGACACATCACTGGTGGCTGGGACATCCCTGGAGCGAGAAAGCCATTCCAATCTGTGTCAGTGAAAAATAGTTCTAGAGGAGCATTTGGAAAAGTGTGAAAGGGAGTTGTATCAGTTTGGTTGTATTAAAAAAAAATTAGTAGCTTAAATAGCACTCTTTGGTTAGCTCACAACTCTGTAGGTTGACAATTGGTACTGGCTCAATTGATTGGGTACATTCCTGAACTTATAGTCAGCTGTCAGTCAATGAGTGGCTCTGATTTAGGGTGTTGACTGGCTCTGTTATGGTGGCAGAGGTGATGGGCCTGTGTATCCCTCATTGTACAGCTGGATAGCCTGGGTTGTTAACATAGTGGATCAGCATGATTCCAAGAGAATGAATAGAAATACCAGATATGCTTTCAGTCTGAGGCTCAGAATTGGCACAAGGTCAAATTTTTTTTTTTGGCATATTTTATTCATCAAAGAATCCTCCTGCCAAAGTAGGAGATATGTGCTTGATCCCTGGGTTGGGAAGATCCCCTAGAAAAGGAAATGGCAACCCCCCCTCCAGTATTTTTACCTGGGAAATCCCATGGACAGAAGAATCTGGTGGGTTACTGTCCATGGGGTTGCAAAGAGTCAGACACAACTTAGCAACTAAGCAGCAGCATCAACAGCAGTATTCATCAAAAAAACTCAAAGGACAGCCCAGATTCGAGGAGAGGGAGAAATGGATCCTGCCTCTCAATGGGAAACCTGGAAAGTACAAGGAAGAGTGAGGAATTGTGGCCACTTTTGCAAATAGCTTGCCACAGGAGGAGAGAAGTGAGAAATAAGAAGAAAGAGAAGGGTTGATAAGGGGAGGATAAAGGAAACAGAGAGACTGAAAGAATGAACAGTGTCCTGGGATAACAAGGGAGTGTAGCCAGGTGAGATTTGAGGATCACAAAGTCAAGTTCAGGAGTGTTGATCTGTCTGGGAAGCTTGATGGTAGACTCTGGAGGACAAACATGCCATAGTCTTAACTTCATGGGACCTAGTTCCAACACTGCCTCTTCGATTTTTCATCAAGAGTTTCTTTTCATTGTCTGTCTCTAGGAAGACACTGAGACTCTGTCTTGGCCCAGAATTGCCAGGGACAAGCACAAGCCAAAGAAGAGAGGCGTTTCTGAAGCAGACCTAAGTTTGGTTCTCTTCTTTGGCTTATGCATTTTGTTTTATAAAAATGAAAAAGACAAAAGGAAGGCAGCTCCTGGGTTCCACTAAATGGGCTGTTAGGAGACTCCAGAGGCAAATTAGCAATTGTGTATTATGATGATAGCATCTAGTTAAGCTAGCAAAATGGCTCCTCTGACTCCATCAGCAGAAAGAGTGGGTGGGAATTTGCACAGCATCTGAGAAAGCCAAGCATTTGCTCCTAACAGGCATGGTAGAAGCTGCAGCAGAGAGAAATTCCTAATCAGGAATTTCTGTCTGAGCTGAACACATGAGGAAGGCCAAAGAAATTGGGCAGATAGGTGGAAAACTGAGGAGCAAGCCCTGGAAAGAGCTCATGGTTTGGCATCAAAAAGCCTATTATTTGTGAAAAGTCTTTTCTGCCACTTTCAAACTGGGAAACCTGGGGCAAGTCAGTCTCTGAACCACAGACCCCACATCTGCAAAATAAAGATAATATTAATACTAATACCTGCTTCGATGGAAGATATTAAGTATTCAATGAGATACACTGGTAGAGACGTGAAAAGTTTAAACACAAGATGTAGTTCTTGCTGTCTTGAGAAAGGTGAGTTCTACCAGTCAAAAGCAAGATACAGAAGGAATGACAAAATTTCTTCCCTGAGCCATAAAACTCCCTGCTCCCATTCCATAGTTCCAAATAAATGAAGCTTCTCTAGCCAGAATCGAAGGGAAAAGAACTCACTTATAAGTGCTACTCTGCATCAGAAATTCCAGAGAACCTGCTCCCCCACCCCCACCCCCGCCCCCAACCCCGACACACACACACATAATTATTCAACGTGGGTGGCAACATGAGGCCTGGGCTGAACCGGGACCACTGGACCCACTCTCCCAGGCTTGGGTCTCCAGGCTTTCCTTTGCTTTTCACTGAAATCCTGGGAAAGACATCTTGACTGGAGGGATCACGTGCTAAGGATGAGCAAACATATCTGCATGTAAGCAAAAGTAATAAAAATAAAAATCCACATTAAAAAAGTGATATCTCTTTCTAAAATACAAAATCAGGAAATAGAACAGGTAAAATTGCACTACAGAATTGTTCACTCTTTCTTCGTCAGTGAAGTCAGGGAGTTTGTGTGTAACTAAGACACATCAATAGTTATGCCATTAGCAGACACTGCAGCGTCTGGCGGTACTGGACATGCACTCAGGAGCAAATTCTGTGGGAAGTGAAGCTTGTAGGTGCAAGGTAGGGAGGCTTCACACATTGAGGATGAGGAAGCAATAAGATGGTACCAAACAGTTTGAACACAGAAGTGACTGAGAGGGCACCAAGGAGTGAGAAAGACAAAAGAGAATGTGATGTGGAATGGAGAGAATGTAAGTTCCAAGGAGCACTGGGTATTTTCTTTCTTTTCTTTTTCCTTTTCCTTTTTTGTCTTTCTTCTCAACATTTCCTGAATGTAAAACGCTGGCACATAATATGTTCTCAATAAATTTTTGCTGAGCAAATGAGTAAAAAGTAAATGAAGAGCAGACCACAAATCAGGTGGGATCTCATATACTTTAAAAACATCCACTCTGAGAAAGAAGGAATTCACAATAGATGATATCCATTCATTGAACTGGAATGTCCAGATTAAGCAAATCTGTAGAGATCAGGCAAAAGTATGTTAATAGTTGCCTAAGGCTGGGGTCTTGAGGAGAAATGGGAAGTGAATGCTAATGGGTTAAGATTTCTTTGAAATTGATTATGGTGATAGTTGCACAACTTTGCAAATATACTAAAAACCACTGAATTTTGTACTTTAAATGGGTGAATTGTATGGTCTGTGCATTGCATCTCAGTAAAGCTGTTGTACTTTAAAAAAAAAATGCACTTTCAATACAATTTTTCCCTTTGGTCCTAATTTGTAAAACCCCCCAGAAGCAAATACTTTGGCAGCAACACTTCCTGGAAGGAAGGAGAAACAAGCCCCTCTACTCCTCTTCCTGGGGCCATCTCTCTCTCTCTCATTCATCAGAGATTCTGTCTTTTGCCCTGTTTACACAGTTCTGAATGCCATCTCCTGCCAGTGTCCCTGCCAATGTGTGTGTGACTGTGGTGGCAGCCTCTTTCTTGGTTTAGTTCAGAAGCATCAGACAGTTCAACCTGGGGAAGACTGCAGCTTGGAGTAGCAGAGGACATTGATGCACCAGACTGGGTACCTCCTTTCAGTAAGAAGAGGAAGAAAAAGAAAGTATTGAGTTACTCCTAAACAGGTCCTTCTTCCCAATTCACCAAGGGACAAAGTGTAACTTCTGTAGAGGCAAAAAATGGAGGTGGCAGGTGAGGGCCCAGGAGTGTTACCCTCATTTATGTTCCCACACATGGAAGGGAACAGCAGGAGCAAGAAGGAGATGTTCTGTCCTCACAAATAATTAAACAAGTTCAGTTCAGTTCGGTTCAGTCCCTCAGTCGTGTCCAACTCTTTGAGATCCCATGAATTGCAGCACACCAGGCCTCCCTGTCTATCGCCAACACCTGGAGTTCACTCAGACTCATGCCCATCGAGTCAGTGATGCCATCCAGCCATCTCATCCTCGNGTATACTAACACATATATATGGAATTTAGAAAGATGGTAATGTTAAACCTGTACATGAGACAGCAAAAGAGACACAGATGTGTAGAACGGAATTTTGGACTCTGTGGGAGAGGGAGAGGGTGGGATGATTTGGGAGAGTGGCACTGTAACATGTATGATATCATAAGTGTAATGAATCACCGGTCTAGGTTCGATGCAGGATGCAGGATGCTCGGGACTGATGCACGGGGATGATCCAGAGAGATGATGTGGGGTGGGAGGGGGGAGGTGGGGTCAGAATTGGGAGCTCATATACACTCATGGCTGATTCATGTCAGTGTATAGCAAAACTAATACAGTATTGTAAAGCAAAACAAACTAAAAAAAAAACAAAACCAAAAAACAAAAAACTGGACATGGAATAACACACTGGTTCCAAATTGGAAAAAAAAAAGAAAAGAAAAGAAAATACATCCTGGCAACTTACATTTCACAAAATGAGCAAACATACAAAATCTCCATACATGACACAGTCATTCTAGGTATCATACGTACCTTTCTATACACACTAAAACCTCGGTCTCCTGCAAAACCACAAATATTCAATGCAGATGAATTTTCAAATTCCCCCTAATACAAGGGCATGCACATGTGTGGTACAGGCATATTCATAAGTGTGTGCATACACTTCCTACTAACTAGAACCATCAGTAAACTGATCCCAGTGTGCCTGATTTTCCTTCAGATTCATGGTCAGAAAGGGACTCATCCTTTCTCCCCGAATCCCCTACACACAGAAGCAGATGGAAAAACTGCCTGTGTCTGTCAGCAGACATGTGCTCCCTTCCTGCGCGCAGTCCCATCTATAAATAAATGTAACATCACATTCTCTGGTCCCCTGGGGCTGGGGATTAGTTAGGAGCATAGGTTGGTAATCTCTAGATAAACAATTACTCACATCTCCCAAATTGGAAACCAGGTGTTCTTAGCCAGCTGGAAAAGTATGAAATGCTTCCTTCTTTGTCTTGAACAAATTAACTCTCTCTTTAAATACCCTTTAGCAGAAAAGTAGGAGATAAGAAGCAAATGTAAGGCTACTAATCTCTCTTTTATTTCATAAGAAAAATATCTCTCTCTTTTTTTTTTTTTTACTTTTTTTATTCCACAGAAAGTGCTAGTGAATATCTAAATCAGTCTAGAAATTCATGGAAGGGGAGAAAAAGTTGTAGTCACAGACATTCTAGCCTTAGACATGATTTTCCTCTTCCCCCAAGGCTAACTTTCTCCATCGGTGTAATGAAATTAACTCACACAAGAAATCTCTCGGCTTCATCCTATGTTTAATATGCTACTCAAGCTAGTATTTATTGTAAAAGAAATGTCAGACTGAACTTGGGTTCAAACTATAGCTTTGCTGCTTACTGGGCATCTTCAAGCAAAATAATTCATGTCACTAAACTCCCCAGTTCTCTTCTTCAAAATGCGGAACTAGTACACATCTCACACAATTACAGGAAGTGATCAATTAATAATACAATAATTGTAAAACACTCTGTAAAACATAATGAGTCTAAAAGCATTAGTTGTTTGTTGACCTGGGGGAATAGCAACTCATTTCCCACATTGGTAAAAGCTCAGAATTGTAGAGAATAAATGTAGGTGAAATGTTGTGTGTGGCACAGAAAATAAAAAGTGCTTCTATTCAGTCTTAGTCACTCAGTCAGGTCTGACTCTTTGCAACCTCATGGATAGCAGCATGGCAGTCTTCCCTGTCCTTCACTAACTCCCGGAGTTTGCTCAAACTTATGTCCACTTTCAGATAGTACACCTGGAAAGAAAATGGTTGAAATAAAGAAGTGGTGTCAAGGTAGCTTTTAGAATCCTAATCCTGTTACTCATCTTTAAGTCTCAGTATAAATATTATCTTTAGGAAACCTTTTGTAAGACTCATAAATGAGGTGTGATGGCTTCAGTTATTTCTCCAGTAGTACCATGTTTTTTCCCTACTGAAGCAATTAATCACATTTTCTCCTACACTTGATTTGCCTGTGCTTCCTGCAGTCTAGGAGCTTGATGAGATGTGAGTCTGAGTTTTTGTGGCTTGTTGCTTTAAGCCTAGCACCTGGCATAGGGTAGATGCTCGATAAACAATGGTTTCATGAATGAAAGGACGATCTCTGTCTAGTCATCTGTCTCTTGTTCAGTCACCCAGTCATGTCTGACTGTTTGCATNGTGAAATGTTGTGTGTGGCACAGAAAATAAAAAGTGCTTCTATTCAGTCTTAGTCACTCAGTCAGGTCTGACTCTTTGCAACCTCATGGATAGCAGCATGGCAGTCTTCCCTGTCCTTCACTAACTCCCGGAGTTTGCTCAAACTTATGTCCACTTTCAGATAGTACACCTGGAAAGAAAATGGTTGAAATAAAGAAGTGGTGTCAAGGTAGCTTTTAGAATCCTAATCCTGTTACTCATCTTTAAGTCTCAGTATAAATATTATCTTTAGGAAACCTTTTGTAAGACTCATAAATGAGGTGTGATGGCTTCAGTTATTTCTCCAGTAGTACCATGTTTTTTCCCTACTGAAGCAATTAATCACATTTTCTCCTACACTTGATTTGCCTGTGCTTCCTGCAGTCTAGGAGCTTGATGAGATGTGAGTCTGAGTTTTTGTGGCTTGTTGCTTTAAGCCTAGCACCTGGCATAGGGTAGATGCTCGATAAACAATGGTTTCATGAATGAAAGGACGATCTCTGTCTAGTCATCTGTCTCTTGTTCAGTCACCCAGTCATGTCTGACTGTTTGCATCCCCATGGACTGCAGCATGCCAGGCCTCCCTGTCCCTCACCATCTCCTAGAGTTTGCCCAAGTTCATGTCCATTGCATCAGTGATGCCATCCAGCCATCTCACCCTCTGATGCCCTCTTCTCTTTCTGCCCTCAATTTTTCCCAGCATCAAGGATTTTCCCAATGACTCAGCTGCTTGCATCAGATGACCAAAATACTGGAGATTCATCTTCAGCATCAGTCCTTCCAGTAAGTATTTAGGGTTGATTTCCCTTAAGATTGACTTGTTTGATCTCCTTGCTGTCCAAGGGACTTTCAGGAGTCTTCTCCAGCACCACAGTTCAAAAGCATCAAATCTTTGGCACTCTGCCTTCTTTATGTTCCAGCTCTCACAAATTTACACGACCACTAAGGAGACCACAGCCTTGACTACATGGACTTCTGTCAGCAGAGTAATGTCTTTGGTTTTCAACAAACTGCCTAGGTTTGTCATAGCTTTCCTGCCAAGAAGCAATTGTCTTTTGATTTCAAGGCCGCAGTCGCTATCTACAGTGACTTTAGAGCCGAAGAGGAGAAAATCTGTCACTACTTCCACCATTTCCTCGTCTATTTGCTGTGAAGTAATAAGGCCAGATGCCGTGATCTTAGTTTTCTTAATATTTAGTTTTAAGCTGGCTCTTTTACTCTCCTCCTTCATCCTCATCAAGAGGCTCTTTAGTTCCTCTTCGCTTTCTGCCATTAGAGTGGTATCATCCACATATCTGAGGTCGTTAATGTTTCTCCCGCCTATCTTGATTCCAGCTTGTAACTCATCCAATCTGGTGTTTCTCATGATGTACTCAGCATATAGGTTAAACAAACAAGATGACAGCAGACAGCCCTGTCTCACTCCTTTCTCTATCTCAAAGGAATCAATTGTTCCATACAGTGTTTTAACTGTTGCTTCTTGACCCACATACAGGTTTCTCAGGAGACAGGTAAGGTGTTCCGATACTCCCATCTTTTTAAGAGCTTTCTACAGTGTGTTAAGATCCATACAGTCAGAAGCTTTAGCGTAGTCAGCGAAACAGAGGTATATGTTTTTCTGGAATTCCCTTGTTTTCTCTATGATCCAGTGAATGTTGGCAATTTCACCTCCGGTTGCTCTGCCTTTTCTAAACCAAGCTTAGACATCTGGAAGTTCTTGGTTCACATAATGCTGAAGCCTAGCATGTAAGATTTTAAGCATGACCATGATGATCTCTGTCTAGAGATATGTCTCTTAGTACATAAATAATCTCTCTTCTTTGCTTCTTATCCTGGATCTACAGCCTTACCATCTTAACATAATTTCTTCCTAATGGGATGTGCTATTTCCAAACCAAACGGTTGGACCATATGTACTTCCCTGACTTGGGAATGTCTTTGCTGCCCAAGTGGTGAAGAGGTGACAAATATAACCAATCTGCTTTGGCAGAACTTGGATGAGACATCACTGTACTTGCTGAGCCTACAATACACACAATTCCAATGGGCTTTAGGACTTGTTTACATTAATTATAGAACATGCTTCTGTATAGGGAACAGGAGAGTTTGCACGGAGTGCAAGGGATCCCAAGAGTTGAAGCAGCTTTGAAAGATGTGATGTTATCATTGGTGCTATGCAAATTGAGTTTGGGTTGAAATACGAGTTCTGCTTGCCTGACTTAAAAGCACCTGGTGAAAACATCAGTGCTACTGTAAAATATGGTGACACGCTGGAGTTCATACATTATGCCGAGAGGCTTCCACTAAGACAGTGCAACACAAACAGTTCTCCTTTATTCTTTTATTCAGTGTTTGAGGGAGTTGCCGACCTAATAATAATTCTTAGGAAGAGGGAACCAGATGAGCACAAAACAACATTTTTGATGAAGAAAAATGTATATATGTTGGGGGAGGAAATTACTTGGCATTTTTTCAGCTCTTTCCACAGAAGGAGTGAGTGTGGAAAAACACACACTCGTTTATTGTCACAGCAGCAGAACAGCAGGGATTCCATACTGTCTGTTTTTCTAAGAAAGGAAAATGGAGCCACAGAAGAGTTTCTGAGAACTAATAGCAACATGGGATCAGGGGCCAGAATGTTGAGATGGGTCATCACTCTTAAGACTAGTAAGGTTCTAGGGGACAGCACCCTCTTCAAGGACATAATCATGTCCAATGTGATTGCCAAGACTTATGCTGGTTTTGTATAGAGTGGAATGAACTTGATTGTGATACTTAGCCTAAATAAACAGTTTCTAAATTTTGCAATTAATTAGTTCATAAATTAAAAAAAAAATTGAGCATGCATCACTAATACAGTAACTCTCCTGCATATGAATGAGTTCCATTCTGAGAGTGCATTTGTAAGTCCAACAAAGTTAGCCTGTTTACCCAACTAACACAACCGGCCGTATACCACTGCTTTTATGCATACTTCTGGACATCCCAAGTTTGACATAAAGATACCATGCTATTGCACTCTATTCAGTTCTGTACAGTAAGATACACAATGACACAAACACCTGTAGAGGAAGCATGCACATGACAATGTATGCCAGACACATGAACTAAGTTATGTGGTTGGCCATGCTAATTCACAAATTGAAGTTTCTCTGTCTCTCACTCACCTGCCATGAGGAAAATATAAACTCCATAAGGACAGAGACTCTGCTTTATTCTATACTGTATCTGAAGAGCCTAGAATAGTGCCTGGAGCATAGTGAGTGCTCAATAAATAATTGAAGAGTGAAATAATAAACATGAATAAATACATATATATTTATTTGTGAATTATATTCATGTTCTTAAACAAACCAAAGTATATTCATGTAGTGAAATATTATTCAAATTTTGATGCATATTGGAAAAGGGGGAAACTTCAAAGAGAGAGATATGAATATGAATAGTAGTTCCAGTGACAACTTTCACTCCCCAAATATTTCTATCTATGTCGCTTTTTCATTGTATATAAAAGTATTTTTATACCTCAGAGTGAATATGAATCACTAGGGAAGCATTGTTTAAATGAATATTTTTATCCAGACCTCCTTTCTCTCTTCTATCCAATCCTTGCCTTCAGTTCAGTCCAGTCACTCAGTAGTGTCTGACTTTTTGCAACCCCATGGACTACCGCATGCCAGGCTTCCCTGTCCATCACCAACACCCAAAGTTTACTCAAACTCATGTCCATTGAGTCGATCATGCCATCCAACCATCTCATCCTCTATCCTTCCCTTCTCATTTTGCCTTCAATCTTTCACAGAATCAGGGTCTTTCCAAATGAGTCAGGTCTTCGCATCAGGTGGCCAAAGTATTGGAGTTTCAGCTTCAGCATTAGTCCTTCCAATGAGTATACAAGACTGATTTCCTTTATGATTGACTGATTTGATCTCCTTGCAACCAAAGGGACCCTCAAGAGTCTTCTCCAACATCGCAGTTCAAAAGCATCAATTCTTCAGCACTCAGCTTTCTTTATAGTCCAACTCTCACATCCATGCATGACTACTGGAAAAAGCACAGCTTTGACTAGATGGACCTTTGTTGGCAAAGTAATGTCCCTGCTTTTTAATATGCTATCTAGGTTGGTCATAGCTTTTCTTCCAAGGAGCAAGCATCTTTTAATTTCATGGCTGTAGTCACCATCTGTAGTCCTTTTGGAGCCCAAGAAAATAAAGTCTGTCACTGTATCCATTGTTTCCCTGTCTGTTTGCCGTAAAGTGATGGAACTGTATGTCATGATCTTAGTTTTTTAAACGTTAAGTTTTAAGTCAACTTTTTCACTCTCCTCTTTCACTTTCTTCAAGAGGCTCTTTAGTACCTTTCACTTTCTGCCATAAAGGTAATGTCATCTGCATATCTGAGGTTAATGACATTTCTCCTGGCTTGATTACAGCTTGTGCTTCATCCAGCCAAGCATTTGTCATGATGTATTCTGCATATAATTTAAATAAGCAGGATGACAATACAGAGCCTTGACATATTCCTTTCCTGTTTTGGAACCAGTCTGTTGTTCCATGTCCAGTTCTAACTGTTGCTTCCTGACCTGTATACAGATTTCTCAGGTGGCTGGTCAGGTAGTCTGGTATTCCAATGTCTTGAAGAATTTTTCACAGTTTCTTGTGATCCACACAGTCAGAGGCTTTGGTGTAATCAATAAAGCAGAAGCAGATGTTTTTCTGGAACTCTCTTGCTTTTTTGAAGATTCAATCGATGTTGATAATTTGATCTCTGGTTCCTCTGCCTTTTCTAAAACCTGCTTGAACATCTGGAAGTTCATGGTTCATGTATGTTGAAGTCAGGCTTGGAGAATTTTGAGCATTACTTTACTAGCGTGTGAGATGAGTGCAATTGTGCAGTAGTTTGAGCATTCTTTGGCATTGCCTTTCTTCGGGATTGGAATGAAAACTGACCTTTTCCAGTCCTGTGGCCACTGCTGAGTTTTCCAAATTTGCTGACATATTGAGCGCAGCACTATCATAGCATCATCTGTTAGGATTTGAAATAGCTCAACTGGAATTCCATCACCTCCACTAGCTTTGTTCATAGTGATGCTTCTTAAGGCCCACTTGACTTTGAACTCCAGGATGTCTGGCTCTAGGTGAGTGATCACACTATCATGTTTATCTGGGTAATGAAGATCATTTTTGTATAGTTCTTCTGTGTATTTTTGCCACCGCTTCTTAATATCTTCTGCTTCTGTTAGGTCCACACCATTTCTGTCCTTTATTGAGCCCATCTTTGCATGAAATGTTCCCTTGGTATCTCTAATTTTCTTGAAGATATCTCTAGTCTTTCCCGTTCTGTTGTTTTCCTCTATTTCTTTGTATTGATCACTGAGGAAGGCTTTTCTTATTTCTTTTTGCTATTCTTTGGAACTCTGCCTTAAACTGTAACTCTAACTTTGCCTTTGATTCTGACTTAATAGGCAAGTCTTGGAAATTGCATTTTTACAAGTCCAGGGAAATTATTTTCTAGATATAATACTTGGAATTGCACTTTATGAAGCATGCTATAGAGAAAGCATTGACTACAGTGGGTTCAATTATCTCCAGGTCCAAGCTTCTGGAATGAGCCAGTTCCACCTTCCACAGTGATGAAGTTCTTTGGAGCCTAGCTTTACAAATAGGAAAATACACACACACACACACACACACACACACACACACACACACACACCCCATAATTCCCACAGTGCTTGGTACTCTAAAGTTCATATATAATTAGAGTCACCACATGCAAAATATAAGATCCCTGCTGGTCCAGGTTTGATGCATGAGACAGGGTGTTCAGGGCTGGTGCACTGGGATGACCCTGGGGGATGGGATGGGGAGGGAGGTGGGAGGGGGTTCTGAATGGGGAACACGTGTGCGCCCATGGCTAATTCATGTCGATGTATGGCAAAAACCACTACAATACTGTAAATTAATTAGCCTCCAATGAAAATAAATTAGTTAATTTTTTCAAAAAAATTAAAAAAAAAATCCAATATCCCATGCCTGGGCCAGGTTAGGTCCTGGACATCTCTCTCAGGACCATGGACAGCTCCCGGAAGCTTCTCAGCTGGCCAACTCCAGAGCCTCCTAAGCATCATTCTCAGTTGTCTGCTGCCCCCTATGTGGGAGTGCAGAGCAGTACAGATGACTATAAGATGCTGGAGCTGGGTTTCTCCTCTCCAAGGCCTCAATAACACTTGCACTGTACACTGCAGTGCTCTCAATTTCCATGCCTACCTTTGTTTCTTCTCTAGTTCTTTCTTCTCCAGAATATTTGTGAAACTGACCAGCAGCTCACATCAACATCAAATAATTCATGGCCACATATAATGTCATAAAGTGAAAATGAAAGTTGCTCAGTCTTGTCCAGCTCTTTACAATCCATGGACTATACAATCCATGGAATTCTCTAGGCCATAATACTGGAGTGGGTAACCACTCCTTTCTCCAGGGGAATCTTCCAAACCCAGGGATTGAACCCAGGTCTCCCACATTACAGGTGGATTCTTTACCAGGTGAGCCACCAGTGAAGTTCAACAATACTGGAGTGGGCAACCTATCACTTCTCCAGCAGATATTCCTGACCCAGGAACTGAACTGGGGACCCATTATTGCAGGCGATTCTTTACCATCTGAGCTACTAGGGAAGCCCATTGTCATAAAACGAATCAAGAAATGTGGGATTGAGAGAATAACCCCTCAGGTGGGGGAAACTGACAGATCAAGCATATGGTGCCAAAAAATCACGTGTGCATTCTCAGCTGTGTCCAGCTCTTTGCAACCCCGTGGACAATAGACCACCAGGCTCCTCTGTCCATAGGATTATCCTGGCAAGAATACTGGAGTGGGTTGCCATTTCCTTGCACAAGGGATCTTCCCAACCCAGGGATCAAACCTGTGTCTCCTGCATTGACAGGAGGATTTTTTTTTTTTTTTTTTTACCACTTGAGCCACCTGGGGAGCCCAAAACTATTCTGCTATCATATATTAAATTTCTACTGTACACCTGATGCCTGACACTGTGAAGGATCAACCAAATTAAGTATCTTTTTCATATTTAAAATTGTTATATCATTTTAGATTTACAGAAAAGTTACAAAAATAACATTAAGTGCTTACATTACTAATGCTAACAACTTAACCATAGGTCAATTATCAAGGTCAAGAAATGAACATTAAACACTATTCAAATCTGACTAGCTTTCCCTGAATGTCCCTTACTTGTTCTAGAGTCTAATCTAGAGTCCCACATTCCATGTATTAGTTAATAGTCATATTTCATTACCTTTGATTTGGTCACAGTTCCTCATTTTCTCCTTGTTTTTCATGACTTTGATACTTTTAATGGGTTTTGATCAGTTATCTTATAGACTATCTCTCAGTTTAGGTTTGTCTGGAATTTTCTCATGATTAGTCTGAGGTCATTCACACTCAACATTCAAAAAAACTAAGATCATGGCATCTGGTCCCATCCCTTCATGGCAAATAGATAAGGAAACAATAGAAACAGTGAGAGACTTTATTTTCTTGGGCTCTAAAATCACTGCAGATGGTGAGTACAGCCATGAAATTAGAGACACTTTCTCCTTGGAAGAAAAGCTATGACCAACCTAGACAGCATATTAAAAATCAGAGACATTATTTCGCCAACAAAAGTCCATATAGACAAAGCTATGTTTTTTCCACTAATCATGTGTGGATGTGAGAGTTGGACTATAAAGAAAGCTAAGTGCCAAAGAATTGATACTTTTGAACTGTGGTGTGGAGACAACTCTTGAGAGTCCCTTGGACTGCAGTGAGATCCAACAGTCCATCCTAAAGAAGATCAGTCCTGGGTGTTCATTGGAAAGACTGATGTTGAAGCTGAAACTCTAATACTTTGGCCATCTGTTGAAGAGCTGACCCATTTGAAAAGACCCTGATGCTGGGAAAGATTGATGGCAGGAGGACAAAGGGATGACAGAGGATGAGGTGGTTAGATGGCATTAGCAACTCTATGGACATGAGTTTGAACAAGCTCTGGGAGATGGTGAAGGACAGGGAAGCCTGGCATGCTGCAGTCTGTGGGGTTGCAAAGAGTCTGACATGACTGAACTGAACTGAATTTGAGGTCTGTGGCTTTGCTTAAGTTCTATAAGTGGCCAGATTTGGGAAATACAAGCACACATATCGATACACATCTCATTCATTTGTCTTTATATATTTTAGAAACATAAATTCACACAGATATATCCAATTTTAATCCAATGGCACTAAGCTCATTCTAGCTTTTCTCCATTCCTTATTCTTAACTTCTTTCTCTGCAAAGATAACTTGCTCTCATTATCTACAATTTATTCACATGTTTGTGCAACAAGAATATATATACAGTAAGAAAATACAATGCATATACTATGAGAATATAGTATTTATGCACAGTTCTCTTTGTCATTAATCTTAAAGACTTTGTTTAAAAAAGAAAAACTGCTTTCCAAATGGTATCTTTGTTGTCAATTTATGGGGAAGGTGTGTATGTTTTTGAGTGTATTTTACTCAGTTCAGTTCAATTCAGCTCAGTCATTCAATTGTGTCCGACTCTGCAATCCCATGGACTGCAGCACACCAGGCCTCCCCATCCATCACCAACTTCCAGAGTTTACCCAACTCATATCCATTGAGTCAGTGATGCCATTCAGCCATCGCATCCTCTGTCATCCCTTTCTCCTCCTGCCCTCAATGTTTCCCAGCATCAGATCTTTTCAAATGAGTCAGCTCTTCGACAGGTGGCCAAAGTATTGGAGTTTCAACTTCAACATCAAGCCTTCCAATGAACACCCAGGAATAATCTCCTTTAGGATGGACTGGTTGGATCTCCTTGCAGTCCAAGGGNGCCTTTTCATATGTTCATGGGGTTCTTAAGGCAAGAATACTGAAGTGGTTTGCCATTCCCTTCTCCAGTGGACCACATTCTGTCAGACTTCTCCACTGTGACCCGCCCATCTTGGGTTGCCCCACAGGCATGGCTTGGTTTCATTGAGTTAGACAAGGCTGTGGTCCTAACCTCTCTTAGTCTTCCCTTGTAGGCCTTTCTCCCCCCATTTTAAAATCAAACTCTAGGAACATGTGTGGCACAGAAATCTTTCTTAATAAGGAGGATGTAGAGACAAATATATCACACTTGGAAGTGTTCAGTCCAGTTCAGTTCAGTCACTCAGTCGTCTCCAACTCTTTGTGATGCAATGAACCTCAGCACACCAGGCCTCCCTGTCCATCACCAACTCCCGGAGTCCACCCAAACTCATGTCCATTGACTCAGTGATGCCATCCAACCATTTCATCCCCTTCTTCTCCAGCCCTCAACCTTTCCCAGCATCAAGGTCTTTTCAAATGAGTCAGCTCTTCGCATCAGGTGGCCAAAGTATTGGCGTTTCAGCTTCAACCTCAGTCCTACCAATGAACACCCAGGACTGATCTCCTTCAGAATGGACTGGGTGGATCTCCTAGCAGTCCAAGGGCTCTCAAGAGTCTTCTCCAACACCACAGTTCAAAAGCATCAATTCTTCAGTGCTCAGCTTTCTTTATAGTCTAACTCTCACATCCATACATGACTACAGGCAAAACCATAACCTTGACTAGACGGACCTTTGTTGACAAAGTAATGTCTCTGCTTTTTAATATGCTGAGTAGATTGGTCATAATTTTGCTGCCAAGGAGTAAGCATCTTCTAATTTCATGGCTGCAGTCACCATCTGCAGTGATTTTGGAGCCCTGAAAAATTAAATCTGCCACTGTTTCACCATCTGTTTGCCATGATGTGATGGGACCAGCTGCCGTGATCTTAGTTTTCTGAATGCTGAGCTTTAGGCCAACTTTTTCACTCTGCTTTTCACTTTCATCAAGAGGCTCTTTAGTTCTTCACTTTCTGCCATAAGGGTGGTGTCATCTGCATATCTGAGGTTATTGATATTTCTCCCGGCAATCTTGATTCCAGCTTGTGCTTCATCCAGTCCAGCATTTCTCATGATGTACTCTGAATATAAGTTAAATAAGCAGGGGGACAATATGCAGCCTTGACGTACTCCTTTCCCTACTTGGAACTAGTCTGCTGTTCCATTTCCAGTTCTAACTGTTGCTTCCTGACCCGCATACAGATTTCTCAAGAGGCAGGTCAGGTGGTCTGGTATTCCCATATCTTTCAGAATTTTCCACAGTTTCTTGTGATCCACACAGTCAAAGGCTTTGGCATAGTCAAGAAAGCAGAAATAGATGTTTTTCAGGAACTCTCTTGCTTTTTCCATGATCCAGCAGATGTTGGCAATTTGATCTCTGGTTCCTCTGCCTTTTCTAAATCCAGCTTGAACATCAGGAAGTTCATGGTTCATGTATTGCTGAAGCCTGGCTTGGATAATTTTGAGAATTACTTTACTAGCATGTGACATGAGTGGAACTGTGTGGTAGTTCGAGCATTCTTTGGTGTATCCCTTCTTTGGAACTGGAATGAAGACTGACCTTTTCCAGTCCTGTGGCCACTGCTGAGTTTTCCAAATTTGCTGGCATATTGAGTGCAGCACTTTCACAACATCATCTTTCACGATTTGGAATAGCTCATCTGGAATCCTAGCACCTCAACTAGCTTTGTTTGTAGTGATGCTTCCTAAGGCCCACTTGACTTCATAGTCCAAAATGTCTGGCTCTAGGTGAGTTATCACATCATCGTGATTATCTGGGTCGTGAAGATCTTTTTTGTACAGTTCTTCTGGGTATTCTTGCCACTTCTTCTTAATATCTTCTGCTTCTGTTAGGTCCAGACCATTTCTGTCCTTTATTGAGCCCATCTTTGCATGAAATGTTCCCTTGGTATCTCTAATTTTCTTGAAGAGATCTCTAGCCTTTCCCATTCTGTTGTTTTCCTCTATTTCTTTGCATTGATCGCTGAGGAAGGCTTTCTTATCCCTCCTTGCTATTCTTTGGAACTCTGCATTCAAATGGTTATGTTTTTCCTTTTCACCTTTGCTTTTGGCTTCTCTTCTTTTCACAGCTATTTGTAAGGCCTCCCCAGACAGCCATTTTGCTTTTTTGCATTTCTTTTTTTGTGGATGGTCTTGATCCCTGTCTCCTGTACAATGTCACAAACCTCTGTCCATAGTTCTTCAGACATTCTATCAGACCTCGTCCCCTAAATCTATTTCTCACTTCCACCGTATACTCGTAAGTGATTTGATTTAGGTCATACCTGAATGGTCTATTCGTTTTCCCCACTTTCTTNTCTTGCTATTCTTTGGAACTTTGCATTCAGATGCTTATATCTTTCCTTTTCTCCTTTGCTTTTCGCTTCTGTTCCTTTCATAGCTATTTGTAAGGACTCCTCAGACAGCCATTTTGCTTTTTTGCATTTCTTGGGGATAGTCTTGATCCCTGTCTCCTGTACAATGTCATGAACCTCCATCTATAGTTCATCAGGTCTAGTTCATCATATCAGATCTAGGCCCTTAAATCTATTTCTCACTCCCACTGTATAATCGTAGGGATTTGATTTAGGTCATACCTGAATGGTCTAGTGGTTTCGCTACTTTCTTCAATTTAAGTCTGAATTTGGCAATAAGGAATTCATGATCTGAACCACAGTCAGCTCCCAGTCTCATTTTTGCTGACTGTATAGAGCTTCTCCTTCTTTGGCTAGGATATAATCAGNTCATCATATCAGATCTAGGCCCTTAAATCTATTTCTCACTCCCACTGTATAATCGTAGGGATTTGATTTAGGTCATACCTGAATGGTCTAGTGGTTTCGCTACTTTCTTCAATTTAAGTCTGAATTTGGCAATAAGGAATTCATGATCTGAACCACAGTCAGCTCCCAGTCTCATTTTTGCTGACTGTATAGAGCTTCTCCTTCTTTGGCTAGGATATAATCAGTCTGATTTCAGTGTTGACGATCTGGTGATGTCCATGTGTAGAGTCTTCTCTTGTGTTGTTGGAAGAGGGTGTTTGCTATGATTAGTGCATTCTCTTGGCAAAACTCTATTAGCCTTTGGCGGGCTTCATTCCATATTCCAAGGCCAAATTTGCCTGTTACTCCAAGTGTTTCTTGACTTCCTACTTTTGCATTCCAGTCCCTTATAATGCAAAGGCCATCTTTTTTGGGTGTTAATTCTAAAAGGTCTTGTAGGTCTTCATAGAACCATTCAACTTCAGCTTCTTCAGTGTTACTGGTTGGGGCATAGGCTTGGGTTACCGTGATATTGAATGGTTTGCCTTGGAAAGGAACAAAGATCATTCTGTGGTTTTTGAGATTGCATCCAAGTACTGCATTTTGGACTCTTGTTGACTATGATGGCTACTCCATTTCTTCAAAGGAATTCTTGCCCACAGTAGTGGATATAATGGTCATCTGAGTTAAATTCACCCATTCCAGTCCATTTTAGTTTGCTGATTCCTAAAATGTCGATGTTCACGCTTGCCGTCTCCTGTGTGACCACTTCCAATTTGCCTTGATTTATAGACCTAACATTCCAAGTTCCTGTGCAGTATTGCTCTTTACTGCACCGGACCTTGCTTCTATCACCAGTTTTACTCAGTACCCTCCATGCGTTAAATGTTCCTGCTAGTTCCATTTCCCTAGTGTAAACTGAAAATAAGCCAGTATAAATAGTTACTAATATGCAAGATGACTATAATAGGTGTAGGAAGAGCATGAAGGCATTCTGTCTCAGATATCAGTTCTCAGGTATCTGTACTCAGACCTGCTCTACAGTGCTCAGGATCAATTGCTTGTCACTTTTGCATAGGCAAGAGCCAAACCTTCTCTGACCACTGTTTTCCGACGTCTGTGCTTCCACAGACATCTGTGACTGCCTCTGTCGCAACATTTACTAGAAACTATCTTTTTACTATTCTGTCTCTATCTCTATCCTCCCAAGACCCTAAGTCTTTGAAAATAAGAGCTTGTATCTCTATCCCTACTGAGACTGAACAACGACAAGAAGTCCAGATGCAGAATCCATAGCTTTGACCATCAGAGTGTGGTGTGAAAATCCTGTGTTTTACATCGGTACAGTTATTAATAATATATATGGACTTCCCTGATGGCTCAGCAGGAAAGAATCCTCCTGCAATGCAGGAGACACAGGTTCAGTCCCTGATTCAGGAAGATCCCCTGGAGAAGAAAATGGCAACCCACTCTAGTACACTTACCTGGAAAATCCCATAGACAGAGGACCTTGATGGGCTACAGTCTATGGGGTTGCAAAAGAGGTGGACATGACTCAGCAACTAAACAACAAAAGTTAACAGATATGAGTATATGAGTAAGGATGTGTGTGTATGTGTTTCTGTGTGTGTGTGTGTGTGTGTGTGTGTGTGTGTGTGTGTTTCTGTTTGGCAGTGATGTGGTGGAGTCCCTAAGACTTAATCAGAAGCACTGTGAATTTATAATCTTTGTTTACCCTGAGGAAGATGAATGGGGAAGAGGCAGCTGGGCTAGAGCACTGCATCTTGAAGCCAGCTTGATGAAGCTGAAGCCATAAATCTGCCTTCTGGTAGCAAAGCCTTCTTCCTAGGGAGCCTGCAAGTGATGAGCAGAGGAGAAGGGTGCTGTCATCCAGATTATGGTCATAACGGGACCTTCTCTGGGAGCCTGGGCAGCTGAGAGGCAGAGTAGTGTATGACAGGAATAGTCCTCTATTCTCTTCTCAGGCATAGCAGGAGGGGACAACCAGGGACTAACCCCTAAAGCTCCAAGGGATAAGCTTTGGAAACAGGGAAACTGAGGTCTCAATCAGGGCTCTTCCTCTTATCAACTTTGTGACCATGGGGGAGTCATTTAATGTCTCCAGCCTATCCCACTAACATGGGTCTTCCCCCATGTGAAAACTGGATGATAATAATATCTCCCTCAGGAAGTTGTCAGGGTGATTTAGTAACATAGTGTTTCATAAAATACTAGCTTGGAGGCTGGCATCTGGTAATGTCCAGTGTTTGTTGGAGACAAACTCTTTCTCTTTTACTGATGGTAGTGAGACTAATGTTAGTCAGTGTTTTTCCTATAATCAGACCCCAAGCACATTCGGCAAGAAACGAAGTCAAAAGTAAATCCCTCCCCAGGTGTCAGATGTGGTGAAGCCAGTGGGCTATGTACATGGACTTTGGCCAAAGCTACCTGTCTTCTCAGTCGAGCCCCACCACTCACCTGTTTTCTGGCTTGCAACAAGCTTAGTAAGGTCCTGAAGCCTTAGCTTCCTCATCTGTGAAATGGGTGATAATAGCAGTGCTCCACTGTGGGGTAGTTATGAGAGCTTGCCAGGCTAGTGCACTTCATGGACTTGACAGAGTCCCTGGCACATAGTAAACTCTTGGTGCTCATTACCTCTGGTCCTCATGGTACATGATATGAGATACATTGATTGAGAATATGGGCTCTGGAACCAAACTCAGTAAACTCAAAACCTTCTGTGAGTTCCCGGTTCACAGTAGGCAGCCTTGAAAAGCAGCTCAGTCTTCCTGGTTTCAGCCTGTCTACCTGTAATATGGTGATAACAGTGTACCCATCATGGATGTTGCTGTGAAGATGAGCTGAGTTGGTACATGAAAAACATTCAGAATACTATCTGGCTAAAATAAGGGCTCAGGAACCATTACATTGTTTTAATTTCTAAAAAAAAAAAAAAAAAGGATCTATTCTGGGGGCACAAAGGGACCCAAATTGTCTACTATTTTGTGTCTCCATGGACTGTAGCTTGCCAGGTTCCTCTGTCCTTGGGGTTTCTCAGGTCACAAGATGACAGCATATATACACAAAACGCATTCTATCAGGGACATGAGCAGAAACAATCAAATAAAACTCCAGTAAAATACCTAGAAGAAAGGAATTAAAAAACAAGCAGAGGTTACCGATTGGGCAAGAAATGAAGTTGGATCATGGTTTCTAAGCTCTATTAAATGGAGGAAAATACAAACAGTTGTCTTTATAAGAGGTTCTCAAAATTTTATATAGATACAATTTATGTATTTAAAATTATATATTTTATAGAAGTGAGCACATTTATATTTTGACTATATGAAATATGGAAATGTAGCAAAATGTTAAAGAACTCTCAATGCATAATATCCAAGGAACTGAACCCGGTCTATAGTTAAGGGAAGCAATGTGGTATATAACAGATGTTCACTAATGATTTATTGAGTGAATGAATGAATATGGGGGTATAACGCAAAATAATGAATTAATTTAATACCTGACCAAAAAAGCATGGGAACCACTGTATACAGAATTATTTCCAATTCCCAGTTTAAGAATCCAAACTCTCCCCATTTCAATCCCATCTCCCTTCGCTTTCTTTGCTTCTCCATCCATCCTCCATCTACTTGTGATTTCATCTCATTTTCCAAACATAAATTGCCATGCTTCTCTCTTTGTTTGAGATATTCTTCCTTCTGTCCTCATTCATCCCCAACTTTTCCTTTCAAGCCCTATTTAAACGACTCATTCTCTATGAAGTCTTTCCTAACTCCCCCAGTGGCCTCTTTCTTCCCTGCCTCTATATCATCTTGTACAAAGTTTTATTATAGCTCTGATCATAGTGTATTGTAATAATCCATTTTGAGTCTGTCTTCCCATTCTCTGTTCAACTGTGATAGGACAGTGCTAGGCAAAGAGTGAACCCTTAACTTCTTTTTGTGAAAAAAAAAAAATGAACAAAATAATGAATGGAGGGATATATGAGTGAATATTTTCAACTACTGGATGGACTCCTGTCCTTCTCTTCACTTCCCTTCTAGCAGAGACCTCTTTTTTCCTCTGACTGTCCCTGAGGGACTTACTGAACTATTTTTTCACCTTTATTTTTTAAGTTTTTTTCAAAGTGGACCACTTTTTTTTAAAGTCTTTATTGCATTTGTTACAATATTGCTTCTGTTTTATGGTTTGGCTTTGGGGCCACAAGGCATGTGGGATCTTAGCTCCCAACCAGGGATCAAACTCACACCCCCTGCATTAGAAGGCAAAGTCTTAACTACTGGATCACCAAGGAAGTCCCTCTTTCACCTTTCTTAATCTTCCATCTTTGCATACCTTGCTTTTTTCTTTTCTTTTTATACTTTCTTATATCTTTCTCAGCACTCTCAACATCTTCCATTCTGTATCCATACCTGGTCTTTTGACCTACCAGTTATTTCCCAAGTGTCTTTTTTTTTTTTTTTAATCCAGGTCTCTGGCAGACATTGATCTCAAAAGTCTTCTATATCACCAATTTGGCTCTTTACTACTCAGCATTCAAAATTCTTGGTGGTGAATTCATCATCACCTCCAGCAAGTTTTGTACAGCCAACTCAGAGTCTTTTAAAGAGCCTTCCAGGATTCAAGCCAAGCTGCACCAGGGCACCCTGAACCTCCACATCCTTGCTCTACATTAATTTCCACTTTATGCCCTTGGATTTTGCCTGGAAATCTTCCCACTTCTCTGGCTCCACTTCCAGTCTGCTTGCTGTAACACAAGGAGTTTTGTGTCAAACTCACAATTAACAAACTACTATATTTAAGCTAAAGTAAGAAGTGAAATTGTTGGTTGTTCAGTCGAGTCTGACTCTTTATGATCCCATGGACTGCAGCCCACCAGGCAACTCTGCTCATGGGATTCTCAAGGCAAAAATATTGGAGGGAGTAGCCATTCTCTTCTCCAAGGGATCATCTGGACCCAGGGATTGAACTTGGGTCTTTTGTATAGCAGGCATATTCTTTACTGGCTGAGCCACCAGGGAAGCCCTGTACTGAAGCCAATCTCAGCCTAATTAATGGCTGCTTGAGCCATCAGTGCTCATGAAGCAGGGCTGTCCCTACTCAGGCAGCTCTGCTCCTTCTAGACTCAATTGTGTCAGAACAAGGAGGTGGCATGCATCCTGCCTCCATCAGAGCCCAGGGATTTCTTAGTTCAGTTGCAGGGGATTGAACACAGAGATGAATTTGCATTTTCCAGCCTTCTAGAACTCTTGGGAAGGCTGTCCTGTGGACTCAGTTCCAACATCCCTCCCCCCCCACCTCACTTAGAGATGGTTTCAGGAGCCTCCAGTATGCAGTGAATATTTGTCAGGCAAATCTGCTTGTTGTTGTTCAGTCACCAAGTCATGTCCAACTCTTCAGGACTCCATGGACCACAGCACTCCAGTTTTCCCTGTCCCTCACCATCTCCTGGCGTTTGTCCAAGTTCATGTCTGTTGAATCAGTGATGCCATCCAACCATCTCATCCTCTGTCACCCTCTTCTCCTTCTGCCTCAGTCTTTCCCAGCATCAGGTCTTTTCCAATGAGTCAGCTCTTTGCATCAGATGGCCTTCAGCTTCAGCATCAGTCCTTCCAAAGAGTATTCAGGGTTGATTTCCTTTAAGATTGACTGGTTGATCTCCTTGCTTTCCAAGGAACTCTCAAGAGTCTTCTTCATCACCACAATTTAAAAATGTCAATTCTTTGGTGCTCAGTCTTCTTTATGGTCCAACTGTCACATCAGTACATGACCGCTGGATAGACTGTAGCCTTGACTGCTTACATTTAGTCAAACTGACATTTTTTTCTGGTGAAAACATTTCAAAACTTGTCTGTTCATTTCCTTTGATGATTAAGGTAATATTAGCATATAATATTTAAAATTATATAGAATTAAAATTTCCCTTTAATAAAATGCAGCGTATTCTGATCACAGAAGAGTTTAGAAATATGGAAGTTAATAAAAGGAAATACCCCCCATGCTTCTAAAGGCAACCTCTTGAATACTTTTGATACATCTCTGTAGTCTTTTTCTATTTTCATTCTCAATGTTTGCATAGTTTCAATAGTTTTATGAATGCAATTTTGAATCTCAATTTAAAAATTAATATAATTAATACTTCTTAAGATTTTCTTTCCCCTGGAGTGGAGAATGGCAACCTACTCCAGTATTTTTGCCTGGAGGACACCATGAACAGAGGATCCTGAAGGGCTACAGTCCACGGGGTAGCAAAGAATCAGATATGACTAAAGAGACTTAGCGCAGCACACATGCAAGAGTTTCTTTTGCTTGCATGGGTATAAGTAAGTGTCTGGAATACAACAAAATAATAATAGCTCATTTTGAATATTTACCTTTGTCCATAGTACATATTTCTATGTTATATGTATTTTCCAAACTAGAATCTGTGCACTAATCTTACAAGGTAGATGCTATTATAAACACTTATCCACTCAGGACAGTGGGCCTCAGAGAAATGAAAGAACCCATCCAAATTCACAGGGTTAGGAAGTAGCAGAGATATTGTTTGAATTCTGGTCTTCTACATCCCAAAACCTGCTCTCTTAACCATTAAGCACACTGCAGCTCCAAAACACATTGACCAGTTTTCTCTACACTAGTGGTCTTTGCACATATTCATGGGAGGGAGAAACCTATTTAGATTTTAATAGATAAAGATCTAGTTAGAGTTCAAGCATTTGGGGGATTCATTTTTTTCTTAGCAGGTTGTTGTTCAGTTGATAAGATATGTCTGACTCTTTGTGACTTCATGGACTGCAGCATGGCAGGCTCCCTGTCCTTCACTGTTTCCCAGCATTTGCTCAAACTCATGTCCTTGAGTCGATAATGGCATCCAGCCATCGCATCCAGTGTCATCCCTTCTCCTGCTCTCATCTTTTCCAGCATCAGGGTCTTCAGTTCAGTTCAGTTCGGTTGCTCAGTCATGTCCAACTCTTTGCAACTCTATGAATCACAGCACGCCAGGCCTCCCTGTCCATCACCAACTCCTGGAGTTCACTCAGACTCACGTCCATCAAGTCAGTGATGCCATCCAGCCATCTCATCCTCTGTTGTCCCCTTCTCCTCCTGCCCCCAATCCCTCCCACCATCAGAGTCTTTTCCAATGAGTCAACTCTTCACATTAGGAGGTGGTTTATAGTAAACCATGTGATAGATAAGGCAGAAACAAAACAGAATAGGAGCTGTAGAGATTTCTCTTTGTCATCAACTTAAACCTCACTCGAAAGTTCACATTATCCTTTCCCTGATTTTCTTATCATGATAACATGATCCTGTTGCTATTGATATAACAAGGGCTTGGAGCATGCCAATTTAATTTGAATGCTAACTGTGCCACTTGCTGCGTCTGTGGCCTTGAATCAGTTCCATACACTTTTAGTTTTCTCATCCACAGAACAGAAATAATAGTGCCTATCCTACAAAGATAATTGCTTTGAGTCTTAAATGAGGATTAAAAGGTCAACAAATATAAAGCCTCTCAGAGTGTCCCTGATAATTAGTAGAGTACTTTTAATGGTAGATACTTCTTTATGTAGGATTCAACACATTTAGGGTTTTTAGCTTTCCTGATAGCATGTATTATCATCCATTTTGTTGTAAATTTTGTTTTTACTAAGAATGAGTCCTTGAGCTAACTCAGAAAGATGCCAAGATTAAAACTGTACTCATCTTTGGATTTTTCTCTATCTCTTCTGAGTGGTCCAGACACTCCTGTCTAAAAGGAGGGGGGTGGAAGAGAAAATAAGACACAGGCTACTGCTAAATGCTCCAGCTCCAAGCAGCTTAATGGACCAGGAGAAGCAGGCGCTTGGCCAGACCAATGTCCCTCCACACAGTAGTGGTTCTGGGTTGTGGCATGAGGATTCCCATTGATTTCATTATTTGTATTAACCACAAATATACTCAGTGGCTTACCCAAGAAGAGTCTAGAAAGGTCTAGAAAGGTTATAAATCCGTTCGTGTGTGTGTGTGTATGTGTGTGTTTGAGCTCAGTGACTGTCATGTCCAACTCTTGCGACCCCATGGACAGTAGCACGCTTTGTCCTTGGAATTTTCCAGGCAAGAATACTGGAGTGGGTTGCCTTTTCCTTTTCCAAGGGATCTTCCTGACCCAAGGATCAAACCCGTGTCTCCAGAGTCTCCTGCATTGGCAGGCAGATCCTTTACCACTGAGCCACATGGGAAGCCTATAACTCCCTTTACACAAGGTTCAAATTCTCCTCCCAAGTTCCTTCTTTGCTGAGCAAATTTTCAAATTTGTTCAAATACTTGCCAAATACTTCAAAAACTTGAAAAACACTTCTCTCGGCCTGCCTCCAAAATGGAGCTGTGTAGAACTTTGGTTGCTTGTCTGTAGTTATGATTTATTTCATTAGCATATGGATTGGCTCTTTATTTCAAGATCATCACCACAGGGTGGCTTTATCACAAGGATACAACTTTATTATACCTGCACCTTCAGCTCTAGTCAGACAAATTTTTTATGCACATACAGCGGATCTCATTTTTATGATGACAAGAGTGTAAACATATAGCAGTTTATTTATTTTCTGAGGATCCATTTACCTATATACTCTTTTTTGCATTTTATCCCTGTATTTTATTCTACTTCCATTAACTAATACTAATAATTTTTCTTCATCTGATATAAAACATTCCCTTGTGATCAATGCTGCTTAATTAGCAGAGTTCACCATGTAATCCAGTAGACACACATAAAATCAAATATGGAAAACATCGGGGGAAACGATCTTACATCTGAACAGTGCACACCCTGAGGAGTGGTAACTGGAAGGAGAGTAGTTAATTCTGCTTAGAGCAATCAGGAAAGCCTTTCAGGGAAGTAAAAGTTGGATTGTGTCTTTAAGACTCAGTACAAGACATCCAGACATCTCTCTGAACAAATCAACAAAAAAGAACTGAGAGGTTAGTATGAGGCCAGACATGTGCAAAGACAGTGGAGGCCTGAACCGTGATAGACCAAGTAAATATTAGATTCTTCAGCATGGCTAGAGCATAGGGAGTGTAGGGCTGAAAGTGGAGGATAATGATGGAAAATAGGTTTGAAGCCTGAGCACAAAAGGCTGTAGGTCTCTATAGGGTTTCAAACTGTAGGTGACTGGGAGCCATTAAGTAATAAGCAAGTAAATAAAAAAAATCTGTAATTAAAATAGCAATCACTTAGTGAGCCCAAAATAAAGTGCCAGACTCTGTGCTAATTTCATGTAATTTCACTGTTAGAGATGAAAGGGAATTAAGTGAGATTAAATAACAATATCAGATGGTATTACAGTTAGTGACCCAGGAGGGCCTGGATGCTGCCTAGGAAGTCATACCGACTCTACCAAGAAGCTCTAATATAGATAGTAAAATACGCACAATTTAAATCCAGCCCTGTCACACTAAGCCTGCACTTCTAGTCACATTTGAGAGTGATTGGTAGTGACTGGGTGGGGAAAACCTTGGAGGAAGTAAAAAAGCAAGCAGAATGTTATTTCATGAGTCAAGGTAAGGAGAAACTAAATTAAAGAAGTGGCCCTGGGGATGAAGAGAGAGAAACAGATTGGAGCGGTATTTAGGGGATAGAATAAACAAGACTTATTCACTGAAATCAAAAAGTGAGCAAGAGAGAAAACGACTGGGCTGCAGACTCTGAGATCTCAGGGATAGAGGGCAGTTTGGAGAGCACTCCAGCCCTCTTCCAGCTGTCCTCCCATCCAGAACCTCAGCATACCACATCTTGAAACCTTCTGAAACTGCCCCCGAATGCCAGGACTCCCACTGCCTCCTGTCTTCCTCCTGTAACTACTGCAAACACAGAAGTGATTTAACTGTACCCTCTCAAGCTTTTCATCACCTTTGTTTGCAGTTAGCTCTTCATTGTTCTGCACTAATTGTTCTTCTGGACACAGCTTATGCTCAGCCAGCTCCAGCTCAACACAGAGCCAACTTCTCCTGAACTCTTATGTTCCTGGTTGTAGAGTGATGGTGAATTGATCTTTACTTTGAATCTCCAGTGCCTGGCAGAGTATCTGGCACATAGAAGGCAAATGAATAAACCAATACTTGACTTTTCTCAGAGCTTCCCTGGTGGCTCAGAGGTTAAAGCATCGGCCTACAATGTGGGAGACCTGGGTTCCATCCCTCGATCGGGAAGATCCCCTGGAGAAGGAAATGGTAACCCACTCCAGTATTCTTGCCTGGAAAATCCCATGGACGGAGAAGCCTTGTAGGCTGCAGTCCATGGGGTCGCAAAGAGTTGGACATGACTGAGCAACTTCACTTCACTTTCTGAGCTTAAGTTTCCTTGTTCAAGAAGAGGATGGGAAGTCCTATCTTTGTGCATGGCTCTTTTGTCATTTTTTAAAGGTTTTTAAAATGTGGACCATTTTTATTTTTTATTTTTATTTTATTTATTTTTTAATTTTAATTTTATTTTTGTACTTTACAATACTGCATTGGTTTTGCCCTACATTGACATCAATCTGCCACAGGTGTACATGAATTTCCAACCCTGAGCCCCCCTCCCACCACCCTCCCTATATCATCTCTCTGGGTCATCCCAGTGCACCTGCCCCAAGCATCCTGTATCCTGTATCAAACATAGACTAGCTTTTCGTTCTTACATGACAACATACATGTTTCAATGCCATTCTCCCAAATCATCCTACCCTCTCCCTCTCCCACAGAGTCAAAAACTCTGTTCTTTACATTTGTGTCTCTTTTGCTGTCTCACATACAGGGTTATCATTACCATCTTTCTAAATTCCATATATATGTGTTAGTATACTGTATTGGTGTTTTTCTTTCCGGCTTACTTCACTCTGTATAATTGGCTCCAGTTTCATCCACCTCATTAGAACTGATTCAAATGTATTCTTTTTAATGGCTGAGTAAAATGTGGACCATTTTTAAAGTCTTTATTGAATTTGTTACAATATTGCTTTTGTTGTTTATGTTTTTGGGTTTTTTTGGCCATGAGATATGTGAGATCTTAGCTCCCCGACCAGGGCTTGAACCTGCACCCCTGGATTCAAACGTTGAGAGTTAACCACTGGACCACCAGAGAAGTCCCTCAATGCATGGTTTTGATGATAAAGTGTGATTTTTAAAAGGTAAAAATGTCTTGCAAGTTGCATTGTACCAATGTCCATGGGAGAAATTGTTACTGTCCTCATTACCATGAACAACGGTTAACTTTGTGGGTCAAATTGACTGAGTCAATAAATTCCAGACGTTTGATCAAACATTGTTCTGGGTGTGTCTGTGATGGTGTTTCTGGATGAGATTAACATTTGAATTGGTAGACTGAGAAAGGCATATTGCCCTTCCCAATGTAGGTGGATCCTGAAAAGTCAACTGAAGGCTTGAATGGAATGAAAATGTTGACCCTTGCCTGAATAAGAGGGAACCTCTCCTGCTTGGTTATCTGTGAACTGGGATATCAGTTCTTTTCTTGGATTCATGATTGAACTGAAAACTCAACCCTTCTTGGGTCTTGAGACTTCAGCTTTCAAATTAGAACTTCAGTCTCAGATTGGAACTGCACTGTCAGCTCTCCTGGGTCTCCAGCTTGCCAGCTGCAGATCTTGGGATTTGTTAGGTTCCCTAGTCACAAGAGTCAATCCCTTATAATACATCTCTTTCTCCTATGGATCAATCGATCAATTGATTGATTGATAGACAGATAAAATGTAGATATAAGTAAACAGAGAGATGGATGGCATGTAAATAGCTAGATAAATGGATAGATAGATGACTTTTCTGTTACTGTTCAGTTGTAAGTTGTGTCTGACTCTTTGGGACCCCAGTGGAATACAGCACACCAGGCTTCCCTGTCCTCCACCATCTACCAGAGTGTGCTCAAACTCATGTCCATTGAGTCGGTGATGCCATCCAACCATCTCATCCTCTGATACCCCCTTCTCCTCTTGCCTTCAATCTTTCCCAGCATCAGGGTCTTTTCCAATGAGTCAGCTCTTGGCATCAGGTGGCCAAAGTATTAGAGCTTCAGCATCAGTCCTTCCTGTGAATATTCAGGGTTGATTTCCTTTAAGACGTATTCGTTTGATCTCCTTACTGTCTAAGGGAGTCTCAAAAGTCTTCTCCAGAACCACAGTTCAAAGGCAGCGATTCTTTGGCACTCAGCCTTTTTTATTGTCCAGCTCTCACATCTGTACATGACTACTGGAAACATCATAGCTTTGGCTACATGGATCTTTGTAGGCAAAGTAATGTCTCTGCTTTTTAATATGCTGTCTAGGTTTGTCATTGCTTTTCTTCCAAGGAGCAAGCGTCTTTTAATTTCATGGCTGCAGTCACGGTCCACAGTGATGCTGGAGCCCAAGAAAACAAAGCATGTCGCTAATTCTATTGTTCCCCATCTATTCGCTATGAAGTGACAGGACCAGAAGCCATGATCTTCATTTTTTTGAATGTTGAATTTTAAGCCAGCCTTTTCACCTTCATCAAGAGGCTCTTTAATTCCTCTTCACTTTCTGCCATAAGGATTGTGTCATTTGTGTATCTGAGGTTATAGATGATAGATAGACAGATATAGATAGATATTCTATGGGCTCTGTTTCTCTGGAGAATACTAACTAGTAAGACATGGTTATTGCCAAGGCCAACATTCCAGAATTCTTCCCTTCTAAGAAGCTCTTGAGAGTCCCTTGGACTGCAAGGAGATCCAACCAGTCCATTCTAAAGGAGATCAGCCCTGAGATTTCTTTGGAAGAGATGATGCTAAAGCTGAAACTCCAGTACTTTGGCCACCTCGTACGAAGAGTTGACTCATTGGAAAAAACTCTGATGCTGGGAGGGATTGGGGGCCGGAGGAGAAGAGGACAACAGAGGATGAGATGGCTGGATGGCATCACTGACTCAATGGACATGAGTCTGAGTGTACTCCGGGAGTTGGTAATGGACAGGGAGGCCTGGCGTGCGTCGATTCATGGAGTTGCAAAGAGTCAGACACGACTGAGTGACTAAACTGAACTGAACTGAAGAAGCTCCCACTGAAATCCAACCCATGATGAACAGAGTAAGAAATGCTACTGTGAAGTACTTGGGCAAACTCAAGGGACTGGAGTGGACTGTGGGGGCTGAGCAGGAGAGACCAACAAGGTCAGCAGCACAGTCCACATTTATATTAAGCAAAAAAACCTCAGAAGTGTCCTCAAAACCACAGCAGGAGCAATGGCTGGACAGTCAACTACTTGGAGACACGACCAATCATATCAAGATAAACCACAGGGCTACAGTCTGAGGATTCCAGCTTGTTACTTTTTGTTGTGATGTATCAGGATACACTCGGGATTATTTCAGGAAACAGAATGAGAAGTGAACAGGCAAAATATGTGGCAAATGGCCAGGGTAGGGGCATCTCTAATATGTGAAGAAAAATCGTCGAAGGATTCAAAGATGCAGGGTGAGTTCTAACAAGTGGTTCAACACATACAGAGACACACTCAAAGTCATGGAGTCAGGGGCCTGTGTGTAAAGGTAGCTCCAACTTGGTGTGATAACAGGAGTGACTTGATGGCTTAAAGAATTCAGGTAAATTAAAGGCTCTGGAGGAAAGGCTTTTCATTTCTTTCTTCATTTTTAAAAATATTTGAACCTAAGCATTCATTTTCCAAAAGAAATTCTCTTTAGAAACATGTGCAGCCTGAATAGCTCTGGACTTGAGTTGGAAATGAGTTCTTACAACAGACCTTTAAACTCATCTGTCGGGCCTGAAACAAATTAACTCTAATATTGTGAAAACACCATCCCCAGCTCTACAAGGTCCCCAGGAAGCATGTCCTTGGACAGCAGAGATGCAGAAGAAATATGAGTGGACTGCCCTACCTGAAGGGAGACTCTGATCAATGTGTTCTTGAATGTCCAGGAAGGATCCGATATAAACTACATCAGCCTTGCTATGAAAGAGTGTGCAAAGACCTTGATGGAAGAGCTGCCCAGTTTTGAACCAATCATAAAAGGCACAGACATGGTAAAGGACAAACTGGAGGATCAATGCTGGGTCTGGGCCAAGTCAGGTGGTGGACCAGATGAACTCTACTCAGTTTCAAGGTCACCTGTTTGAATCAAGAAAGCTTACAAATAATTCAGTAGGCAAAGTGTGTGGCTCAGGGGCCTGGGTTGATCTCCATGAATGCGTATATACTTATAGAGGTACCTGTGCATTAGTAGGAAGATATTTTCTTCTGAAAGAATTCTTTTTCAACATCATTTATAGCACTATATGTTATGAGATATTTAAAGATTTACATATCCTTCTGATCTATCTGGGCTTTCGTGGTGGCTCAGCAGTAAAGAATCTGTCTGCCAATACAGGAGACGTGAGTTTGATCCCTGATCTGGGATGATCCCTTGGAGAAAGAAATGGCAACACACTCTAGTATTCTTGCCTGGAGAATTCCATGGACAGAGGAGCCTGGCAGGCTACAGTCCATGGGGTCACAAAAAGTCAGACACGACGGAGGAACTGAATATTGCAATGCATTGCTGATTTATCTATCTGCTAAAAAGAAATTCTTTGGGGAGACTTCCTTGGTTGAAACTTTGTGCTGTCATTGCAGGGGGCATGGGTTCGATCCCTGGTTGGGGAACTAAGATCCCACATGCTGCATGTCACAGCCAAAAATAAAATAAAACAAAATCTCTTGGATACAAATGAGAGAGAGGAAACCAATTTAATCAAGCCTAAGGGAAAAGGAATTTGCTGATTCATTGACTTACATCATTTAAAATTTACTTTTTGATGTGGGCCATTTTTTTTTAAAGTCTTCATTGAATTTGTTACAATATTGCTTCTGTTTCATGTTTTGGCTTTTTAGCTCTTCGACCAGGGATTGAATCCCTGAATTGGAAGGAGAAGTCTTAACCACAGGGCCAATTTTTTTTTCTTTAATGTGGACCATTTTTAAAAAGCTGTTATAGAATTTATTGATTTGTATCAAGGAAAAGTCCAGAAAAATACAAAAGTTGGGCAACGCAAGGATTCAGTCAAAATAGTCAAGATTCTGTTACTCTCCCCAGTCTATCCATATGAAGGAAAATATGGCACCTGGCAACTCCAGACCCAGAGTTTATTTCCAGTGGAAACAAATCCTTCCAAAAATTCCAGCAGAAGGCACCATGGAAGATTCTAATTGGTCCAACTTGGATCATATTTCCATCTCCCTAGGCAAATCACTTTGGCAAGGAGAATAAGATATTCTTATGAAAACAGAGATGCAGGAAACGGTAGTGCAGTGGTGAAATGGGTGGTATATAGATAAAAGGAACAGATGTCTGTACTTGTTTCCTTTTCTATGTTTTTAGGACCAGATGAGATAACTACTTGAAAATTATGTTTTAAAGTGAAAATTCTTGTAAAAATTCAGATATGTCTAGTACTTCACAGAGGGATAGTCAATGTTAATGCTTTATTTGTCCACAAATAGCTGGGAGATAAATGTGGGATCTTTTCTGGCATGGCAACCCACTCCAGTATTCTTGCCTGGATAATCCCATGGACTGGGGGACCTGGTGGGCTACAATTCATGGGGCCGCAAAGAGTCAGACACGACTGAGCCACTTCACTTCTCTTTTCCACATTGAGTAACACAAAGATAGAGTTTCTGGAATAATGAGACCTGAATTCAAATCTAGACACCCCTTTGTTACCAGATGCATGACCCAAGGCATGATCTGCGAGCTCACAGGACTACTAGGGGCATTAAACGAAACTTACTATGTGGAATTACTTTGTCGCCCAGAGAGCTGTATGCAAACATAAGAGGAGATAGTGAGAGTTATGAAGCGATGTTCCAGAACAAAGAGAGATGGGAGAAATGCAAACAGCCAGGAGCTTAAATGCCCCCCAAAGCCTGCAAGGCAGCTTTAAGGTCTGAGGTAGAAAGGTCAGTTAGATTTAACTCTCTGGAGTGGTCAGTTACAAAAGCAGGGTCAGCCTGGGGCAGTCACTGACGTCAGGGTCTTTTGGTAAATACGTTTAGTGGAGAGAAGATCAGGTTCAAGACTTCTCAGCCATGCCAGCTTCTCTCCATCATCCCACATCACTCTGGTCCTACAGCCTACACTTCAGCCCCCTTGGGAAGGGTCCAAAGAAAGGATTCTTAACAAAAGAAAGGCTATGCAGAAAGCAGAACCTAGTATTAATATCTCATCATCCAAGATTCAAGAATAATATCTACATTTGCATTTACATGAGCTGGGAAAGACAGGGAAAGGGACACTGGTGGATGGGGGTTGAATAATTTGGCTAAAGTACATAGATGTTTTCTATACCAGACTCTTGGACTTAACCTTGCTGGATGAGCCCTGTAAGACAGAGCAAAAGAACAGCCCTTTTGGGGGGGGGGTCATCCTCTGCCTAATTCATTAACTAAAATATTTTATTTGTATTCTCTAAAAATCCCATAGAATTGCTTAGTGCTGTTCTATTAAAATTCACTGAGTCCTTACTCTGTGCCAGGTCCTGTGCTGGAATCTGAAATGTGAGAATGAGTAACCCATGTTCCCTGTCATATCAAGAAGCCCAAGAGGTTAGGATAGTGCAGCATGATAGGGAGCACAGGGGAACTGGAAGAACAGAAAAGTGGTATCAAATACAGTCCAAGGAGGCATTCCAAGAATGCTTCCTGAAGGAGGAGAGTTGACATTATCCAGGCGAAGGAATGTGGGAAGACCATTTTGAGTTAAAGAAATATGAGAAGCCTCATAATATGGACAGAGATTATGAAAAAGTGTATTTTACAAAGGACAAAGTATGAGATAGAAATGACGTTGTTGAGGGGGTAATTTGGGTGTATAAGGAGCATGGACCTTATCCTGAGGTTGTTAGGGAGCCAGTGAAGGGCCTAACATGGACTGCTTGGTCTTATTTTTATTTCAGAAATATCTTTATGGTGTCTGCATGGATGATCTATTAGCGGTAAAGCTGGGTGTAGGAAATAGAGAGTTAGAGCAATAACTCAGCTGGGAGATAATGAGGTTTTGAATGAAGACAGAGCTCTAGTAGGGATGAGAGAAGAGAATTAATTTTAAAATATATATGGAAGGCAAACTTGGCCAGATAGGCTACAAACTGATTGAATATAGAGCTAAGAGAGAGGGCAAAATCCAGTCTAACTCCAGGCTTCTGACTATGGGAACTGGTGTGTGTGTGGGTGCATGTGCTGTCATGTCTGACTCTTTGTGACTCCATGGACTGTAGCCCACCAGCCTTTGTCCATGGGGTTTCCCAGGCAAGAACACTGGAGTGAGTTGCCATTTCCTTCTCCGATGCATGGAAGTGAAAGTGAAAGTGAAGTTGCTCAGTTGTGTCCGACTCTTAGTGACCCCATGGACTGCAGCCCACCATGCTCCTCCATCCATGGGATTTTCCAGGCAAGAGTACTGGAGTGGGGTGCCATTGCCTTCTCCAAAATTTGCTTCAGGATGTATTTAAAACTGTGATGTTCATGGAACATCTAAATGAAGAAATCTGTTAAGTAACTACATCTACAATTCTCTGTGTCAGGGTGAGTCTTACCAGACTAGGGGCTTCCCAGGTGACTCAGTGTTAAACAATCCTCTTGCCAATGCGAGAGATGTTGGTTCAATCCCTGGGATGAGAATATCTCCTGGAGGAGGAAATGGCAACACCATCTAGTATTCTTGCCTGGAGAATCCCATGGACAGAAGAGCCTCGTGGGCTACAGTCCATGGGATCACAAAAAGAGCTGGACACAACTTAGCAACTAAATAACAGCAATCACCAGACTAGAGTCAGTAGTTAAATCCACAGAACCATGTGCTGTTGCTCAAGGATAACTTAAAGACTGATGAAAGGTGTCAGCTGTGTATGCCAAGAATCCAAGATGTAAGGGAAGAAAGGAGAAGGTAGAACAGATAAACAATGCCGAGAAAAGAATGGCCAGAAAAGGAAAGACAAAGAAGAGGGAAGTCTCAAGATGGAATGCAAGTGGTCATTGTTATCAAAGGCTACTTAGCTGTCAGGGGAGTGACAGGCTGAAGAGTCCTTTGGAGGTGGCAATTAGTAAGTCACAGGTGAGAAGAGTAATAGTGATCGAGAGTTTTCAGTTCTGGGGGAGCCAATTAATAGCATTCCAAGTCTGTGGGCAGAACCAACTGAGAAATTAAGATAGAAAAATCAAATGGAAAGCAAAATGTGGCTTAGAAGTACAATGCAAAGGCCTGCTTCTTCTCCCTCTTCGCTGAGTTGACCTCCTCCCTTGCTAGTTGAGTTCTATTGGTTGCAGTGTAGAATGTGTCAGAGTGAGCTCGCTGCATGGGTGAACAGATAAACCCGAAAGAAGGCAGGAAAGGGTTGTGGAAGCAGGCTTCAGCTTGTTTCCAGTATCATCCATCAGATGAGTCTATCCATCTACAGAAATCGGAGGGAACAGGGAAGCTGCCTTTCTGGCAAAGTTTCATTCTGGGAGGAAAGGAAAAGTTGCCTTCCCTTTTTGAAACAAAAGTGAGAGGAGAAACTAATGTTCTCTTCTAACAGTGGTGGGGATAAAATCCAAATTTTAAGACACTGAGGATGCGAAGAACTGACTTACTGGAAAAGACCCTGATGCTGAGAAAGACTGAAAGCAAGAGGAGAAGGAGATGACAGGGGAAGAGATGGTTGGATATCATCATCAACTCAATGGACATGAGTTTGAGCAAGCTCCAGGAGTTTGTGATGGGACGCCATGACAGGGAAGCCTGGCATGCTGCAGTCCACGGGGTCACAAAGAGTCAGACACTACTGAACGACTGAACTGACTGATTGACTGAGGAATGAATGGGAGTGAGAAAGTAGACATTGTCTATGTAGATAACTCATTCTGGGGGCCCAGACAGGAAGGGCAGGAGAGAGAGACTGGGAGAGGAGAGTTGAATGTTTGGGTTGGAGCACATGGATGTCTTTGACACCAGACTCAGATTTTATCTTACTTGCCACAATGCCATGACTCATCAATTTCAATTAGCATTACATCCAGAGGCAAGAGAGAAACTTCCTTATCTTCATTTCAGTTCAGTCCATTAGTTGTCTCCGACTCTTTGTGACCCCGTGAATCACAGCATGCCAGGCCTCCCTGTCCATCACCAACTCCCAGAGTTNTCTGTACAATGTCACGAATCTCTTTCCATAGTTCATCAGGCACTCTATCAGATGTAGGCCCTTAAATCTATTTCTCACTTCCACTGTATAATCATAAGGGATTTGATTTAGGTCATACCTGAATGGTCTAGTGGTTTTCCCTACTTTCTTCAATTTAAATCTGAATTTGTCAATAAGGAGCTCATGATCTCAGCCACAGTCAGTTCCCAGTCTTGTTTCTGCTGACCGTATAGAGCTTCTCCATCTTTGGCTGCAGAGAATATAATCCATCTGATTTTTGTGTTGACCATCTGGTGATGTCCATGTGTAGAGTCTTCTCTTGTATATTTGGAAGAGGGTGTTTGCTATGACCAGTGCATTCTCTTGGCAAAACTCTATTAGTCTTTGACTTGCTTCATTCCGTATTCCAAGGCCAAATTTGCCTGTTACTCCAGGTGTTTCTTGACTTCCTACTTTTGCATTCCAGTCCCCTATAAATGAAAAGGACATCTTTTTTGGGTGTTAGTTCTAAAAGGTCTTGTAGGTCTTCATAGAATCGTTCAACTTCAGTTTCTTCAGCATTACTGGTTGGGGTGTAGACTTGGATTACTGTGATACTGAATCTTTTGCCTTGGAAACGAACAGAGATCATTCTGTGAGGAGCTAACCCGCATCCAAGGTCAGGGGCGGCAGCCAAGAGGGCCAGGCTGCAACAGCGCAGGAGCAGCCGAGAGAAGCTAACNCTTCAGCATTACTGGTTGGGGTGTAGACTTGGATTACTGTGATACTGAATCTTTTGCCTTGGAAACGAACAGAGATCATTCTGTGAGGAGCTAACCCGCATCCAAGGTCAGGGGCGGCAGCCAAGAGGGCCAGGCTGCAACAGCGCAGGAGCAGCCGAGAGAAGCTAACCTATGCCCAAGAAGTGGTGACTGCGTGGGCGCAGGAGGGCTGAAAGGAGCTACTCCACATTCAAAGTCAGGAGGGGTGGCATTGAGGGTATACCCCTCGTCTAAGGTAAGGAGCAGCAGCTGTGTTTTGCTGGAGCAGCCATGAAGAGATACCCCACCTCCAAGGTGAGAGAAACCCAAGTGAGAGGGTAGGTGTTGCAAGAGAGCATCAGAGAGCAGACACACTGAAACCATACTCACAGAAAACTAGTCAATCTAATCATATTAGGACCACAGCCTTGTCTAACTCAATGAAACTAAGCCATGCCATGTGGGGCCATCCAAGATGGGTGGGTCATGGTGGAGAGGTCTGACAGAATGTGGCCCACTGGAGTAGGGAATGGCAAACCACTTCAGTATTCTTGCCTTGAGAACCCCATGAACAGTATGAAAAGGCAAAATGATAGGACTCTGAAACAGGAACTCCCCAGGTCAGTAGGTGCCCAATATGCTACTGGAGATCAGTGGAGAAATAACTCCAGAAAGAATGAAGGGATGGAGCCAAATAAAAAACAATACCCAGCTGTGTATGTGACTGGTGATAGAAACAAGGTCCAATGCTGTCAAGAGCAATATTGCATAGGAACCTGGAATGTCAGGTCCATGAATGAAGGCAAATTGGAAGTGGTCCAACAAGAGATGGCAAGAGTGAACATCAACATTCTAGGAATCAGCGAACTAAAATGGACTGGAATGGGTGAATTTAACTCAGATGACCATTATATCTACTACTGCAGGCAGGAATCCCCTAGAGGAAATGGAGTAGCCATCATGGTCAACAAAAGAGTCCGAAATGCAGTAACTGGATGCAATCTCAAAAACGACAGAATGATCTCTGTTCGTTTCCAAGGCAAATCATTCCTTATCTTAACCAAGCTAAATCAGCTGGTCTTTCCCTCAGTTTGCTCTTTGATGGTATAAAGAACACTGGGTTTGGAAACAGAACATCTGGACTCCAATGCCAGCTCTTTGACTCACTTCTCTCACCTGGAGTAATATTTTTTTTTATTCTGAGCCTCAGATTTCTCATCTCTGAAATGGAAGTAATTGGCCATATCTCATTGGGTTGCTGTTAAAATTGACTCAAGTGGGATCATATCAGATTAGGCTGATATCAGTAGGGGAATGCACATGATCTGGCCTCAGTACATCACTCAGGTACTTGATACACCTTCACTGATTCTAAATCTGTTTACTGGCAACAGCACTTTCTATAAAAGCATCTAAGAACTACAATTTAGGACTTTTACAGGTGACGGTTAGTACACAGTTGTCCCTCTGGGAAGACTCCCTTTTTGTTTATATAGAAGAAACATTGGGCCAAAATTTTGGCTGACTGCTCAGAGAACAGCACTGTCTTGTCAAAATCACACATTTCTAGAGTTTAGTCACCCACTTTGCCAATTTGGATTCTCAACTTTGTCTCAATACCTAGAGGCAGTATAATTCAAAGGAATAGATTTAACACTGGCCAAATTTACAAGAGACCCGGTATGTGATATAAGAGGTGCCAGTATATTTTTGACAAATCTCCTGTCTATTGGTGATATATTTAAGGTGTTACTTTTCTATACACAACATTCATTCAAAGCTTAGTTTGTTCTGTGCTGGATATTGTGAATACAAAGATGACAATAATGGTCCCTTTAGGAGCTAACAGTCTGTTAGCAGAGAGATTTGGGCAAACAGATACCTGTGAAGCAAAAGATGAGTGCAAAATATCAAATCTAGTGTCGTCAGTACCATTGAAGAAAGGTTAACTCTTCTTGTAGGAAATCAGGGGAGATTTGAGAGTTGCAACTGCTTGAGCCCAGTCTTGGAGAGTAAGTAGGAGGTGGAGATGGTAAGAAAGAGTCCTGCAGACAGAGGGAACTGTGATCTGGAAGCATGAAAGAGCCTGCTCAATCTAGAAAATGTTCGTCTTGGGAACAAGTTCCGTGGGAATGGAGTATTGGATGTAGGTGATATAAGCTGCAGTGGAAAGTGGAAAAGCAGATGCTATATCAGGGAAGACCATGAATATGAGGATTTGGCGCTCATCCCATGGGCAGAGGTAGTGAGGGAGAGGGCCTGGGATGAGGCAGTCTCTGCATGCGTGAAACCAGACTCCCAGGAAATGACTTGCTGATTCTGATGTCAGAACAAACATATATTGATGACATTCTTCATTAAGATCATACAACCCACTTCATTAGCTCATTACTCGGTTGGCTTGCCATCATTAGTTTGGCAGAGCACCTGCCCTCCTCTTCTATGAGCGAGGGGACTGTTCTATGTCCCATATGGATAATTTGTTTCCATTTTAAAATATCTTGCTTCTAACCTATTACAATATAGCTCAGCCATCAAGATTGTGGAGCCAGACTGCTTGGGTGTGAATCCTGGCTTCTTCATAATCGTGGGACCTAAAATGTGAGCTAAAGGCTGTTGTATCTCAGTTTCCTTATCTATAAAATGGGGGATAATATAACTGTCTACCTTTAAATGTTGTTGGATTAAATGGGTCAGTATACACATGAAGTGCTTAGAAATGTTAGTTGTTGGTATTATATCTTAGCAATTAGATTATTTCTTTAAAAGTTCTATTCTAGACTTTTAACAACACCAGGCCCCAGTTAAGCCCCATGTCATCAAACTGAAACTTAATTAACAGTTTCAGCTCTCCCAGAAATGGAATCTTAAAACAGTCAGTAAGGAATTGCTTGATCAGCCCTACTTAGGTAATCTGCCCAATATACTCCTATTATGCCCTAAAGAAATTCAGCTTTCAATAACAATCCTTTTTTTTTTCTCTTTGCCCAGTATAACTTCATTATTCTTGCTCCCTTCTGCTTATAAGTCTTGCATTTTTTCCCACTCCTCAGATTTCCTTTCTATCTGTTAGATTGGATCCTGTATGAATGTGCTCAGTCACTTCAGTCATGACCGACTCTCTGCAACCCCAGGGACTGTAGCCCGCCAGGCTTCTCTGTCCATGGGATTCTCCAGGCAAGAACCCTGGAGTGGGTTGCCACGGCCTCCTCCAGGGGATCTTCCTGACCCAGGGGTGCATCATCTGCATTTCCTGCATTGCAGGCAGATTCTTTACTGCTGAGCCACCAAGAAAGGCCAGATTGGATGCTACCTGATTCAGAATGATTTTTGTTCAAATAAACTCTTAAAATTCTTAATTTTTCTCAGTTTGTCTTTCAACAAGACCCATGAGATGTCCCCAGACTCTGAAGGATTCTGTCTAGTGTTAAAGAAGTTCAAACTGTCTAGTTTCAAATCCCAGTTTTGACCCTCAGAGTCCAGATAATCTTTGGCAAGTTACAAAATTCTGTTAATCTCAATTTCCTCATTTATAATGTAAAAGCAATAGTGTTCACCTCAAAGGATTAGCATGAGAGTTTAACACAATAATGGCTGTAAATATTTGCATCACACAGAAGAGATACAATAATTTCCTATTTTTTTCCATTAGGAATCAGTGAACACTGATTCTTCCTTGTAACCCGAATAAGAAAATCAACCCAACAGGAAAGAGCACATAGGGAATTTTGTCAACTAGGTTTCAGAGATGAAAAACTGAATAAGAACTTACTTTGGATTTGTCTTTAAAGCCCAGTGAATAGATTAATCATGTTTTATCCAGACACTAATTAACCTAAGCTGATTTAAAAATTGTGAAAAATGTCTTTTTTCTCTTTGACCCTAAACTTGAGTCTTGGGCACATCCATCGCAGATTCCTTTCATGTAGATAAATGGTGCTGAAATTGCACTATGATTACTCACCTTGGTTATAGCCTCTGGACCCCTATACAAGTTGTTTCTGAAGTCCCAAAGCATACATCTGTCTGGCCCGAAGAGGTGCCAGTTGGAAGATGACTTTGAATTAATCTAGCTGCCTTTCAGAGACACTCAAATGTATCCCTGGTTTAGACTCACCTAAGTGAATATACATTTACAAACATTTCTTCTGAAATTTACTCATCTTGGCAGCCAGTTTCTCATTGGTAAAATAGGGAGTTTTGATTATCTGGGATCTTTTTTCAATTTTTTATTTTTTGTTGAGATATAATTATAATATTGTGTTAGTTTCAGGTTGTACAGCATAATAATTTGATATTTATATATACTGTGAAATGAATACTACAACAAGTCTAGTTAACTTCTAGTTTGTAACTAGTTAACTTAGTTACAAAATATTTTTCTTGTGTTGAGAACTTTTAGGATTTATTCTATTTAACAACTTTCAAATATACAACACAGTATTATTAACTATAGTTACTACGCTTTAAATTATATCCCCAAGACTTATTTCTTTTATAACTGGCAGTCTGTACCTTTTGACCACCTTTACCCGTTTCACCCACAGCCAGTCTACATCTCTTACAATCTGTTCTCTGTAACTGTGAGCTCACCTGTGGTCATTGTTGTGTTTCATTTTTAGATTCCCCACATATGTGGTATAGAAGAGAAATTTAGGAGTTGTCAATATTTTCAGGGTAGATGCGCTTTCTTCAAGTGGTGCAAGCCTCCTGGGTATTCTGATAGTTGCTTTCCTGGAAAAAGGAAAGAAGAAGAAAATACTTCCCTGCTCCCATAAGGAAGAAGCTCAAAATCATGTAATAAAAGCCCTTTATTTTTTTTGGTTGGAATATGAAGAATAAATGTTAAGAACTATTGGATTATAGTATTTCTGAGAACTTAGTAAACTCTTAGAAGTGAGGTAGCTGAAAGGGGACACGTTTAGATGCTGGAGAGGTGATATTCAAATGCCAAATTCATCTTTTACTAGTGAGAGTGAAAAGTTGTTCAAATCCTACCCTTGATTTCTCCATCTTCAAAATGGGGATGATCATAACTGTCTCACAGAAAAGTGATAGACTGAATGTAAAATCATACTAAATGTTCACAAATGCTAGTTACTTTATCCCATGCAGGACTCTGTGGGACCTCCCCAGAACAGACACAACTCCCTCCCAACCACCATCCCTTGTCCTCAGCCTGCCTCTTGCCTGTAAAAAAATTTAGCCAAAGAATAAATTTAATCAGAGAAGACAGAAAATGATGAAACAAAAGAAAACAAGACTAAATAATAATAGTTTAGCCCCATCAAGCAAAGTCAAAGACCTTTAGTTCCTTCTCAAGGGCTATAGATAATATTCAGAGCCTTATAGCCTTTGAGTTGTTTTTCAGGTACTGAAACTCCCATCAGGTGGAAGAAGTTAACTACACAGTCACCAGATTATAGCCATGACATAAGCTGCTCCATTTGGCCAAATTCCAAGGAAATGGGAACAAACCTACCCTGGAGTTGAAGGTAAATTGTACTTAAAACAATCAAGATGATACTGACCAGACCATCATATGACCAATTTCAAGATGATTGCAGGAGCCACCCGTGCTGTTATACATGTGACCCCTTACCTGTGAATTCCTGAATCTCCCCTTTAAAAACTCTTGCCCCTTGATTCCAGTGAGGACTTTATTCTTTGGGACACGAGTCTACCTTCCCCCTAGGATTGCCAGCTTTCTCAATAAACCTATCTTTCCTTTTACCCAGTATCTGTCTCTCTATATTGGATTCTTGAGTGATGAGCAGCAAAACCTGAGTTAGGTAACAATACCATTTTTTTTTCTAACATCCTGAATCTATGATTCAGAATAGAAGTCACAGTCATCCATCGTTTTACTCTGTATTCAAAATAAATTACTAATATTGGGGGTCTCCCAGTATTTAAATAGACTGATTCATAGAATTTTGAGCCCTCAACTCCTGTTGCCTGCTGCTATTGCTGGAAACAGTCAAATATAGTAACAATAATCTGCTTTTTAAATTACTTTAAAAGATGACGGGATGGGAAGTTTGTATTAAATGCAATTTAAACTCAAAGACTTTAAGATTCTTTGTAAGTCACTTCTAACTTTTAAAATGTCCTAATAGATAAACTAGATGTTCTAAAGACTTTTCACAAGAGTTCATAGTGACAATACCCCAGTGACCCAGAGAAAGAAAATCTTTAAATATGCGCTTGATCATGGGAAGAAAGTTCTATTAACATTATTTAACTTGAAAGGCATCAATATCCTTGAAATACTATAGAATTAACTTGTTATTTTGTAAAAATGGAGATTACACAGAGTCACACCTGTCAACTGCCCAAAATAAAGAAAGAAAGAAATAAAGACAGGAAAAACTAAACAACAAAAAGGTTGCTCATTTATGTTTTCCCCAAAACAAACAGTTTCCCTTCTTGTCCTTTGTGAACTGACTTGAATTAACTTCAACATTTATAAGAGGGAAGGAGAATAATACACCCTTACAGATTGCTATAGCCTCTTTTATTTAGAAAGAAAGCAAGGTTTCATGATGAAATCCTAAGCTTCAGCCTCAGCTCTGCCCCTTACAGCAATATGTCTTTGAGCTAGTCATAAAATGTCCTGGAATTTCAATTTCCTCATCTGTAAATAAGAATAAGTTTTAAACACCTTGTAGAGTTGTTCTAAGAATAGTTGAGATTTGCTTTCCAAAATGTGTAATTTTTTTTGCAAAATAGTATAGCCACTTTGGGAGACAGTTTGGTGATTTCCTACAAAACTAAATGTGTTCTTAAAATTATTGACTCAAAGGCACAGAAAATTTATGTCCACACAAAAATCTGGACAAGGATGTTTATAGAAGTTTTATTCATAGTTCCCCAAACCTGGGAGTTGCCAAGCTGTCCTTCAGTAGATGAATGAATTGTGGTATATCCAGGCAATGGAATATTACTTAGTGCTAAAAATAAATAAGCTATAAAGACATGAACAGATATAGAGTAAACTTAAAACTTAAATGCATATTACTAAGTAAAAGAAGCCAATCTGAAAAGGCTCCATACTATATGATTCCAATTATATAAATTTCTGGAAAAGGCAAATCTATGAAGACAGTCTGATAGACAGAGTGCCTGATGAACTACGGACGGAGGTTCATGACATTGTACAGAAGACAGGGAGAAAGACCATCCTCAAGAAAAAGAAATACAAAAAAGCAAAATGGTTGTCTGAGGAGGTCTTACAAATAGCTGTGAAAAGAAGAGAAGCAAAAAGCAANGTGACTGAAGCCATGAAATTAAAAGATGCTTAGTCCTTGGAAGGAAAGTTATGACCAACCTAGAGAGCATATTGCAAAGCAGAGACATTACTCTGCCAACAAAGGTCCATCTAGTCAAGGCTATGGTTTTTTCAGTAGTCATGTATGGATGTGAGAGTTGGACTATAAACAAATCTGAGTGCAGAAGAAGTGATACTTTTGAACTGTGGTGTTGGAGAAGACTCTCTATAGTCCCTTGGACTGCAAGGAGATCCAACCAGTCCATCCTAAAGGAGATCAGTCCTGGATGTTGATTGGAGGGACTGATGTTGAAGCTGAAATTCTAGTACTTTGGCCACCTGATGTGGAGAGCTGACTCATTTGAAAAGACCCTGATACTGGGAAAGATTGAGGGCAGGAGGAGAAGGGGACGACAGAGGATGAGATGGTTGGATAGAATCACTGACAAAATGGACATGGGTTTGGGTGGACTCCAGGAGTTTGTGATGTATAGGGAAGCCTGGCGTGCTGTGGTTCATAGGATCACAAAGAGTCAGACATGACTGAGAGACTGAACTGAACTGAACTGATGAAGACAATAAAAGATGGGTCGTTGCCAGGAGTTGGTTGGGGCAGGTGGAGGAATGAAGAGGTGAAACACAGAAGATTTTTAAAGCAGTGAAAAGACTCTGTCATTAATGATGAGTCTATTTCATTATACATTGGTCTAAATCCTTAGAATTCACAACAGGAGTGAACCCCAAGGTAGACGATGGACTTCGGTTGACTATGATGTGTCAGTGTAGGTTAATCAACTGTAACAAGTGTACCACTCAGGTGGGGGATGTTAATAATGAGGGGTGCTATGTGTGGGAGCAGGGAGTATATGAAAAATGTCTTTACTTGCTGTAAACCTAAAACTGCTCTTATTTGCTGTACATCTCAGGAAACCCAAACAGAGGCTTTGTATCAACCCAGAGGGGTGGGATGGAGAGGGAGTTGGGAGGGAGGTTTAAAGGGAGAGGATATACGTATACCTATGGTTGATTCATGTTGAAGTTTGACAGAAAACAACAAAATTCTGTAAAGCAATTATCCTTTGATTAAAAAATAAATAATTTAATTTTTAAAAAGTCTTTTAAAAATGTGATTCTTGTTCACTACTGTTCTGCCTATACAGAAAGTATAAAGAAACCAAACGGATAAAGTCTGGGTCCTCTCACTCCACAAAGTCCAGAGTAGCTCCATATTGACTCCAAGATTTTAAGTATTTGAAAACTCTTAAACATTTTCATTTAGTGATTCAGGTATTCAAACATGTATACTTTATTTTGCTATGATCCAGACACTGTTGTAGCCCCTGGGGATACCAGAGTGATCAAGATAGGCAAAGTCCTGGACTTCATATTCTAATGGGGTCATGTCCATAGGACTGAGGGGACAGTGATTACACTTTTCATAGGAGATTGGCTCTATTATACAAAGTGAAGCAAGCCAGAAAGAAAAACACCAACACAATACACTAACGCATATATATGGAATTTAGAAAGATGGTAACGATAACCCTGTATGTGAGACAGCAAAAGAGACACAGATTTTATAGAACAGTCTTTTGGACTCTGTGGGAGAGGGCAATGGTGGGATGATTTGGGAGAATGGCACTGAAACATGTATAATATCATATATGAGATGAATCGCCATTCCAGGTTCAATGTATGATAATGGACGCTTGGAGCTGGTGCAGAGACAACCCAGAGGGATGGTACAGGGAGGGAGGAGGGAGGAGGGCTCAGGATGGGGAACACGTGTATACCTGTGGTGGATTCATGTTGATGTATGGCAAAACCAATACAATATTATAAAGTAATTAACCTCCAATTAAGATAAATAAATTGATATTTTAAAAAATAAAGAAAGAATAAAAAGGCAAAAAAACAAAAAAAAATGAAAACCAACAAGTCTGGCTGTCACTTGGAGAACATGTGAAATCTGAGTTTGGAAGCCAAATCTCTATGTCATATTTTTCAAGAAGTTGTGCCAATTTGGCCAAAATGCTTCTGCTTTGGGGAAACGGAGTTGCCAAATGGCAAGATGGGTTCCCGTGAAATGGTACAGGCATCCTTTCCCAAGGTGAGGCAAGTAACCTACTGCTCAGAGTAACTTGCCAAGCATCCTCTTTATAACATAAAAAATTCACCACTCTCCACTCTTTAATCATATGGCTGCTTAACCTGCAATCAAAGGTTGTCTATGGATTGCCTTGGACTAGTCTTTACAAATGGAGAAGGCAATGGCACCCCACTCCAGTACTCTTGCCTGGAAAATCCCATGGGTGGAGGAGCCTGCTAGGCTGCGGTCCATGGGGTTGCTAAGAGTCAGACACAACTGAGTGACTTCACTTTCACTTCTCACTTTCATGCATTGGAGAAGGAAATGGCAACCCACTCCAGGGTTCTTGCCTGGAGAATCCCAGGGATGGGGGAGCCTGGTGGGCTACCGTCTATAGGGTCGCACAGAGTCTGACACGACTGAAGCGGCTTAGCAGCAGCAGCAGCAGTCTTTACTAAGCATGGGTCATTTTCATATCACTTTCAAGGTATTTCTCCTCTTCTTTGCCATACACATGTACTTTCATTATCATGTATAGATGTGAGAGTTGGACCATNTAGGGTCGCACAGAGTCTGACACGACTGAAGCGGCTTAGCAGCAGCAGCAGCAGTCTTTACTAAGCATGGGTCATTTTCATATCACTTTCAAGGTATTTCTCCTCTTCTTTGCCATACACATGTACTTTCATTATCATGTATAGATGTGAGAGTTGGACCATAAAAAAGGCTGAGCACTGAAGAACTGATGCTTTTGAATTGTGGTGCTGCAGAAGACTCTTGAGAGTACCTTGGATTGAAAGGAGATCAAATTATTCAATTGTAAAGGAAATCAACCCTGAATATTCACTGGAAGAACTGATGCTGAAGCTCCAACATTTTGACCACCGAAGAGCTGACTCATTAGAAAAGACCCTGATGCTGGAAAAGATTGAAGGCAAAAGGAGAAGGAGGCAACAGAGGATGAGATGGTTAGACAGCATCACCGACTCAGTGGACATGAATTTGAGCAAACTCCAGGCGATAGTAGAGGACAGAGGAGCCTGGTGTGCTACAGTCCACAGGGTTGCAAAGAGTTGGACACAACTTAGTGACTGAAAAACAACAACAACTCACTACATTGGTTTAAATCTACTCACATTTTACTCAAAATTTACTTATAAAATTTTTTAGTAAATAAAAAACTGGAATCACTTTCCAGAAACCAGAACGTATGCATAGGGAATAAATGCTACACACACACACAAATAATGTTATTAAACTCTAATGTGCTGTCTGCTAAAGATTTTCAGCCTGAGACCTGGTCTCTCTTTTTAAACTGTGGTAAAGAAAGGGTTCATTCAGTCAGTCAGTAGCTCAGGCGTGTCCAATTCTTTGAGACCCCATGGATTGTAGCCCACCAGGCTCCTGTCCATGGGATTTTCCAGGCAAGAATGCTGGAGTGAGTTGCCGTTTCCTGCTGGAGGGGATCACCCCAACCCAGGAATAGAACCTGTGTCTCTTGCATTTCTTGCACTGGCAGATGGATTCTTTACCCCTGGCATCACCTGGGAAGCCCATAGCAAGTGTTAGAGTGCTGCTAAAGATATGCTGACAGTAAACTGGACTTCCTGCTTGCCTTAATCAGAAACATGGAAATTGAAAAAGGGCTGTCTCGGTATGTGACTCAATGATATTTAATGAGTGCTGCATACCATGGCTGCATACCGTGGCTGCATACCACTTAAATTCATCTCACAGCACACACTGATCTAAAATAAATAGACTGCCATATATTTTTCTAGCAAAGATGGGTTGTTTAGAATCAGCAGACAATTGCAATTTGGGGTCTACAACCATGGTGAGCCACACGCAAGATTCCACACGCAAGATTCCACACGGCAAGGGAAGGAGAACCTTCTTATGGGGAGGAGGGGCAGGGAAAGGAAGATGGGAGGGCTGTAGTAAACAAGGAATCTATGGCTTCTCATTGCCTGAATCTTTGTCAGGAAAAAGGAGGAATCTCTCTCCTGTTGGGCTCAGCTACCATGGTATAGGACTTCCCTGGTGGCTCAGACGGTAAAGCATCTGCCTGCAGTATGGGAGACCTGGGTTTGATCCCTGGGTTTGGAAGATCCCCTGGAGAAGGAAATGGCAGCCCACTCCAGCACTCTTGCCTGGAAAACTCCGTGGACTGAGGAGCCTGGTGGGCTACAGTCCATGGGGTCACAAAGAGTCCCACAGGACTGAGCAACTTCACTTTCACTTTCACCATCTCAGGGTATGAGAGCTCCCCCTGCAGGTCTCCTGACTATTCAACTGTGGTTTCTGTTTATTTGGGCTTCCCTGGTGGTTCAGGCAGTAAAGAATCAGCCCTCAATGGGGGATAGCCGGGTTCGATCCCTGGGTCAGAAAGATCCCCTGGAGAAGGGAATGGCTACCCCACTCCAGTACTCTTGCCTGGAGAATACCATGAACAGAGCTGCCTGGTGAGCTACAGTCCATGAGGTCGCAAGAATTGGACACGACTGAGCAACTAACACTCAGTTTATTAAATGTTTATCATTTCTGGCTGTACATTTAGGTCTTTAACCCATTTTGAGTTTATTATTGTGTATGGTGTTAGGAAGTGTTCTAATTACATTCTTTTACATGTAGCTGTCCAGTTTTCCCAGCACCACTTACTGAAGAGGCTGTCTTTTCTTCATTGAATATTCTTGCCTCCTTTGTGCCCAGAGGTGCATGGGTTTATCTCTGGGCGTTCTGTCTTATTCCATTGATCTATATTTCTGTGTTTGTACTAGTACCATACTTTCTTGCTTACTGTAGCTTTGTAGTGTAAGTCTCAAGTCAGAGAGCCTGGTTCCTCCAGCTCCATTTTTCTTTCTCAAGATTTCTTTGACTATTCAGAGTCTTGTGTTTCCACACAAATTGTAAAAACTTTTTTATTTGAATTCTGTGAAAAATATCCTAACCCTAAGATTTTGATTCAAAGAAAATAGGAATCCCACTTGGACCTCCAGGGTTAAACTCAATGATAGCTCAAAACAAATTTTTATCATACTTAATCAGCCATCTGTATCTATGGGCTCAGAATCTGCAGATTCAACCAACCACAAATCAAAAGTATTTGGGAAAAAAAGTCCAGAAGTTTGCAAAAAGCAAAACTTGGATTTGCTGCTTGTCAGAAACTATAACATTTTCACTGTATTAGGTATTATAAGTCATTTAGACATGATTTTAAGTCAGTGAGAGGATGTATGCATGTCACAAACAAATATTACACCATTTTATATAAGGAACTTGATCACCCATGGATTTTGGTATCTGCAGGGGGTCCTGGAGCAAATTCCCCATAGATACCAAGGGATGGCTATACATTGAGCTTTGGGGGAACTGGATCTGCTAAAGATAAAGTGGAACTTTGATGTATCCTTCTATTGGTTCTCCTGTGTTTTGCTTTCCTTAGGAACTTGGTGGAAATGAGAGTTGTATTATTTTCCATTACTGCTCATCAAACCACCCCAAACCTAATGGATTAAAACAATGACTATAGATTTGTCCATCATTCTCCGGGTTGGCAGTTTGGACAGGGTTCATCTGGGGTGACTCATTTCCGCGGCACCTGTGTCAGCTGGGTCCATTCATGTGTTTCCAGTTGATGGATCAGCCAAGTGCTGGCTGTCCCTGGATGCCTGACGATTGCCAAGGGTGATGGGGGAGCTGGGCCACATGTCTCTCAGCACCCACCTAGTTAGTCTGAATGACTTCCTGTGGTGATGAAGTCCCAAAGGCAGCAAGAGCAACTTTCATTCCTTTATTACCATTTTGTTGGTCCAAACTGACCCAGTCACACAACCAAGTCCAGAGACAATGTGGGAAAAGATATGAGGTATAAAGCCTTGCATGAACTGGGGCCATGTTCACCTCTGTGGCTTTGGCTTTAGCTAGACTCCCCTTATCCTCAGCCTCCCCAGTCTCCCTTCTATCTGCCTCACTCCCACCCTATCTTATGATCTAGACTTGTGGAAACTAATTGCATTCCCTACCCTCTCCATGTTTATTTTTCATCTCTGGCCCTTTGCTCATGCTCTTTACCCAGTTTTGGACTTTTTTTTTTTTTTTAACCTACCACCATCCTTCTTCTGGTTCTTGTGACTAGTGCTGGCCATTCTTCAGCATTAAATACAACTTCCTACTCAAAGCTTTCTGCCAATCCTCTGAGTCTGTAAACTTCTCTTAAAACACGTTTTCATGGTGCCCATCTCCTGTGCTACTACATAACGTTTGGAACTTGTCTGTTTGTTCATTCTACCCCCACCAGACTATGAGCTTTATAAGGATGGAAGCCACGCACATTTCTGTGAATACAGCCCATCAAACTTGTTTCCTCTAACCTTCCCAAGGAAAGAGTTCTCTAGAATATAAGAAACTCACTTTTGCATTATAATGGTGTGAGAACAGGACAAGCTCAGGACATGGAGATATGGCATTTTTCCATTCTTTTCTGGACTTATGTTTGGCTAATGTGCTCTATAGTTGGCCTTCTGAGTCTGAAATGTTCTCCTCTGAAAGAAGTTTACCTATTATATATAGTTACTCTAACATCCTCCCTGGGGATGTAATTGGGAAGGAAAAGATTTAACTGCTACAATGTTAGGATTTTTTTTCCCTTTTTTTTTTTTTTTCTTATAAGGAGCTTGTATTTGTAGACATAAATGGGGGGAAATTGACCCACATGGTACAACAATAGAGAGATGAATCAGATGGCTAGACTAGAATTTAATGGCTAATAACCAAACCTCAACACAATCATCAGTGTTTCTGCTTACAGGACACGTGCTGTGGGGCAAACGCCAGGAATACCTTAGTGAATAACCCTTGTCTGACCTTCAAGGATTGGGAGACATCTTGCCTTGGAGAAGGAACCCCTCACAGACATACCATCCCACCACCCTAAACATCAGTGTGGAAACCAGAGAAACTTTTGCAAAGTAATAAGTCATCTAAAAGGAGACATCTAGAAACACATCCCCACCCCCCTGCCACATCCAAAGGTAATAAAGGTTGGATGCATGTCTTGTTCACAAAGCACAAACACAGCTTTAGGCCTCAGAGATACTTGATCATATGATGAATAAACTGATGATCTTGAACAGGAATATAAAGTCCACATTCAAGCCTATGGTCCAAGTGTGTAAAATTATGAATGAAGCACACCTTCTAGAAGGTGCTGAAAAAGTCTTTGTTGAATTAAGGAAGGAAGCTGATGCCCTAGAGAATGTCATCATTGCTATCCATTCTCAGGAGTTAGCCTCTTCTCTTTGATGTTTCTTCCAAAGTGAAAGTCCATTATCCTTGAAATCTGCTCCAACACTTTGCCTCTGATTATTCTTGAATATGTAAAAAAAAAAAAGCCTGGGGAAGTAAAATTTACTGTGGTAGGCTTTGAGAGGGAGATTTGATTCATTCTGGAACATCTAAGATGGAAACTTAATATGTAGCAATGGTAGAATAGTGGCAATGCCTCTGGGGGTGACATGAGTCCTGCCTACTGCTTCTCTTTCCAAACTTCTACCTTGGGAAGATGCAAGGTCATTAGAATATCAATGCTGGGTCTGAAATAGAAGCCACCGTGTCTCTGCACCTTCTCTGACTACATAAAGCTACAAATTCATCTCAAGACAAACAAGAGGGCAGCACATAGCATAAAGGCAGAGTTCCATGTTGCAGTTCAAATTCAGGCTCACCAGATAACAAAGTCTAGATGCTGCATAAATTATTTCTGCCTTTTAGGCTTTAATTTTCTCATCAGTAAATAACTACAATGATGTTTCAGGTTGTGGTAGGCAGTAAAAGAGGAAGTTATTTTATAATGAGCCGCAAGCTGTCATTACTATAAAGACAGAGCTCTCAACTAGAGGAACTTAAAATCTAATCAGAGATAGAATCTGTGTTTGAAGCTGGAATTCATGGAAATCCATAATCCTATTCCATCTGTTCCTTGAGTGATTTTCAATCATTATGTGTTCATGTAACAAATATTTATTGGTCAAAAGATAATGCCTAGTCACTACAAGGATATCACGGCCGAAAGAAGAGAGACCATCTTCTCATGGACCTTCTAACTAGGAGGGTGATCTGCAGACTCACGCAAACTGGATGTTGAGAACTTTTAAGGCAAATCTCATTTGATTGGCTCCTATCTTTTTTTCCCATGGACTGTACAGTCCACGGGTCACAAAAAGTTGAACATGACTGAGCAACTTTCACTCACTCACTATCTTTTTTTAAAAGGTTTTTTAAAATGATACAGCAATTATTTATTTGTTTGTTTGTTTATAAATTTAGGCCACATTCAACCACATGCAGGACCTTAGTTCCCTGGCCAGAGATTGACCCCTTGCCCACTGCATTGGAAGGTGGAGTCTTAACCACTGAATCGCTGTGCCAGTCCCTCTCATCTCTCTACTCTGAGTACTGTGACACTCTAGTTATTTCAGCTGCCTAATCTAGGAGCTGTGGCTGCGCAGGTGCAGAAGGGCCTAGAGGAGCTATCCCACGTTGAAGGTCGGGAAGGGCGGTGGTGTGGAGATACCCCTCATNTGGCCACCTCATGCGAAGAATCGACTCATTGGAAAAGACTCGGATGCTGGGAGGGATTGGGGGCAGGAGGAGAAGGGGACGGCCAAGGATGAGATGGCTAGATGGCATCACTGACTCGATGGGCATGAGTCTGAGTGAACTTCGGGAGTTGGTGATGGACAGAGAGGCCTGGCATGCTACAATTCATGGGGCCGCAAATAGTTGGACTCGACTGAGCGACTGAAGTGAACTGAACTGAACTAATGTTTGAATGCAAATGAGTTGGCAACAACTGGGCCTAGTATTTGGCTTTTTACTGAAGGGGATTTATGAGCCAAGTTGTTATTGTTTAGTCGCTAACTTGTGCTCAACTCTTCTTGCAAACTGCTTGGACTGTAGCCTGTCAGGCTCCTCTGTCATTGGGATTTCCCAGCAAGAATGCTGGAGTGGGTTGTCATTCCTCCTCCAGGGAATATTCCTGACCCAGGGAGTAAACCCACATCTCCTGCATTGCAGGCGAATCCTTTACCACTGAACCCCTTGGGAAGACCTATGAGCCAAAAGGAAGGTTAAGATACACCTGAACATGGAAGGAATATGGAAAAAAGTCTGGGAATGAAAAGATAAAAATTTTTAGGGATTATAAGGATTCCTAGTCCGAAAGTTTTCACTGATGTAAAGAATTCCATTTAGGGACTTCCCTAGTGGTCCAGTTGCTAAGACTCTGTGCTTTCAGTGCAGAGGATCTGGGTTCAGTCTCTGGTCAGGGAACTAGATCCCACATGCTGCAACTAAGACCTGGTACAGTCAACTAAATAAGTAATTAAATTTTCAAAGAATCCAGTTTAGATGAAGAAGTTCTTAAGTTTTTCCCCGGACTGGTTCTTCAAACTTTTAGAAAACTAGCCTTTGTAGAGGTAGGTCCAGGTCCTTGTGTCCCTTGTTTCCAAAGTCAAGGAAAGAAAATCGGTGACCCCTTCAGGGATGTAGACAAAGCTGAAGTCACCATCTTAGTAAAAGGCACTCTGAGGAGTAGACACATGGAAAATTTGTGAAATTCCTGTTCTTGTTTTTTTATTTGCTTTTTCATACAGACCAACAGTGAAAACCCTTACAAAAGACAAGAAGGGGCCACTTCTTCAGGAGGAGCTGAGAAAAGAAAATGTGGATAATTTCTGTCTCCTTTTGCAGCTAGAGTGGATCCCAAGCAAAAGTCTGGATGGGGTGTGCTGCAAAGACAACATGCTTCAGGGGCTCTGCTGGTTGGTAGGGGAGGGAGGGAGAATTAGCTGTTTGGATGCTGATCTGGATCAAAGAGGGCATCTGGGGCTGAGCCAGGAAGACCAGGGAGGATTCCTTGAAGAAGGGATTTGGCTATGAAGACAGAGAAAGTCACCCTAGGGCAACTATGGCATTATCCAGATGGAAAGGCTGAAATCCAAGAAAGGCGTCACTTTTCACTGACGAGGACTCCTCTCCTCGACTGAACTCTAGTCAGGCCCCTCTGAGCCATCTTCTTGAGTAAGCATCAACCTTGGCCCCCATTCTGTCCTAAGACAGCCCTACAATAGCCCAGTTTTAGCAAGAATCCTGCTAAGTCAGTTCCTCAACAATCCTCTAACCTTGATGACCTCATCACCATAGATAATCTGATCAAGTTCATCATCCCTCACCTTTGATGTGTAAATCATGTCTGCCTTCAGCAAGAATCCTGTTAAGTCAGTTTAGCCTTAGTGTCTCCTCTTAGCAATTTTCCATCTACTGATCCCTCACTCTGTTGATTGGCTATAAATCCTGCTGCCTCTGCTCTGTTTACTGTTGAGCTGAATTCTTCTCTCCAGTTGCAATAGCCTTGACTCTTAATGTGATAGTCCTTAATAAAAGTCTTCTCAACCCACTCCAGTATTCTGGCCTGGAGAATTCCATGGACAGAGGAACCTGACAGGCTACAGTCCATAGGGTCAGAAAGAGCCACACAGGACTGAAGTGATGTGGCAGCAGCAGCTACTATTTTAAGTGCCAAAATAATTTTATCTTCAACATGAACTCTCGTGACTCTGCAGAATAAGAACCAGATCCCATGACGCCAACTCCTGGGCTCTTTCTCCCAATCATTCAGATTTATATGTTCATACTACTTTACCCACAGCTTGACACAGGTCCTCTGTCTTGCAGATCATAGGGAAGCCTCATGGCAGGTCTTACTACTTATCATGATCTCTGCTGCCATCCTCTCCACAATGTGGCCCATGCAGTATTTCTGGAGAATGCATGACAGGATACATTTACACGCCAGAGCAAGCTCTGTGAAGAAGAGAGAGGCTGAGTTGTCTCTCAGTTTACATATGGAGGACTGGAAGTTAGATGCAGTCGTCATATATGTTTGTTTTACCCAGTCTTTTAAAACTTTTTCCCCCATTTGTAATAAACAAAATATATATATTGTGTGTGTGTGTTCTCAGTCGATTCAGTCATGTCTGACTCTTTGCGACCCTATGGACTCNGAAGAGAGAGGCTGAGTTGTCTCTCAGTTTACATATGGAGGACTGGAAGTTAGATGCAGTCGTCATATATGTTTGTTTTACCCAGTCTTTTAAAACTTTTTCCCCCATTTGTAATAAACAAAATATATATATTGTGTGTGTGTGTTCTCAGTCGATTCAGTCATGTCTGACTCTTTGCGACCCTATGGACTCTAGCCCACCAGGCTCCTCTGTCCATAGGATTCTCCAGGCAAGAATACTGGAATGGGTTGCCATGCCCTCCTCCAGGGGATCTTTCTGACCCAGGGATTGAACCCATGTCTCCTGTATCTCCTGCACTGCAGGCAGATTCTTTACCCACTGCATCACCTGGGAAGCCCACAATATATTTTAAATGGGCTAAATATATTTACATATTCATAGTAGTCTACTGGACTCTTTTTAATTCTAACTCCTTATAGTCAGTTGATCAAGAAGCACTGTGAAGGCTTTCATAACCCTGTGGATGGTGTTATTTCCAATGACACTTTAAATATGATCTGACTTGATTAGTAAGAAATCTGCTTCATGTCTAGTTGAGATGGAGTTGGTGGCTGGTGATCCCAAGAGTTTTTTGTTTTAAGAATAAGTTAGTTAACAACTAGAATTAAAAATGAAAATCAACCTGGAGAATCAGCTAAGAGCCTAAATTTCTTCCCTTGAAAAAAATGGAGCATCTAGTCCTACTGGGCCAGAATTTCTAAAAGGCAACAATCTATTCATCAGTTGATGGACATTTAGGATGCTTCTTGTCCTATTGTAAATAGTGCAGCAATGAACATTGGGGGTGCATGTATCTTTTTTGAATTATGGTTTTCTCAGTGTAGGGTGCTCAACTCAATGTTCTGTGGTGACCTAGGTGGGTAGAATGGGGGTGGGGTGGAAGGAAGGACCAAAAGAGAGAGGATATAAGTATATATATAGCTAATCCACTTTGTAATACAATACTGTAAAACAACTACGCCCTTATTTTGAAAATATAATTAAAAAGCAACAATCTCCTAGGTGAAGTGTATACTCCCCAGTTTGCCCCAATCCTCACCATTCCCTATTGCTTTACCCCCATCCCACTCCATTGAGTAATTTAACTGCTTAATCTTTGATCACATGTATGTTTATAACAATTGGGGAACCTACTTGGGCTTTTTTGTGCTGTGTGCGACTTGCAAGTTAAGGGGAAGTGTGGACATGTACCTAACAAAGGAAGGGATATAAAAAGATTGGGTGGGGAGGGAAAAAGTTGGAGAGAAATATCAGAAATGGCTAATGGAAAAGTTTGATGAAGCAACCCACACCTTCCATGAAATCTCTACTTTTATATGCTTTTTGTCATTGGCTTTGAGAGTTACAGAAAAGCGTTCAGAATCAGCCACAGGTAGACATAGTTCCAGAGCAGAGACCGCCGAGGGGGTTGCCCAGCAAACATGGCTTGTGGCTCTTCCTGGTCACATTACTCTCCTGTGATGAATCTATGTCCCTCTTTCCTACTCAGTTGTGGGTCTTTCATGAGTAGGGACCATGATTTTTTCTCTGTGTCTCCTGTATCTTTCTATCACTTTCCTGATTAAATCCAAGTTGCCAAGGCTAGAACATAAGGCCTTCAAGATCTGATTTACTTCCCAATTCTTTTTTCTCACTTCTTCCTCCAAAGCACTGTAAACTCCTTCATTACCAAAATGTTTACAGTTCTCCAAGTGCACCTATTCTTCCACATTCTCCTGCCTCCACATTTGATGCTTCCACTGCCTGAAATATCAAACATCACCAAGCAAACAAAAGTTTCTTCAAGCCTCAGCTTAAGTTTCTCCTTGTTTTTGAATTAATCCCAAAGTCTCATTTTTCTAAGGGCCAAATGAATCATTCAGCTGTTTTCGTGCATACCTGCATTACAGGCATTTCATTCATCATATTGTCATGTGAGCCCCTCTTTACAGGATTATCATCCCAAAAGTTTTCAGAGCAAAAGATAACAGCAAAAAGCATCATTCCATAGCTCAGCCCCCACCTGTTAATATTCTCCAAATGGAATGCTGGCCCATCTATGAGCACTTCTCTGCCCTCTAACCAGTATACTCTCTGCTGAATGGATGAGTCTGTGGATGGATAAACATATACATGGCTTAAGAAATGGAAACATGATTCCTGATGTGTCCTAAGAAAGACTGCTCCCCTCTGTGCCCATGTTGTCTTGGCTCACACCCAAATTATCTTACATCCATGCCATTGCCTGATGCAGCCCTTCACCTGAGTCCTCTTAGTCTAGAAAGTGCCACTGAAGATGCTCCTGCTTGGCATCCATAGCACCTAAGGCTCTGTCTCTGGGTCACAGAATCTTTCATGTGAGGGGCCAAATAAAGCCTCTGGCATGATTCTTCAAAGTATGCTCCGTAATTGGATCAGCAGATGTTCTTTCTGTCTTACTTGTCATTTTTCTTATCATGCAGTGAAAGCCTTCTAAAAGGGATACATCTCACACTGGGAATGTTCTCATTTCTCAGACACTTGCACCATTATCTGGGTGTTTTTTTCCCCAAGTTCCATGGAGCGATTCAGTTCCCTCCATAGGGGAAGGTGCTCTTTCAGAGAGCTTGCCCCACCTTCCAAGTAGCTCTTTCAGCTTTCTGCTTCCTCTTCCCATTTCATAATATTTCAGTCAGCAGGCTTGACTTAATTATTGTGATTTTTTTGAATGCTTTTGCTACACATAGAGGTCTATCTCTCTCACTAGACAAGGCTTCTGAAGAGTAGGAACCATCTTTTCTCATCTTTATGGGCCCTAGCCCAGCACTGGCCAAAAGCAGTTGCTTAATATTAATAACTACTTGTTTAATTAATAATGGTCTTAAGTCCTGGCCTATAGTTGTAATAATAGCTATAATGTTAATGACACAGTTTATTGTGCATGGGCATACATAAATTATGTCATTTAATTTTGCCCTGAATCCTGAATGGTCATATTACTTTTCCATTTACCAAACCAAGGTTCAGAAAAAGTATAGGAGTTGCCCAAATTTACACAGTTTAAATAGTACTCGAATTTTAGATTGGAACAAAGATTGGACTTCAAAACACACCCATAGAATGAATGCAAGAGCAACTATGTGAACGTTTGCGTTTGATAGTAAATGAACAAGTGGGGCCTAAATATTTCAGTGTGGGGCCTATCACCTTCACATATGCTATAATGCTGCACAACTCTTATGATCTGCAGGTGCCTGGGGTCTTCGAAGCAAGAAGCTTGGGCACCCTTCAGTCTCCCAATTGTTGCTGGGCTGATGAAGAAGATTCAGGGGTTAGGGCAGAGGAGGAGACAGAAGGAGATAGGGGAGGAAGTTAACAGAATTTTGCTCTGATCTGTTCATCCGTTCTCTGGCTTGAAACACGTTTTTCTCCAATTCAAAAAGAAAAGAAAAACCAGAGATCTCTTTTGCCTGCCCCTGCTCTTTCTAAAGTCTCAAGCTCTTTCCCACAGGTCCACAGAACTATCAAACATCCACTGGAGTGGAAAAAAGGAGGTTTTCTATACTTCAAGTTCTGATCTTAGGAACACCTCTGGACTGGATCTTTCAAGGAAAATGCTGTCACCTCAGTAATTACATTGCCCGCCACAAATTCCCTCGATGCCTCCAGCGCACCTTGCTCTCCCTGGAATAGGTGACCTGAGACTGGAAGAGCTCCATTTTATTGACGTAGGTGAGGGGGACTCAGAGCCCTATTCTGTACGTGGATTTTCCTCGTGTTCTCAGGACTAGGACTGAGAGGACTTTTGAGCCTTCTGCTAAGGACACTGTGTCATTCCCCCAAAGAGCTGGCACCAGGGACACGGAGGTACCTAGGCATTGTGAGGTAGGTAGCGGGCCTCCAGGACCTCTGGACTTCCCTCAGAAGCCCAAACATAATACACTCTCTGATCTCAGCAGCTTTCCCACTTGCTGTTCTCTCATCCTCAAAATATGCGTCTCTGGTCTCTTCATCAAAGCCATTGGAACCCAGACTTGTGATCTGAGCCAAAAGATCACCTCCTCCAAGAAGTCTCTCTTGACCATCAGATTATGTCATAGTGATAGAGTGGTTAAGTGTGTAGGAGCTGGAATCCCTTGGCTTTGAGTTGTACACAAGCTACCACGTGGAGTTGTACCCGTAGCTGTGATCTTTGGGCAAATTGAGCACATTGCCCTGTGCTTCAGTGTTCCCATTTCATATTGAATTGGGAGAATAATGCTGTGACCATTAACTAAGTTACAGCATATAAATCACATAGAACAGCCCCTGCCAAGTAGTAAAAATTCCATAACTGTCAGTTATTTCATTATTATTATGATTCTCCTTGATTACACTTTGGCACTTGGAGTTATTTGTTCAATATCAGCATTTGCCCCTAGACTTCAAGATCCAAGGGGTGCAGCAAATGTGTTTGCCTTGTTTACTGCTGAATTATGACTGTTGCTCATGGCACATCAAAGATTGTATAGTTTTGAATAATGAGTGACTCAATCAATGAACTGAAAATCTTTAACAAATGCTGAATGGAGAAGGCAATGGCACACCACTCCAGTACTCTTGCCTGGAGAATCCCAGGGATGGGGGAGCCTGGTTGGCTGCCGTCTATGGGGTCGCACAGAGTCGCACATGACAGAAGCGACTTAGCAGCAGCAGCAGCAGCAACGAATGCCAAAAGTAACACCAGTACCTCTAAGAACATCTGTCATGTTTTTTTTTTTTTAAATCCTGAAGACCCACCACAGTTTCAGGCTTCTAATCGACAAGAAAGAAGTATTTTGGGGGTGAGCAAGTGACACTTCTGTGGGAAGGAGAGAGAGTAGTAGAAATGAGAAATGCAATCGCCATGCATGTGGCAAAATGCCAGAAAGAGTTTGTTTTTGCAACTGTTTAACATCCAACAAAAGTCGTCCAGGATGACTTGCTAGAGGCTTCCTCTCTAGCAACCTATGAGAACACAGAAAGGAAGCACTGTGTGGCTGCCAAGTGAATATGTTTCAGGCAGGTGAGGCTGGGTTGTGTGGTGGAGGGTGAAAGCGAAAGTAAACTCCTCACCACTGAAATCAATGAAGTTTGATATCTGGTCCTGCTATTGGTGCAGGGCTGATCTACAGGGAACCTGCTCCTTGGACTCCCCCAGGCACCAGGCTAACAGTGGCTCTGTGTGTGTGCTAAGTCCTGTCCAACTCTTTGAGACCCCATGGACTGTAGCCTGCCAGGATCCTCTGTCCACGGGATTCTGCGAGCAAGAATATTGGAGTGTGTTACCATGCCCTCCTCCAAGGGATCTTCCTGACCCAGGAATTAAACTGGGATCTCCTACATTGCAGATGGATTCTTTACTAGCTGAGCTACCAGGGAAGCCTCAACAGAAGCTCTGATTTCAGTTCAGTTCAGTCACTCAGTCGTGTCTGACTCTTTGTGACCCCATGGATTGCAGCACAACAGGCCTTCCTGTCCATCACAAACACCCAGAATTTACTCAGACTCAAGTCCATTGAGTCAGTGATGCCATCCAACCATCTCATTGTCTGTGGCCCCCTTCTCCTACCACCTTCAATCTTTCCCAGCATCAGGGTCTTTTCAAAGAGTCAGTTCTTTGCATTAGGTAGCCAGAGTATTGGAGTTTCAGCCTCAGTCTTTCCAATGAATATTCAGGACTGATTTCCTTTAGAATGGATTGGTTGGATCTCTTTGCAGTCCAAGGATCTCTCTAGAGTCTTCCCCAACACCACAGTTCAAAAGCATCAATTCTTTGGTGTTCAGCTTTCTTTATACTCCAAATCCCACATCCATACAAGACTACTTAAAAAACCATAACCTGGACTAGATGGACCTTTGTTGGCAAAGTAATATCTTTTAATGCTTTTGAATATGCTGTCTAGGTTGGTCATAACTTTTCTTCCAAGGAGTAAGCGTCCTTGAATTTCATGGCTGCAGTCACCATCTGCAGTGGTTTTGGAGCCCAGAAAATAAAGCCTGTCACTGTTTCCACATCTATTTGCCATGAAGTGATGGGACTGGAGGCCATGATCTTCGTTTTCTGAATGTTGAGCTTTAAGCCAACTTTTTCACTCTCCTCTTTCACTTTCATCAAGAGGCTCTTTATTCCTTCACTTTCTGCCATAAGGGTGGTGTCATCTGCATATCTGAGGTTATTGATATTTCTCCCAGCAATCCTGATTCCAGCTTGTGCTTCTTCCAGTCCAGCATTTCTCATCGTGTACTCTGCATATAAGTTAAATAAGCAGGGTGACAATATACAGCCTTGACGGACTTCTTTTCCTATTTGGAACCAGTCTGTTGTTCCACATCCAGTTCTAACTGTTGCTTCCTGATCTGCATACAGAGTTCTCAAGAGGCAGGTCAGGTGGTCTGGTATTCCCATCTCTTTAAGAATTTTCCAGTTTGTTATGATCCACACAATCAAAGGCTTTGGCATAGTCAATAAAGTAGAAGTAGATGTTTTTCTGGAACTCTCTTGCTTTTTCGATGATCCATCGGATGTTGGCAATTTGAGCTCTGGTTCCTCTTCCTTTTCTAAATCCAGCTTGAACATCTGGAATTTCACCATTCACATACTGCTGAAGCCTGGCTTGGAGAACTTTGAGCATTACTTTACTAGCGTGTGAGATGAATGCAATTGTGTGGTAGTTTGAGCATTCTTTGACATCGTCTTTCTTTGGATTGGAATGAAAACTGACCTTTTCCAGTCCTATGGCCACTGCTGAGTTTTCCAAATTTGCTGACATATTGAGTGCAGCACTTTCATAGCATCATCTTTTAGGATTTGAAATAGCTCAACTGGAATTCCATCACCTCCAGCTTTCCATCAATACCAGCTTTGTTCATAGCGATGTTTCCCAAGGCCCACTTAACTTCGCATTCCAGGATGTCTGGCTCTAGGTGAGTGATCACACAATCATAATTATCTGGGTCGTGAAAATCTTTTTTGTACAGTTCTTCTGTGTATTCTTGCCACCTCTTCTTAATATCTTCTGCTTCTGTTAGGTCCCTACCCTTTCTGTCCTTTATTGAGCCCATATTTGCATGAAATGTTCCTTTGGTATCTCTAATTTTCTTGAAGAAATCTCTAGTCTTTCCCAATCTGTTGTTTCTCTCTATTTATTTGCATTGATCACTGAGGAATGCCTTCTTATCTCTCCTTGCTATTCTTTGGAACTCTGCATTCAAATGGGTATATCTTTCCTTTTCTCCTTTGCCTTTCATTTCTCTTTTTTCACAGCTATTTGTAAGGCCTCCTCAGACAACCATTTTGCCTTTTTGCATTTCTTTTCCATGGGGATGGTCTTGATCCCTGCCTCCTGTACAATGAATTGAACCTCGAACCATAGTTCATTAGGCATTCTGTCTGTCAGATCTAATCCCTTGTATCTATTTCTCACTTCCACTGTATAATCGTAAGGGATTTGATTTAGGTCATACCTGAATAGTCTAGTCGTTTTCCCCTATTTTCTTCAATTTAAGTCTGAATTCGGCAATAAAGAGTTCATGATCTGAGCCACGGTCAGATCCTGGTTCTGTTTTTGCTGACCGTATAGAGTTTCTCCATCTTTGCCTGTAAAGAGTACAATCATTCTGATTTCGGTATTGATCATCTCATGATGGCCACATGTAGAGTCTTCTCTTGTCTTGTTGGAAGAGGGTGTTTGCTATGACCAGTGCCTTCTCTTGGCAAAACTCTATTAGCCTTTGCCCTGCTTCATTCTGTACTCCAAGGCCAAATTTGCCTGTTACCCAAGGTATTTCTTGACTTCCTACTTTTGCATTCCAGTCCTCTATAATGAAAAGGACATCTTCATTACCTCCACCATAGTTTGGGAACACAGCTCCACCCATCAACAGAAAATTGGATTAAAGATTTACTGAGCATGGCCCCGCCCATCAGAAGAAGACCCAGTTTCTCCCTCAGTCAGTCTCTCCCATCAGGAAACTTCCATAAGCCTCTTACCCTTCTACACCAGGGGGCAGACAGACTGTAAACCACAATCACAGAAAACTAAATAGTCTGATCACAGGGACCACAGCCTTGTCTAACTCAATGAAACTATGAGCTATGCTGTGTAGGGCCATCCAAGACGGACAGGTTATGGTGGAGAGTTCTGACAAAACGTGGTCCGCTGGAGAAGGGAATGGCAAACCACTTCAGTATTCTTGCCTTGAGAACCCCATGAATAGTACGAACAGACAAAAATATAGGACAGTGAAAGATGAACTTCCCAGGTCGGTAGGTGCCCAATATGTTACCGGAGACCAGTGGAGAAATAATTCCAGAAAGAATGAAGAGACAGAGCCAAAGCAAACACAACACCCAGCTGTGGATGTGACTGGTGATAGAAGCAAAGTCCAATGCTGTAAAGAGCAATATGCATAGGAACCAGGAATGAAAGGTCCGTGAATCAAGGCAAATTGGAAGTGGTCAAACAAGAGGTGGCAAGAGTGAATGTCAACATTTTAGGAATCAGCGAACTAAAATGGACTGGAATGGGTGGATTTAACTCAGATGACCATTATGATATCTACTACTGTGGGCAAGAATCCCTTAGAAGAAATGGAGTAGCGCTCATAGTCAACAGAGGCTCTACCATCTTATAATTCACCATCTGAACACAAAACTTCAGTGTTTACATCAGCATTGTGAAGAGCAAACAGAAACACATGTCCCACACAGTTCAGGGAAAGAAATTGAGCCTTGGATCATTTGGCAGTTCAGTTCAGTTCAGTCACTCAGTCACGTCTGAGTCTTTGCAACCCCGTGGACTGCAGCATGCCAGGCTTCCCTGTCCATCACCATCTCCCAGAGCTTGTTCAAACTTATGTCCATTGAGTCGGTGATTCCGTCCAACCATCTTATCTTCTGTTGTCCCTTTCTCCTCCTGTCTTCAATCTTTCCCAGCATCAGGGTCTTTTTCAATGAGTCGTCTCTTCACATCAAGTGGCCAAAGGATTGGAGTTTCAGCTTAGCATCAGTCTTTCCAATGAATATTCAGGACTAATTTCCTTTGGGATTGACTGGTTTGATCTCCTTATGGTCCAAGAGGCTCTCAGTAGCCTTCTCCAACACTGCAGTTCAAAGGGATCAGTTCTTCGGTGCTCAGGTTTCTTTATGGTCCAACTCTCACATACATACATGACTACTGGAAAAACCATAGTTTTGACTAGACAGACTTTTGTCAGCAAAGTAATGTCTCTGCTTTTTAATATGCTGTCTACTTGGGTCTAAGTTGGCACCACTCCAGTATTCTTGCCTGGAGAATCCCCATGGACAGAGGAGTCTGTCAGGCTACAGTTCATGGTGTCACAAAGGGTCGGACAGCACTGAGCGACTAAGCAAACATGCACACACTGAGTTGGTGCCACTGGATCTGAGTCTTCCGTACAACTCCTAGAAAGCAAAAGTCTTTGAAAGTAGAGTGGGAGTGAAAATGCATTATCTTAGGAGCCGCTAGCAGCATTTTTCTTGAGGATGAAACTGTCTTTTTTAAGGGAAATGCTTTAGGAAGTTTCTTGGGGTAGGAGGTGGGACTCTGAAAGCAGTGATGCTGGCAGGAGCCCTAAGAGGAAATAAGCCATTCTGCAAGAGATAAAAGAAACAAGTGTAAAGGAGAGGAAATCTCATTTGTTCCTAAGAAGGGAAAGATGGTTAAGTGAATGAAATGATGCTCTTGAGATCTAAATCATGCCTCAACTTTTCTCTTTGTACACATCTCCAGTAATATCAATCAACACAAAGACAGCTTAAAATAAGTATATGGTGCATGAGTGTGTGGGTGGCTGAGTCCCTATATAGGCCGACCATGTATGGAAAGACACTGTACACTGGTGGGTGAGATATCCTGCACAACAAGGAAGCCAAACACTCTGCCAAAGGCAGCTATGAGAAATGTACAGCCCCTGGGGATTGTCAAAAATATGGGACAGTACTTTGAACTTCCGGAGACTAGGATGGAGGCCAAAGAGATAGGAAGAGTCTGGCTGGAATCTGGGACATCTATAAATTAAACGCTCCTGAAAACATTTCTTCTCTAGTGCCCTGCAGTTGTAAAAATTGCACACTAAAAATAAAAGAATTCATGGGAAGAGTGAATTGAGGAAGATCATTCAAAGCTATTGGTTGGCCAAAAAGTTTGTTTGGTATTTTTCTGTAGGCTCTTACAGAAAAATCTAAATGAGCTTTTTGGTCAACCTAGTGTTTGTAACCAGACCACTCATAAGAAAATCACAACCCTAGTACAAAAGTCCATGAGTCAAAGCTGTATTTTTTCCAGTAGCCATGCATGGATCTGAAAGTTGGACCATAAGGAAGACTGAGCATTGAAGACCTGCTGCATTCAAACTGTGGTGCTGGAGAAGACTCTTAGGAGAGTCCCTTTGACAGCAAGGAGATCAAACCTTAAGGAAATCCTAGAGGAAATCAACCCTGAATATTCACTGGAAAGACTGATGCTGAAGCTCCAATACTTTGGCCACCTGATGTGAAGAGACAGCTCATTGGAAAAGACCCTGATGCTGGTAAGGATTGAGGGCAAGAGGAGAAGGGGGAAACAGAGGGTGAGATGGTTGGATGGCATCATCAACTCAATGGACATGGGTTTGAGTGAACTCCAGCATATAGTGAAGGACAGGGGAGTCTGGTGTGCTGTAGTCCATGGCCTCACAAATGGTTGGACACCACTGACTGACTGAATAACCACAACAAAGTATAAATAATAACAGAATAAAGTTTGCAGCAGCAAATACATGCAGAGCAGTGTGAGATCTCAGTAGCTTTACACCTAGGCCTTACGTCTCCTTTAACTAATAATTTCATCAAAATTAAAAATGTGACCTAGGGTGTAACTGTTTTCCTGAACCTATGTCTTTAATATAGGGGGAATGTCTTCCCAGATCCTCTAGATGCTTAATATGTGGAAAGCACAGTAGTTTCTGTGGAGAAAGAAACGACACCCACTCTAGTATTCTTGCCTGGAGAATTGCATAGACAGAGAAGCCTGGCGGGCTACAGTCCATGGGGTTGCAAGAGTCAGACATGGCTTAGCAACTAAGCCACCCCCACCACAGTAGTTCTTGAGTAGTTCACAGTAGTTCATCAAACTAGCCATGACATGTACAAACATTGCTGGGTCACTATCTTCTGTTATAAGCCCTTGAATTATTGGAAAACTTGCTCCTAATCATGTTAAAGCATTAAAATGCTGGGGGAAAGCTGTAAATGAGCTAATGTGACTTCTGCCTTACACAGACATCATGTCTTTCTTAACTGATCACATAGGAGATAGTTCATGTCAATGAAATATGTTGGTAGAACAGACAGTACTGGCTACTTGCTTCTCTCTATCCCTTCTTTGTTATTCTTTCTTTAAGATGAGAGAGACGTTAGGGCATCTTGGATCCCTCTGAATCACCCATTAGAAGACCTGCTTACCCCAGACAGCATCCCTGGCAACAGAGTAGTAGTGATCATTGAGACCTGGATAGGAACAAATGTTAGTCACTCAGTCATGTCTGACAGTTTGTGACCCCATGGACTGTAGGCCATCAAGTGCCTCTGTCCATGGAATTCTCCAGGCAAGAATGCTGGAGTGGGGTGCCATTTCCTTCTCCAGGGGATCTTCCCAACCCAGGGATCGAAGCTGGGTCTCTTGCACTGCAAGAGCAAGAGCTCTTTGGAGCTCTATTTGGACATGGACATAACTAAACATCTGCTAATTAATTTTAGAACATTTTCATCTCCTCCAAAAGAAATCTGCACCCCTCAGCCATCACTCCTAATCCCCTCAATAACTCTTCTCAAAACTCTCCTATTGAAAAATGTGTCATAGATGCAAAGGAATAATTTAACATATATGTAAAGTTTTAAAAATAAATAAGCTTTCATTGAAAGAAGAACTAATAAGTAAAACAATGTTAAAAAGTGAAAATGAAACAAATCTCGAATATTCATTTCCTAGACGAAAATATGAAACATTTCACATACTATTAATGATCCCTGTGCTTTTCTCTGATTTCATCCACTTACTTTACATCTAGAGGTACCCACTCTCCTGAATAAACATTAGTTTGATTGCTTTTGCTAATAATTTTAGAAGAACTGCATGTGTTCTGTTGTTGTTGTTGCTGTTGCTGTTGTTCAATCGCTCAGTCATGTCTGACTGCAGAGTGCCAGGCTTCTTTATCCTTCATCATCTCCCAGAGCTTGCTCAAACTTATGTCCATTGAGTCGGTGATGCCATCCAACCATCTCATCCTCTGTCGTCCCCTTCTCCTCCTGCCTTCAAGCTTTCCCAGTGTCTGGGTCTTTTCTAGTGAATCAGCTCTTCACATCAGGTGACCAAAGTATTGGAATTGCAGCTTCAATATCAGTCCTTCCAATGAATATTCAGGACTGATTTCCTTTAGGATGGACTGGTTGGATCTCCTTGCAGTCCAAGGAACTCTCAAGAGTCTTCTCCAGCACCACAGCTCAAAAATGTCAATTCTTTAGCGTTCAGCCTTCTGTATGGTTCAATTTTCACATCCATACATGATACTGGAAAAAACTATAGCTTTGACTGTATGGACCTTTGTAGGCAAAGTAATGTCTCTGCTTTTTAATACCTTGTCCAGGTTTGTCATTGCTTTTCTTCCAAGAAGCAAGTGTCTTTTAATTTCATGGCTGCAGTCACCATCTGAAGTGATTTTGGAGCCTAAGAAAATAAAGTCTGTCACTGTGTCCATTGTTTCCCCATCTATTTGCCATGAAGTAATGGGACTGGATGCCCTAATATTCATTTTTTGAATGTTGAGTTTTAAGCCAGCTTTTTCACTCTCCTCTTTCACTTTCATCAAGAAGCTCTTTACTTCCTCTTCACTTTCTGCCATAAGAGTGGTGTCATCTGTATATCTGAGGTTATTAATATTTCTCCCGGCAATCTTGATTTCAACCTGTGCTTCATCCAGCCCAGCATTTGGCATATAAGTTAAATAAGCAGGGTGACAATATACAGCCTTGACATACTCCTTTTCTTATTTGGAACCAGTCTGTTGTTCCATGTCTAGTTCTAAGTGTTGCTTCTTGACCTGCACACAGGTTTCTCAGGAGGCAGGTCAGGTAGTCTAGTATTCCCATCTCTTTAAGAATTTCCCACAGTTCTTTAACTATGTATTATTTAGTTTTATCTGTTCTCGACTAGGCTTCCCTGGTGGCTCAGTGGCAAAGAATCCACCTAACAATGCAGGAGCCATGGTTCATTCCCTGGGTTGGGATGATCTCCTGGAGGAGGGCATGTGTAACCTACTCCAGTATTCTTGTCTGGAAAAGTCCCATAGACTGAGGAGCCTGGTGGGCTATAGTCCATAAGGCTGCAGAGTTGGACATGACTCAACATGCAGGCATGCATCTGTTCTTGAAAGTTGAATAAATGGTATCAAACTTGATATACCTTCTGCAACTTGTTCTTTTTCCCTTCAATGTTACAGTTCTTGAGCTGTATCCATGTTGATGCTTGTAGCTATAGTTAATTTCACTGCTTATTCATTCCGTTGTATGAGTGGAACATAATTTATTTATGCATTTCATTTATAGACAATTTAGTCAGATATTTTAGTCATTGTTTTTGCAATTCTGAAAAAAAATGCTGCAATAATCATTCTTTACATGCCTTTTAATATTCATAAGTAGGCATGTATATAGAGTATAGTTTCAGTTGTAGAAAGCTGGGTAATAAGGCAAGTCCCTGTTCAACTTTATGAGCTAATGCCAAGATGTTTATCAAAGTAGTTGTTCTATTTTCCACTCCTTTTGTAAATAAATGATATTCCTAGTGTTTCACATCTTTGGTATTTTTAGACTTAATTTTTTTTCAATTTAATATATTTATTTGGCTTTATCCCAATTAATACTGAGGTAACAACCTTTTTGTCACATACGTATTAGCCAATCATGTTTCCTGTTCTGAGAAATGCCTAATTTTGTCTTTTGCTTATTTTCTGTTTTGATTTGTCTTTTCATATTGTTTCACAGGCATTCACTATACATTCTGGATAATAACCCTTCCTTGGTTATGCAGTTTGCAAATACCTACTTCAAATTTATGGCATATGTTTGTAGTGTCTTTTGATGAGAAGAAATTCTTAGTCAAAATTACCAAACTTTTCTTTATGGGTTGCATATTTTTGAATCTTGTTTAAAAAATTCTATCCTTTTTGCTGTCAGAAAGACTTCCTTTTATAACTGTTTCATTCTTTTTTTCTTTTAAGATTTTTTGATGTAGACCATTTTTTTAAAGTTTTTATTAAATTTGTTACAATATTGCTTCTGTTTTATCTGTTGGTTTTTTGACCCCAAGGCACAGAGGGATCTCAGCTCCTTGACCAGGGATTGACCCTGCATCCCCTGTATTGGAGGGCAAAGTCTTAACCACTGTACTGCCAAGGAAGTCCCTTCACTGTTGTCTAATAATTTTTAAAGTTTTCTTTCATATTTAAATCTTAGATCCATCTAGGTGTGATTTTTTTTTTCTGTACTGTGCTTATCCTACTTTTCCTTATGAAAAAGCACTTAATATATAATGAAAACGACTTCCCTGTAGCTCAAATGGTAAAGAATCTGCCTGTGATGCAAGAGACCAGGCTTTGATCCCTGAGTCAGGAAGATCCTGTGGAGAAGGGAATGGCAATCCACTCCAGTATTCTTGCCTGGAGAATTCCATGGACAGAGGAGCCTGGTGGGCTATGGTTCATGACAGTCGGACATGACTGAGCAACTAACACACACACACACAAATAATAAGCTAATGATTCTGTTCATCTGAAACATCAGCTCCATCATGCATCACGACTCCATGTAGACAAGGGTATGTTTATGGTACAAAATTGTGTTCATATGAATTAATTACCNTGGTTCATGACAGTCGGACATGACTGAGCAACTAACACACACACACACAAATAATAAGCTAATGATTCTGTTCATCTGAAACATCAGCTCCATCATGCATCACGACTCCATGTAGACAAGGGTATGTTTATGGTACAAAATTGTGTTCATATGAATTAATTACCTTGCTTTTGCACCAATACAATCAATTACTAACTATTACTGCTTAATTGGACTTCCTCAGTGGCTCTGTGTTTAAAGAGCCCGCCCACCAATGTAAGAGACACAGGAAACTCATGTTTGATCCCCAGGTCAAGAAGATCCCCTGGAGAAGGAAATGGCAACTCACTTCAGTATTCTTGCCTGGGAGATCCCATGGACTGAGGAGGCTGGCAGGCTATAGTCCATGGTGTTGCAAAGAGTTGGACACAACTGAGTGACTAAACCACAAGAGCAACAACTATTCATTCTTTTTCCTTTATATTATTAGTCTATCAAATTCCATGAATACTCTTCTTGGGATATTGATTGGGATTTTGGTGAGTTTTCAGATGAATTGGAAGGAATTGACATATTCATGACATTGAGTTTTCTTGTTCGTTAGCATAGTATTTCTTCCTGGTGTTTGAATTCTCTTTAGTGACTTTCATATAACATTTTATACTTTTTACCATAAAAGTCATAGACAACTTCTTATATATTTTGGTGATTTAAATATTGTTGGTTCATTCATTTTCAATTTGACCATTGAACTGTACAAAAAAGAGCTTCACGGCCAAGATAATCACGATGGTGTGATCACTCACCTAGAACCAGACATCCTGGAATGTGAAGTCAAGTGGGCCTTAGAAAGCATCACTACGAACAAAGCTAGTGGAGGTGATGGAATTCCAGTTGAGCTATTTCAAATCCTGNACCTCATGTGAAGAGTTGACTCATTGGAAAAGACTCTAATGCTGGGAGGGGTTGGGGGCAGGAGGAGAAGGGGACGACAGAGGATGAGATGGCTGGATGTCGTCACCGACTTGATGGACATGAGTTTGAGTGAACTCCGGGAGTTGGTGATGGACAGGATGGCCTGGCGTGCTGTGATTTATGGGATCGCAGAGAGTCAGACACGACTGAGAGACTGAACTGAATTGAAGTGAATGTATAGAAATACAACTGACTTTTGCATGTAGATCTTTTATCTAGAAATTTTGCTAAATTCTCTTACACATTGCAAGAATCTTCAATAGATTCTTTGAAATTTTTGATATAGACAATCTCATCCTCAAGTAATGACAGTTTTATTCTTGGTTTTCAATGCATTTATCTTTTACTCCCTTTCCTTGTTTTATTTTGTTGACTAGAAATTTCCAATAAAATACTGAAAATAATTGATAATAGCTATCATTCTCATCTTTTTTCTGATTGTAAAGAAAATATATTAGCTATTCTACCAGTGGTATAATATTTGCTGCAGGGTTTGTGTATATATGTTAAAAGCAATTTTTAAACTCCAAATCTGAGAATTATAATGCTATTATGGGCATGGAATTTTGATAAATTCATTTTTGTATCCATTGAGGTGATCATTTATTATTGGGGCTGGTGCACTGAGATGACCCAGAGGGATGGTATGNAGCTATTCTACCAGTGGTATAATATTTGCTGCAGGGTTTGTGTATATATGTTAAAAGCAATTTTTAAACTCCAAATCTGAGAATTATAATGCTATTATGGGCATGGAATTTTGATAAATTCATTTTTGTATCCATTGAGGTGATCATTTATTATTGGGGCTGGTGCACTGAGATGACCCAGAGGGATGGTATGGGGAGGGAGGAAGGAGGGGGGGTTCAGGATGGGGAACACGTGTATACCTGTGGTGGATTCATGTTGATGTATGGCAAAACCAATACAATATTGTAAAGTAATTAACCTCCAATTAAAATAAATAAATTTATATTAAAAAAATAATTTCCCTTTAACTTGAAACACAATGGTTACAATAATAAAGATTTCTAATTTGAAACAACCAGGCATCCTTGGAAAAAACTTAACTTGGTCATACTATATTATATATTTTTATCCTTATGGGTTACTAGATTTAGAGTACAAGTGTATATTCAGGAGTGAGATTGATCTATTATTTTTTGTCATTATGATTGCATGGTATAGTTTTGATGTCTAAGTTATGGAAGGCAAAGAGTTGGGAAATTTTTCATCATTTATTTTTAAAATTTATTTCAAATTTATATATAGTAAAATTCATTATTTTTATGGACAATTGGCAAGGTTTATTTTTTTTCTATTTCAGCATCCAAATATATAGATATGCACTGATATCTCAAGCAGTGACTAATGGTGTTGAATATCTTTCCATGAGCCACCCATATATCTTCCTTGTTGAAGTATCTGTTCAGATTACCTGCTCATTTTTTAAACTGGATTATTTGTTTTCTTATTGTTGCACTTTTAAAATTCTTTATTATTCATATGTGTATATATATAGATATATATATGGGTTTCCCTAGTGGCTCAGATGGTAAAGAATCTGCCTGCAAAACAGGAGACCCAGTTTCGGTCCCTGGGTTGGGAAGATCCCCTGAAGAAAGAAATGGCTACCCATGCCAGTATACTTACCTGGAGAATTCCATGGATAGAGAAGCCTGGTGGGCTATAGTCCATGGAGTCATAAAGGGTCAGACATGACTGAACAACTAATACTACACATATATATGCATATATATATATGATTTACAAATACAGGCTCCTCTGTCCATGGGATTTTCCAGGCAATAGTACTGGAGTGGATTGCCATTTCCTTCTCCCGGGGATCTTCCTCACCCAGGGATCGAACCCCGGTCTCCTACATTGTAGACAGATGCTTTACCATCTGAGCCACCAGGGAAGTCCAATATATAGTAGAACCCACTGGAGTGGGTTGCCATTTCCTTCTCCAGGGAAGCTTCCCACCCTAGGGATCGAACCTGGGTCTCCTGCATTGCAGGCAGACATTTTACCATTGAGCCACCAGGGAAGTCAATATTTTCACACCCTTACAGTTATGGTCATTCTTCAAGTTTTTATTTCCTGCTCCAGCTGGCCTGTTATTATTATTTTTTAATTCTCAGGTAGTTATTTTTTGGGGGAGTGAGGCAGGAGTCTAAAGCTTTGTTATAATCAATGGGAAAGACAGGCTATAAAAAACTAATTTCATCTCAACCTGCATGAAAAGTCAGTCATTCTTTTATCCTCAAGAACTTTTTTATGAAAGGTTGGTATGATTAGTTTCTTTATGTTCCACAGAATTCACATATAAGACCACTTGAGCCTCTTTGGGTAGATTTTAATTATCTACAGGTTTTGAAATGATCATAACATCATTCAGTTTTTCTATTTCTCCTTTGGCTGGTTCAGTAATATACATTTTGGAGGGAATTTGTAATATTACTTAAGTTTTAAAATGTATAAGCATAAAGTTATTCATAATATTCTCTTTTCAATTATTGTTTACTCCTAGTTATGGCTTTCTTTTGTTACAGTACTGTTTGACTTCTCTTTTTTGTGGAAGAGGGATGTGTCAGTTGTGAGAGGTTGACAAATACGTTACCGTTTATAGAAAAGGACTTTCTATTTTTTTATACATTTGCATTCTATTTAATCTCTTCCTATTATCTTCTTTATAGTTTCCTTGCATTTCTCTACTTTGAATTCTATTTTATCTGTAACTTTTCTAGTTGGCTGTGTATTTTGTTTATCTCTATTTCTTCAGGATTGTAAGCGCTTTTAAAAGTTATACTTCTCCTCTATGTGGTTTTAGTCCACATGAGTATAGGTTTGTGGTTCAGAATTCTTATGATAGAGTCTTGCATTTCTTAGTTATGCATTTCTAATAGTCTATCCCCTGGGGAAAACATAGCCTTTTGTTTGAGGTTTCTGCAGTTTCCAGTCAATTTTACTAGCCTCACATGAATAGCCCATGCCTTGTTGGTCTCCCTCCAAGAAGAGTCCATCTGGGTATGACATGTCTGATCCTTATGCCTGATTCTCAGTATCTATTGTGCCAAGACTGATAGGGTATAAGTGGCTGGCAATCAGCAGCTCACCCAGAAAAGTATCATCTTTCTCTGGGGTTTTCATTTTCCTTTGCTCTCTTAGCCCTAAGTTATCTTTCAAAATATGAACTTGGAGTTTACTAATTTTTTCCAGTTAATGCAAAGGGAAAGTGAGCCTGCCTCAACCTACAGCATATCACTGAGAAATAAACGTCCTCTTTGTACATTTTAAAATCATTTCTCATTTTCTTATGGTGCATAAATTTATATCTCCAGTCCCGACCTCTTCCCTGATTCTTGAATTCACATGTTCATCTGCCCTCAGAGCCATCAACAAGAATGCCCTACTTAGAGTTTCAACAGGGTATCCAGAATGGAACTCCTTAGGCACAGCTTCCCACACAGCTCAGTCCTCTCACGTTCCCTGCCTCAGTTGATGGTTCCACCGTCTCTCCAGTCATCCCAGGTGTTTCCATACCACAAGCAGCCCTAATGTGAATTGCTATCTACTTACATCTGTAAGCATAATGATTGGTTAATGAATGAAACCTTGACTCACGAAGGGCCAATCAGAATGCTTCCCTGAAGATTTCATGCCTAAGCCTGAAATAAGAGGCCTTTCCCATCTGGAAAGACATGTACCTGAAACTATTTGAGACCATGGTCCCAAGTCTCACGGACAGAGCAGGGCCGAGAGGGTGACAGTGATGATAGCTCCCGTTACTTGAGCACTTACCATATGCCTGGGGCTATTCTTAACGCCTTGCATGCGTTAACCGTTTAAATTCTTCTAATAACCCTGTGAGGTAAGCGTATTATTCTCCCCATTATACAGATGGGAAATTGAAACACAAAGGCGTAAACTAATGGCCCAGACGGTCCAGTGCGGAGGCCAGACTAGGAACACAGGCAGGCTGACTCGGCTCTTAGTCGCTATGCTATACTGCCCCCTAATGGCTAGTCAGGCATTGCAGTTGAAGCTCTGCTGCTGCTGCTGCTAAGTGGCTTCAGTCGTGTCTGACTCTGTGCGACCCCGGAGACGGCAGCCCACCAGGCTCCCCGTCCCCGGGATGCTCCAGGCAAGAACACTGGAGTAGGTTGCCACCTCCTTCTCCAATGCATGAGAGTGAAAAGTGAAAGTGAAGTCGCTCAGCCGTATCCCACTCTCAGCGACCCCATGGACTGCAGCCCACCAGGCTCCTCCGTCCATAGGAGTTTCCAGGCAAGAGTACTGGAGTGGGGTGCCATTCACATGCAAAAGCATGATCGCGCGCAAGTTCATGGGAACAAGTATTCCCATTTGTATGGAGTAAATATTCCCACAGAAAGGAAGTAGAAGAGACAGTTCTGTCACTTGCTCAAGGTAGCAGATCCAGCACTCAAATTCAGATCCCAGTGCTAGCAGCACTGATATTTTAGTCCATTCAGTCCACCTCTTCATCATCAAGGTTACACAAAAATCTCCCCCATGGACACCATGCTGTTGATGTGCCATGGGAAAGCTGACCAGGTGGTTCCTGATCAGTCACACGTGGGATCAACTGTTGTCATTCAGTCGCTAAGTCCTGTCTGACTCTTTGAGACCCCATGGAATACAGCACACCAGGCTTCCCTGTCCTTTACTGTCTCCCTGAGTTTGCTTAGACTCATACCCATTGAGTCAGTGATGCCATCCAACCATCTCATCCTCTGATCAAAGACCCTGCTGAACCTCCCATCAGCCCAAAAAGGCTTAAAGAAAATTCGCTTCCGGGTTGGAAAGCTAATAGTCCACGAAGTGAGTTGCTGTTTGCTCTGAATACCACCTGGAAATAAAGCACAGAAGACAGGTGAGCAGTGTTCCTGGCAGCCGACGAAAGTGAAAATGAAATCTATTCTAAACTGCCAACTCGCACCTCTCCTTCAGTTTAACAAGTATATTATTGTCGAATTTGCAGCTACGGACATGCCAGTTATGGTTCAAAACCCTTTCTGTTTTAGCCCCAACTCAGTCAGATTTGGCAGGGAAGGATTTAAAAAAAAAAAAAAAAAAAAAACAGAATACTTGTCAGTCATTGTTCTCCAATGTGAATCTTAAGTTACTGTGACTGTGTGTGAGTAGCAGTTGGAGAAGTCCCTGGAGGTTTTTCTCAGGTCATTGAAGAGGGCATTTTGCCCCGATTCCATTCCCTTATCTTTAACTGGTAACTTCTTCAAACAGATTTTTTTCCGCCCTGGAATTGTTTAAAATTTCAAACATCAAACTCAGCCTCCAGGGAATCCTGGTTGAGGGCATAGAATCCTTGCTGAGCCAAAGGAAAAAAGAGATGATTTTGAATTAAGGAACTTACTCCCTTGAAGAGATGCTACATTAAGACCTGCAGATGGATGAGGAGTCAGAGAACCAAGAGATCTGTTGTAAGAAACAAGAAAAAGAAGAGAACCCTGCCACTCCTGTATACTGCTAGGTGTCGGGGTGCTGTTCTAAAAATTTACACTTATTAATTCATTTAAACATCACAACACCTTGACTGGTCAAATGCCATATTAGTCCTCTCCTTTCACAGGTAAGGAAAACAAGTCACTGAGAAGTTAGATAAATCACTCACAGTCAAAAACATTGGTAGGGGTCTGGTTGAATGCAAGCTGTTCGCATGCTTGTTTGGATGTTGACCATCATGCCACATGGCCTTAGTGCTTGCTTTGTTTCCAGGGACTTTCAGGAAGACAATTCTCATGCAGCTGAACAGAGGAAGAGCTTAATCAGGTTACAAGCAATGTGTAATGGGTGCACACAGGAAGAAGCTAGAGGGGATGGAAAATGAGCGCCCACCTTAGCGCATGCGTAGATTTGGGCAGGATCATGGGGAGCAGGTAGGAGTTTGAAGGATTACAAACAAGAGGTTTGTGGATGGTTCTTTGCTCTTGAGTTCAGGCATGCAACTTCTTTTTGGACCTTCTAAACTTGGCCATTCACTGTGATTTCAACTCAGCATATCTGAAACTGAACTCAAAAGTTTTCCTCTCCCTCCAAACCTGTTTCTCTTGCACTCTGCTTCAAAGAGTGGCCCCTTCATTCCTTCAACCACCCAACTCAGTAATCAACCTTTATTCACTTCCTCAACATCTTATCAACAATTATCCGGACTCTCAAATTTCTTATTTTGACGGGAAACCCAATTTACCAGGAGGGCTTGGCCTAAGGGACACACAGGGGAGTCTTTGGGAAACTCCAAATGGAAAATATCCTCAAGAAGCTTGATTTGTTAAACTTGCCCATCATTAACTGCTGCAAAATGAACACATCTCCTTGGGGCTCAAATTCCCCTTCTATAAAATGGCAGAAGAAACAATAAAGAATAAAAATTGATGGACTAAATTACTTCTAAATTTCTTTTTAGTTTTAGCATTCTCTTGTTCTTTGCTTTCTGTCCATTTGCTTGCAGTTACTTAAGAATTTATGATAGATTTTGTTTGGTCTTCATCAAGTTATAATTAATCCTCTTCCCATCCTTCATAAGTTCTGAAGGCAGAAAGAGCTTGATGGACCTGTAAATTCTGATTCCTACAAAATCAGAGGCCCTAGGGATCCCCAGGAGGCTCAGTGGTGAATAGCCTGTCTGACAGTGTGGGTGATAGAGGAGATGTGGTTTTGATCCCTGGGTAAGGAAGATTTCCTGGAGAAGGAAATGGCAACCTGCTCCAGTATTCTTGCCTAGGGAATCCCATGGACAGAGGAGTCTGGCGGGCTATAGTCTATGGGGTCTCAAAAGAGTCAGACACAACTGAGTGACTAAGCACACACACACAGAAGCCCCAGGGAATCACCTCGCTGAGGTCTTCTTGTTCTCACCTTAGTTATCAAGGTTAGTTCACTGGTTTCTCTATCCTAGATCAGAGAGCAGATCTGTGGCCTCAACAAAGCTTCTTTTTCTATAAACCACACTCTGATTCCTGCTAGGTCCCTCAGGATGAAGTTTTCTCTTGAGAAGAGGCATCCCTTGATCTGCTTTATCGAGCCAGTCCCATGGGACAGAAAAAAGAAAAAAAGAATCAGATGAGAGAGAGAGGAGTTTAAGAAAGAACAAAGGAAAGAGTATCATAAATTACTCAAATTTGAAACAAGAAATCTCAAAATACAAAGGTACCCAAATGCAGTAAGAAGTTGATTTTTCCGCCCCAAATTCCACTCCTTCCCCCTTCCCCCAAGGTCACAGCTCAAAACTGAGTCTTTGACAAAGAAATTCTCCTTTGGAGTAAAATAAGGCAGAAGAGACTTGAGCTCCTCTTAAAAGTCAAATCCTGCCACTGCTATACAACCTGCCAAACAAAAGGTAAATGTTCAATCAATATCTGTCAAGTGAAGAATGAATATATTAACATTGTTATGTTCTTCTCAACACTATATTTAATTAAAAAAATCTGATTCAAGCCACCATAAATATTTGACCAGATAAAGCTGAGTTTCCTTCTCTCTGTTTTCCAATCACTTGGGCTTTGGATCCCTACTAATGTTGCTTTTATTTTTGTTTTATATACTTGTCAATTGAAAACATACTCTCATTATTCCATTCTGTTCATCGACGAGGAAACTGAATTTCAGAGAGTCTAGGTGCTGACTGACAAATAATAGAGCTGTGGGGGGAGCCAAGATTCAAACCCATTTCTACCAATTTTAAACTGGATAGCTTTTCCATCTCACTGTGTATTGGTAGGAAGAGATGTGAGCAAAATTCAGGACAAATAGACTCAAGTTTTATCATCCTTCTACCCTCTAGCTTGCTGAGAAAGTAGAACTTTAATTTTCGCTTTGCCTGTTCAAATACATCTCTTAGGAGCTACATCAAGAGGAAGATAGTGTTTCTTGAAGGAGTATCCCATTTCCATGTCTAGAAATGATGGCAATACTGCAAGGCTGACATTAATATAGACTTTTTTTTTTTTTTTTTTACTTAATTGAGATGAATGAGTGTTTCAGCTGGGACTCTCCTCCTAAGAATCCATCCTAAGATGCTGAAAGTACAGCCAGGTATATCTTTGTTACTCTCTTTCATTTCAAAGAAGAATAGGGACAAAACAGTCTTCTTACCAGGTGTGCAGGATGAGTGTGAGAGGCTGACAGTTTTTTCCTTTTGCCCTTTCCCATCTCTGTCACTTCAATCCAGCCTATTCCACCTGTGGTTTAAAGAAGTTTTTATACCCTTGTTGATAATAGTTCAGTTGGTAAAGAATCTGCCTGCAATGAAAGAGACTTCAGTTCTATTCCTGGGTCAGGAAGGTCTGCTGGAGAAGGGATAGGCTACCCACTCCAGTATTCTTGGGCTTCCCTGGTGGCTCAGCTGGTAAAGAATCTGCCTGCAATGTGGGCGACCTGAGTTCGAAATCTGGGTTGGGAAGATCCCCTGGAGAAGGGAAAGGCTACCCACTCCAGTATCTGGCCTGGAGAATTCCACAGACTGTATAGTCCATAGCGTAGCAAAGAATCAGACACGACTGAGCAACTTTCACTTTCACTTACACCCTTGTTGGTTCTGATGGAGCCCACTGTTCTTTTCAAAACATCTCTGCCCAAAATACAAAGACCTAACCTGGCATGCTGCGATTCATTGGGGTTGCAAAGAGTCGCACATGACTGAGCGACTGAACTGAACTGAACTGAAGTCAAACTCTTAGAGGTATCAGCATGAGCTGCAGGAGCTTATCTAGACATTAGCTCAGCTGAATGTAGATGCTAAATCTTAAGGAAAAAAGAGACAATGCTTATACTTTGCAAAGGGTTTGGTCTTCCAAATGATTCATACACTTATAACTTTAAAGAGTTTCTGTTCTTTAAAGATAATTTTTTGTGATATTTAAATTTCTGTATCTTGTCAAGGTAAAATATGAGTAAGATGACTGGCTGGATAGTGCCATATTCCTCAGTTCACATTGATCCATATTCACCTGTGCCCATGTATAAGTACCCACACACAGCAGCTCCCTTTTTTTTTTCTAATTTTTATTTTTTAGTTGGTTTTGCTTTACAATACTGTATTTGTTTTGCCATACATTGACACGAATCAGCCACGAGTGTACATGAGCTCCCAGTCTCGACCCCCCTTCCCCCTCCTGCCCCACATCATCTCTCTGGATCTTCCCCGTGCACCAGTCCCAAGCATCCTGCATCCTGTATCGAACCTAGACCGGCAATTCATTTCACTTATGATATCATACATGTTACAATGCCACTCTCCCAAATCATCCCACCCTCTCCCTCTCCCACAGAGTCCAAAAGGCTGTTCTATACATCTGTGTCTCTTTTGCTGTCTCACATACAGGGTTATCATTACCATCTTTCTAAATTCCATATATATGTGTTAGTATACTGTATTGGTATTTTTCTTTTTGGGTTACTTCACTCTGTATAATCGGCTCCAGTTTCATCCACCTCATTAGAACTGATCCAAATGTATTCTTTTTAATGGCTGAGTAATATTCCGTTGTGTATATGTACCACAGCTTTCTTATCCATTCTAGGTTGCTTCCATGCCCTGGCTATTATAAATAGTGCTGCGATGAACATTGGGGTAAATGTGTCTCTTTCAATTCTGGTTTTCTTGGTGTGTATGTCCAGCAGTGGGATTTCTGGGTCATAAGGCAGTTCTTGTTTTGATTTTTTAAGGAATCTCCACACTGTTCTCCATAGTGGCTGTACTAATTTGCATTCCCACCAACAGTGTAAGAGGGTTCCCTTTTCTCCAAACCCTCTCCAGCATTTATTGCTTGTTGACTTTTGGATCCCTTTTGACCCCTTTCCACTTTAGAACTGGTAGACAGGAAGTCTTATTCCTATAATTTTATGTTTCCTTGCAAATGAATTAATATCCACTAGAGAGATTCCCCTGTGTCTTGCTGACACCTCACCCCCTCCTCCTCTGAGTGTGAGAGGCAATGCTTGCTCTGGTAACATTTATATGTTTTATGACTTTGAGAAGATGAACCAGGTATGTATAGAGATCTACATCTCCCACTCTTGTTATCTCTTTGAGAACACCCTTCAGTCAACCACAAGGTAAGTTTACCTGTAAAGTCCTGCCTCCTGTTAGTGAGACTTTTTCCAACCCTGCCTGCGTCTCATTCTGAAGCTTGGTATCAGGAAGCTCACAGTGGCAACTCATCCAAGCCATGAATATAGCTTTAATAATGCTAATACTTTCTCTCTCAGTGCTGAACACAGGCAGGGGGAAGGGAAATTATGTATTTACGACAACGACCCTCAAAAATGTCAACTACAATTGCCCCTTACTATGAGAGAGTCAATTCTTAGGCAGGTTGATAAAAAGTCCGGGAGTCCCCAAGGAGAGAGGGGTCTGGAATTCTCAAGGAGGAGAAAAGGGCAAACTTTTTTTTGGCTACACTCCTTCAGTTCAGTTCAGTCACTCAGTCGTGTCCGACTCTTTGCAACCCTATGAATCGTAGCACGCCAGGCCTCCCTGTCCATCACCGTCTCCCGGAGTTCACTCAGACTCACGTCCATCGAGTCAGTGATGCCATCCAGCCATCTCATCCTCTGTTGTCCCTCGTTTTTAGTCAATTACACAACTCATTTTAAACTCTGTACTAGGGATTATACAACAACAATGTATCCTGCTTGAGGACAGTTTCACCTTCCTGAAAACCTTCTGGCTAATCCTGTTATCTTAAAATGTAAATTATGGGAGTGGATCTAGTGAGGTCTTTACAACCTCCAGACATTCTTTTGATTCACTGTAATAAGTAATTAACAAGTATATAACTCCCTTGCTAACACTAGAGGGGGGTACTCTTTCTGCCCCTTCTGATGTCTATGTCAGAAGCTTTCTCTATCTCCTTTATACTTTAATAAAACCTTGTTACACAAAAGCTCTGAGCGATCAAGCCTCATCTCTGGCCCCGGATTGAATTCTTCTCTTCTGGAGGCCAAGAATCCTGGCATCTTTCGTGGTTCAGCAACAGCCTTTCATCTATCTGTGGAGAACTGGTTCTGGGACCTGTGGTGGACCCCAAACACTACTGATGCTCTGAAACCATAGTTGACCCTCTGTATACACAGTTCCACATCAGAGGACCAATAGATAACTCTGAATGGTGCAATGCTGTATATATTTACTGAAAAAACTTGCATATAAGTGGACCTGGGCAGTTCAAACCCATGTTGCTCAAGGGTCAACCTTATTTCCATTTACTAACCTGTAAGTGGACACTGGCTAAAGGAAGGGAACAGATACAGGCTATATTGATGGAACACAAAAGTCCTCCCCAGACAACAGCTCTCAGATATCCCTTCCATTAAATGGTGGGGGTGGGAAGGGAATTCTGGCTACCTTTTTGGGCCCAGCCATGAAACCACCACCATCACAGTACCACCAAACAAGTTACACACACTCTTATGTTCGTAGCAGCACTATTCATAATAGCCAAGACATGGAAACAACCTAAATGTCCATCAAGAAATGAATGGATAAAGAAGATGTGGTGCATATATACAATAGAATGCTACTCAGCCATAAAAAAACAACAAAATAACATTACTTTGTCAACAACGATCCATGTGGTCATGTATGGACGTGAGAGTTGGACATAAAGAAAGCTGAGCACCGAAGAATTGATGCTTTTGAACTGTGGTGTTGGACAAGACTCTTGAGAGTCTCTTGGACTGCAAGGAGNAGACTATGGTTTTTCCAGTGGCCATGTATGGATGTGAGAGTTGGACTGTGAAGAAAGCTGAGTGCTGAAGAATTGATGCTTTTGAACTGTGGTATTGGAGAAGACTCTTGAGAGTACCTTGGACTGCAAGGAGATCCAACCAGTCCATCCTAAAGGAGACCAGTCCTGGATGCTCATTGGAAGGACTGATGCTGAGACTGAAACTCCATACTTCGGCCACCTCATGCGAAAAGCTGACTCATTGGAAAAGACCTTGATGCTGGGAGGGACTGGGGGTGGGAGGAGAAGGGGGCAACAGAGGATGAGATGGCTGGATGGCATCACTGACTCAATGCACATGAGTCTGAGTGAACTCTGAGAGTTGGTGATGGACAGGGAGGCGTGCTGCGATTCATGGGGTTGCAAAGAGTCGGACACGACTGAGCTATTGAACTGAACTGAACTGAATGGTAGGCAAAAGAAAGAAGTAGTCATGCTCACGATGACCGTAGATGTGGGAATTATCAAATAGACAGTACATAACTGAATATAAAATTTACTTAAAAACAAAAGAGCTAAAGGGATGAGATGTTCAATATGAGTTCAATATGCAGTTGTTGTTTAGTTGCTAAGTCATATCCGATTATTTTGCAACCCCATGGACTGTAGTCCACCATGCTCCTCTGTCCACAGAGTTTCCCAGGCAAGAATATTGGAGTGGGTTGCCATTTCCCTCTCCGGAGGATCTTCCCTACCCAGGGACCAAACCCTCAACTCCTGCATTGCAGGTGGATTCTTTACCNTTTAGTTGCTAAGTCATATCCGATTATTTTGCAACCCCATGGACTGTAGTCCACCATGCTCCTCTGTCCACAGAGTTTCCCAGGCAAGAATATTGGAGTGGGTTGCCATTTCCCTCTCCGGAGGATCTTCCCTACCCAGGGACCAAACCCTCAACTCCTGCATTGCAGGTGGATTCTTTACCTCTGAGCTACCAGGACAGCCATAACTCAATATAATGTCTATCAAAATCCCAGTGACTTTTTTTTTTTTTGCAAAAGTAGAAAATTTCTCCCTAAAATTCATATGGAATCTTGAGGGTCCCTGAATAGCCAAACAAAATGTTGAAAAGGAAGAATAAATTTTGAAGACTTATACCTTCTGTTTCACTTACTGCAAAGCTATCACATACAGCAGCAAAATAAAAATAATTATTCACAATGACCAAATAAGAGTTACCTAAGAAATGCAAAATCACTTATTAAAAGGAGATCTATCAGTGTAACATTTTATATGAATATACTTAAGGAAAAAACAGGAGTAACAATTTTAATAGAGGAGGGAAAAAAGTCAGTAACATGCAAAGTACAGTGTATAATCCCCAAATTTGCTTTTTTGGGGGAAATATAAATAGAAGATTTTTTTAAAACATATTAAGGTTTTGAGTCTGAAACTAGCTACTAACATTATCTTTAGGAGTGAAAAACTAAAAAAGAATTCCTATTAAAACCAAAGGCAAAAGCAAGCAAACATTGTCATCATTATCATTTGCCATTGTTCTGAAAATTCCCAGCAATGCAATTAGCATGAAAAAAGAAGAAGAGATATGATTATCAAAAAGATGACAAAACTATCTCTTTGCACAATAATGCAATTATATTCTTTAAAACTCCAGAGAATCAATCTTTAAAATATATCTTTTTAGTTTTGTAAAATAGCTTCATAGAAGGTATTGTTAAAATGTGTATTTTTATATATCAGTTCAGTTCAGTCACTCAGTCGTGTCCAACTATTTGCAACCCCATGAATCGCAGCATGCCAGGCCTCTCTGTCCATCATCAACTCCTGAAGTTTACCCAAACTCATGTACATGGAGTCAGTGATGCCAGCCATCTCATCCTCTGTCATCCCCTTTTCCTCCCACCCTCAATCCCTCCCAGCATCAAGGTCTTTTCCGGTGAGTCAACTCTTCGCATGAGGTGCCCAAAATATTGGAGTTTCAGTTTTAGCATCAGTCCTTCCAAAGAACACCCAGGATTGGTCTTTAGGATGGACTGGTTGGAACTCCTTGCAGTCCAAGAGAAGTTTTCTTTTCTCTCCTTGCTATTCTTTGGAACTCTGGATTCAGATGCTTATATCTTTCCTTTTCTCCTTTGTTTTTCGCTTCTCTTCTTTTCATAGCTATTTGTACGGCCTCCTCAGACAGCCATTTTGCTTTTTTTGCATTTTTTTTTCCATGAGGATAGTCTTGATCCCTGTCCCCTGTACAATGTCACAAACCTTCGTCCATAGTTCTTCAGGCACTCTATCTATCAGATCTAATCCCTTGAATCTATTTCTCATTTCCACTGTATAATCATAAGGGATTTGATTTAGATCATACCTGAATGGTCTAGTGGTTTTCCCTACTTTCTTCAATTTAAGTCTGCATTTGGCAATAAGGAGTTCATGATCTGAGCCACAGTCAGTTCCTGGTTCTGTTTTTGCTGACTGTATAGAGCTTCTCCATCTTTGGCTGTAAAGAATATAATCAATCTGATTTCAGTGTTGTCCATATAGTGATGTCCATGTGTAGAGTCTTCTCTTGTGTGGTTGAAAGGGGGTGTTTGCTCTGACCAGTGCCTTCTCTTGGCAAAACTCTATTAGCCTTGCCCTGCTTCATTCTGTACTCCAAAACCAAATTTGCTTGTTACTCCAGGTATTTCTTGACTTCCTACTTTTGCATTCTAGTCCCCTATAATGAAAAGGACATCTTTTTTGGCGGTTAGTTCTAAAGGCCTTGTAGGTCTTCATAGAACTGTTCAACTTCAACTTCTTCAGTTTCACTAGTTGGATCACCATGATATTGAATGATTTGCCTTGGAAATGAACAGAGATCATTCTGTCGTTTTTGAGATTGCATCCAAATACTGCATTTTGGACTCTTTTGTTGACCATGATGGCTACTCCATTTCTTCTAAGGGATTCCTGCCCACAGTAGTAGATATAATGGTCATCTGAGTTAAAGTCACCCCTTCCAGTCCATTTTAATTCACTGATACCTAGAATGTCGAAGTTCACACTTGCCATCTCTTGTTGGACCACTTCCAGTTTGCCTTGATTCATGGACCTGACATTCCAGGTTCCTATGCAATATTGCTCTTTACAGCATCAGACCTTGCTTCTATCACCAGTCACATCCACAGCTGGCTATTGTTTTTTCTTTGGCTCCATCCCTTCATTCTTTCTGGAGTTATTTCTCTGCTGATTTCCAGTAGCATATTGGGCACCTACTGACCTGGGGATTTCCTCTTTCAGTATCCTATCATTTTTCCTTTTTATACTGTCCATGGGGTTCTCAAGGCAAAAATACTGAAGTGGTTTGCCATTCCCTTCTCCAGCAGACCACATTCTGTCAGACCTCTCCACCATGACCCTTCCATCTTGGGTGACCCCAAACGGCATGGCTTAGTTTCATTGAGTTGTACAAGGCTGTGGTCCATGTGATCAGATTGACTAGTTTTCTGTGATTATGGTTTCAGTGTGTCTGCCCTCTGATGCCCCCTCACAACACCTGCCCTCTCACTTGGGTTTCTCTTACCTTGGACATGGGGTATCTCTTCACAGCTACTCCAGCAAAGCGCAGTCGCTGCTCCTTACCTTGGACGAGGTCTCCCCTCCTGACCTTGAATATCGAGTAGCTCCTCTTGGCCCTCCTGTGCCTGCGCAGCCGCCACTCCTTGGACATGAGGTAGCTCCTCTTGGCTGCCACCCCTGACCCCGGGCATGGGTAGCTCCTCTAGGGCTCTCCTGCGCCATTCTGCCTGGTGCTCTCGGGTGCCACCCCTGACTCTGGGCTTGGAGTAGCTCCTCTCATTTTTTTTTTTTTTTTTTAATAATCCATGAGAAGGACAAAAAAGATATTTTACCATGGTAATCAGAATATAAAAATTCGAGGAAAAAAAAAAGACTTTTTGAAGAATAGGTAGAATTTATGAGGTACCCTAAAAAATTTACTGAAAATAACAAGAACCATTTTTAATACACAGGCAAAAATATTCATGTATGAGAGATTTGTATATTAATTCTTCTGGAATTAATTTATGGGCTTAATGAAATCCCCATTACAATCCTAATGGAATTTGTTTGGAGCTTAATTATTGGATTCTTAAGTTCTCCTGGGGGAAATGCAATAATAAGACAAACAAAGCAGATTAATAAAAAGAAAAACTACTGTGAATTTTTTATAAGAGTGATTAGGAGAGAATTTTCTTACAAAAAATAAAGAAATCAAAGCATACAACCATCAAAATCATATGATAAAAGCAAAAGGAGAAAGGTCATTTGAGGAGGGTGGTTGAGAAATAGGACTGTTTCCTAACTGAGTAGGGAAACCTCTACTCAGGAAGTGAGAGAATATTCACAATATTTTACTAGAAAATTCATTCTAGGTTTAGGGAAATAAACTGTAACTTCAACCAAACCACTACACACAAACTTTGTGCTGATAAGAAACAAAGTTGAAACAAATAAACAAATATACAAACTCAGAAATCAGAAATAAGGGGAAAATATGGGTAAGTGTTTTAACTTTGGTAGCTCATCAGAGTTTCTTCATCAAGCCCTGCCTTCCTCCTCACACTCCACCACTACCCCGATCTCACCCCTCATCAAGCCCTTTGGAACTAAGTTCTACAGCCTGTCTCTAACGCATGCCCATCTCTCCATCTTTTCTGCTACCTCACCGGCCCGGGTCACTCTCTCCTGGACCACTGCTGCTCTCTCCAGAGGTCTTCTGGTCTTTCATCCTTCCAATCCATTCCCCCCCTAGCAACCAAAGTGACCTTCATCGCACACAATCTTATTTGCATTACTGTTATCCTTACTTCCCCTTCAGGCTTCCCAGGTGGCAAAGAATCTGTCTGCCAATGCAGGAGACGCAAGACATGCAGGTTTGATTCCTGGGTCGGAAAGATCCCCTGGAGGAGAAAATGGCAACCCACTCCAGTATTCTTGCCTGGAAAGTTCCATGAACAGAGGAACCTGCGTGGGTCAGAAAGAGTCGGACACAACTGAGCACGCACGCCAGTGCTCTTCCCTTCCTGGCAATCTGTTGCACTTAAATACATCCCACAATCTACAAAATTTTCTTATCTGACTCCTCCTTGCTTCTCCAATCCCAAATTTGCACATCTCCCTCTCTCTCATCTCCTGTTCCAGCGACATTGCATTGATCAGTTTTCAAAAATAAGAAGCTTGGGAAGAAAATAGAAACAGGCAATGAAAGAAATAGCTAAGAGAGAAGACTGATAGACCTGATTATATAAAATTTTAAACCTTCTTTCCATAAAAATCATCACTGAAACAAATCATCATTAATAAGAGGATGAGAGATGATGAACTGGAAAAGGATTTGCCACAGATAACTAGACCTGGATTCAGATGCATTGCTACTTAACAAGGCTTTTCGAATTAGTGCGAGAAAACCCCAAAATTCTGATTGGAATCTGGGCCTGGAATACACCCAGGAAATTCACCAACTAAATGCTTAGGACAGATTAACATGTGAAAGATTTTCTTCCTTACTGAGTCAAATAAATGACAGTTTGAACTACAAGATAGCATTTTTCACCTATTGCTCTAGTAAATACATTTTTTCTTTAAAAAAAGTTTCTGTTGAGTTATAATGCATATACACCTAAATATGCAAATATGAAACATACACAGTTTTTGTATCCATGTAACCACACCCAGTGGAGAAGGCAATGCAACCCCCTCCAGTTCTCTTGCCTGGAAAATCTCATGGACAGAGGAGCCTGGTAGGCTGCAGTCCATGGGATCGCTAAGAGTTGGACACAATTGAGCGACTTCACTTTCACTTTTCACTGTCATGCATTGGAGAACGAAATGGCACTCCACTCCAGTGTTCTTGCCTGGAGAATCCCAGGGACAGGGAAGCCTGGTGGGCTGCCGTCTATGGGGTCACACAGAGTTGGACACGACTGAAGCGACTTAGCAGCAGCAGCAGCAATCATACCCTAGACCAAGATATAGAACATGTACAGTGCCCTGAGAAACTTCTTCAGGCCCCTTTTCTAGTTAATACCTCCCTCATAAAAAGTAACTGTTTGTCTGGCTTCTGTTTCCCTAGTTTAGTTTTGTCCTCTCTTGAATTGGACAAAGGTGAGATTTTATAAAATGTCCTTTTTTGTATCTGTCTTGTTTTGCTTATATGTAGCAAACACTTCAATGTGTCTCTTCATTCTCTTTTTGATGGACATTAGGGTTGTTGTTTAGAACAAATTTGAACAGATTTGCTCTGATACTGGCATGCATGCTAAGTCACTCAGTTGTGTCCGACTCTTTGTGACCCTATGGACTGTAGCCCACCAGGCTCCTCTGTCCATGAGATTTTCCAGGAATGAATACTGGAGTGGATTTTCATGCCCTCCTCCAGGGGATCTTTGTGACCCAGGGATTGAATCTATGTCTCTTAAGTCTCCTACATTGGCAGGTGGGTTCTTTACTACTAGTATCACCTGGGAAGTCCTTGCTCTGATATTTTTGTATATATATTTTGGGGGACATATATATTCATTTCTCCTAGATATAAACCTTGGAGCTGGACCAGATTGCCTGGGTCATACATATTTCATACGTTCAGCTTTGGTAAATAATACCAAAAGTTGTTCAAAGTTATTACACCAGTGATTGGTGCTTAAGCGTTCTACAATGGAGTTTGGATCTCTTTCCTAGAATGTGAAGATAGAATATTCTTTCCTTCCTTCTTCCTCTACCACTCCTTCCTCCCATCCTTCTTTCCTTTTCCACTCTCTCCCTCCTCTTTTAATCTCACACTCTTCTTTCTTTAATCTTTTCCCCCTCTTTCCCTCCTTTACTCTCCCCACTTAACCTGCCCTCTTCCCATTCTCTTTCTCGCCCCCCCTACAGGCACCATTTCAGACCACTTACAGCTGGAGACGCTTCCAGCCTGAGCAAGGCTGTAAACTAGATTTTGTGCTCCTTGGATCAGCAACTGCCTAATTAGAGGCACAATTTGCGGTCCAGTGAAGTCTCCACTGCCTAATGCGCCTCACGGAGCTGCATCCTGCCTGTAATTACCTCCAACTTCCAGTTAACAGAAGGGCAAGAGCAACTGTATCAAGAGTGATGAGAAAGCCCTTGCCCAGGGTCTTCTGCAACAAGAATGTAAAGCAGGGAGCCTGCATGAATGGGCCTTCAGTGGGCCATCCTTTACTCCTTCTGACAGCTCCTCAACATCTCCTGTCCTCTGTCTCTCTTACTCAAAGGAGAGGACTCAGTTTCTGCTTTTGGAGCCAGTATTTATCATTTGAATGGGAGAAGAGGATGGAATGAGGCTTGTGTGCAGCATATATTCTTATTTTAAAAAATTAATTTAGTTCATTTTTAGTTTTGGCTGTGCTGGGCCTTCGGTGCTGTGCAGGCTCCTCTCCAGCCACAGCGAGCATGGCTGCTCTCTAACTGCTGTGCATGGGCTTCTCTTGTGGCAGAGCACCGTCTCTAGGGTGCGTGGGCTTCAGTAGTTGCAGCTTCTGGGTTCTAGAGAACAGGCTCAGTAGTTGTGGCGCATGGGCTTAGTTCCTCTGCTGTGTGGGATCTTCCCAGATCAGGGATCAAACCTGTGTTTCCCGCATTGGCAGGTGGATTCTTTACCACGGAGCCACCAGGGAAGTCCTGGAGCGTGGATTTTTCAACATAAGAACACTGAGGCATGTTGCAAAGTTAGTCGGTTCCTAATAATTAAAGTACCAAAAGCTCCAAGTGGTTCTCTTTTTCTATAGATAGAAGATGCACATCTTTCCTTACAATAGCAATTCAATACCATGTGTTTGACTCTTTAGCACCTACCTTATCACCTACCTCCACTGTGCCAGGCAGTGGAGATTCAGTAGAAGAAAAATAGAAGTTGTTCCCATTGTGGTACTTTTACAGTCTAGTTGTATATTAACCAAGTCATCACTCAGTTATTTACTTAGCAACTGTTTCATGTTGGGAAAGGTTATGGAGATCTAAGGGCAAATTTCAAGGGTCTTAAAGAAGGGTGAGGAGGTCAGGAAAGGCATCACTGAGGAAATGATAGTTGTGGGCTACAGGATGGATGGTTGTTAGGAGGTTGGAGGACCATGGACCAAATAGTCCAGAGTGAGACGGTGCTGTGTTGGTGGGAGAGAAGGGGCCAGAATGACAATCAGGCACTGGAATTACCAACTTCCCTGATCATTACCATTAGAACATCACAGGCATGCCAAATTTACTCTAGCTTAATCGGCTGGAACAGATAAAAGCAGAAACTTGGTCTGGCAGATATCATTTCTTGAGCATTCACTATGTCCCGTGCATCAAACCAGTCCATCCAAAAGGAAATCAGTCCTGAATATCCACTAGAAGGACTGATGCTGAAGCTGAAACTCCAATACTTTGGCCACCTGATGGGAAGAACTGACTCATTGGAAAAGACCCTGATGCTGGGAAAGATTGAAGGCAGGAGGAGAAGGGGACGACAGAGGATGAGATGGTTAGATGGGTGGCATCACCGTCTCAATGGACATGAGTTTGAGCAAACTCTGGGAGATAGTGAAGGACAAGGAAGCCCGGCGTGCTGCAGTTCATGGGGTCACAAAGAGTTGGACACAACTTAAAAACTGAACAACAACAACAATGCATTAAAAGTATTTTCTCATTTAATCTCTACACTCATTTTTTTAGCTTTGCCATCTTGTCATCTCCAATGTACAGAAGTGGAAACTGAGGCACAGAGTAGTTAAGGAAACGTCACAAAGTTGCCTTACTAGTAATTTCAGAGCCAAGTACACAAAAATTCCTATGTTCGGTGGAAGCAGCAGCAGGCCACCATCTGTCCTGGGCCTTCTCTTTAGTTGCAAACCTATTGTCAGCCCAGGGAGTTCCCACCCAGACTCAGTGAAGCCAAAAGGCTTCTCAGGGGCCTCTTCTTTCATGCAGACACAGCTGTTGGTCCAGACCTTGCCCAACTGACCTTCTGAGATATATCTACCCAAGGAATCTGGAGAAGCCTAGGAATGGCATGAGACAGCTAGTAGAACAAACCCTGTGCTTTCAACATGATATTACCCAGTGTCACAAGCATGACTTTACTCCACAAATTTCAAGTTGAAAAACATTTTGGAATGTGTTCTCTGAACCAAAAGAAATCTGGCTTCTAGGGTCATTATCAGGCAGATCATTCCTCTTTCTAAGGTCACTCAAGGGCTCAGAGGGACAGAATCAGTACAAAAAATGTTGTGAGTACCACTATTCTCTTCTTCCCTCCAGGCTTAGTCTTCTCAGCTCCCTCTGATGAGGTTTGGACTTCTCCCCATCATGGGAGCTCCAGCCCTAAAGCCCAGCTTTGGGGATTGGGGGAAATGTTCATTTACTCCCTGTTGGGGCAAGTGGAACCCAGCCCTCCATTTGCTACATGGCAGAAGCAAAATAATATATAGCTTAGTACTTTCTAATGAGCTTAGGGGAGAATCAAGTTATCTTGGGGGTCTGTGAGAGAGAGAGAGAGGAGACAAGAGAAGAAGACAAAAATCTAACTAGAAGAAAATACTCCAAATATAAATACTAATTATCTCAGCATATTGGGATTTGGGATGATTTTTCCTTCCTAACATGTTTTGCTATTTTCTAAATTTTCTAAGACTGACTTTTGTTACCGTCATAATCAGAAAGGAAACAGTAGAAGTCCTCTCTCTCCCCTGCTTTCTTCCTTCCTTCTTCTGTTTCTTTCTCTCTCTCCATCCCTCTCCCTCTCTCTTTCTTTTTCTCCTGGCTCTTGTGTTTATTCAACTCTGTAAAAAGGCAGGGTGCCTTCGCGGAATGTGAGCTCCTAGAATTCCATTGCACTTTCAGCTGCATTTTTGTTTCCTTCTGTCTAAGTGCCATGAACAAGCACTGTTATTATCACCAGCTTTCCCCCTGCCTCAAGGTCCAGGAAAATGGGAGCTCAAGACACCCAGCCTCCGCGTCTCACAGCTGCAAATTAGGTCTAGGTTTGCGGTGCCCATGACCTGCGCCAGAGTCCAGACTGAGAGGGAATTTGTTGAGGCCACTTGGGTCTCCATTAGGCTAGGAGGAAAGAGAGGGAGATGCTCGGGACAAAGAGATCTGAGATGCTGTCGTGCAGAGTCTGCAAGTTAGTGTGTTTTGACAAGAGTGATTTAGCTCTAATTACCAACAATAATTATTTTCCAGCCACAGTGGGAAGCTGTCAGGCTTGTAGCTATGTGGATTCCAAGGACCTCTGCTTGGGCAATGCCTCTGCTGAGAAGCGGTTTGGACCCTAAGGGCTCTCTGATATGAAGGACGGAGCCTAGAGATGAAGGGGGAGAGGGGAGGAGGAATCCCAGGAGGGGAGAGCTGCTGGAGACTAGGCTGATGGCCAGAGCGCCTGCATCAGAGCATCTGCCTGTGGCAAGAACACTAGCCTCAGCACCAGGAGCCCAACTCTGATGCTAACTTGCTGTGTGAATACAGACCTCTTTAAGCCTCAGCTTTCTCATCTGTAAAATGGTGATATAATGCCAACCTCACAGGCTTGTTGTGAAGATTGAGTGGAAAGCTCTGGAAGAGAGGGCCTTTGCTGGGTTTTGGCCTCTCAGCCCTCTTCCTACCTTCCCTGAGTTAAAGGCACTTCAACTTCCATTTCAGGAACTTCTCCCTCCCCCATCTTGGTTCACATGTTTCAGGGGGCTTCCTTTACTTGGCTCAAGTGACCCCCAGTCAATCAGTGCACAAAGGTCCAAGGCCCTCGGGTCTCACACAAAGAATGTGTGTGCGCATGTTGAGTTACAAAAGCCAAATGGAAATTGTACATGTACTCAAAGTGAGGTCACTCAAGCAAACTGAAATGTCAAATTTTCTTTTTTTTTTTTTCAAACTTAAGACTCAAACTATATTCATTCAATGAAAAAAAAACTGATTAATTCGTGCCCATCAGTAGGTCTCTTTGTGGAATATTTTTGGTTTTCAAAAAAGCATAAGTACAAATTAATTATTACTTAACAGATGCATTCTTTTAGATATAGCCTTCTGAAACATTCGGTCCCGTGGGAAAATAGCTACAGGGCTGCTTGGGTGTTAAAAATGATGAGATCCTAACGAATTCCCTTCTGGCTGTAACCATCTATGAGCATCCTGTGGAAACTGTAAGCCTCCTGACAGACAGAAGGGAGTGTTTGAGGACTCGGAATGTAGGTCGACAAACCTGAAACCATGCTGTACCCCAAGTGAAAGTGAAAGTGAAGTCATTCAGTCGTATCCGACTGTTTGCGACCCATGGACTGTAGCCCACCAAGCCTCTCTGTCCGTGGGATTCTCTAGGCAAGAATACTGGAGTGGGTTGCCATTTCCTGAAGGAATGGCCAAGCAAATGGCTCTGCTGGGCTCTTCCCATGAGAGTTCTCACTGAAGTCTCACAAAACCCTGAGAGGTAGGAAGATTATCCACATTTTACAGATGGGAAAACTGAGGCTTGGTGAAGTGAAGTAACTTTCACAAGGGCCCTGTAAGAGAGCAGTGCAGTCAAGGCTGGAAGGCAGAATTCAGAACTTTAAAGGGATGTATGTCCAGCCTCAGGCCCTGCTCCCCCAAGCTGGCTCACAGGCAAGAGCTGTAGCCAATTTCCTGACCCCTGAATCGTAGCTCAGCTATTTTGCGCCTGGAGCCAAAAGTTCTGGTGTTGGAACTTCTTAATTCCTCAAATTCTTGAGAGTGACCGAGGAAGCAGCTCCCGAGGAAGCAGCTCCATGGGTGGGCTAGTTCTGGAGTGTCATTCTGGAGTGTTCTATGAGCCCAGACTTCCAGCCACTCCTCTATCCTTTCCAAAGATTCTGAGACATCCTAATCTTCTGTTTGGGCTTCCCAGATGGCTCAGAGGTAAAGAATCTGCCTGCCAAGGCAGGAGATGCAGGAGATGTGGGCCCCTGCAAATGTTGTTGTTCAGTCACTAAGTCATGTCTGACTCTTTGTGACTCCCTGGACTGAAACACCTCAGGCTTCCCTGCCCTTCACTGTCTCCTGGAACTTGCTCACATTCACATCCATCGAGTTGGTGATGCCATCCAACCATCTCATTCTCTGTGGCCCCCCTACTCCTCCTGCCCTCAATCTTTCCCAGCATCTGGGTCTTTTCCAATGAGTTGGCTCTTTGCATCAGGGCCCAAAGTATTGGAGCTTCAGCTTCAGCGTCAGTCCTTCCAGGTAATATTCAGGGTTGATTTCCTTTAGGATTGACTGGTTTGATCTCCTTGATGTCTAAGAGACTCTCAGGAGTCTTCTCCAGCACCACACTTCGAAAGCATTGATTCTGCCATGCTCAGTAACCCACTTCAGTATTCTAGCCTGGAAAATTCCATGGACGGAGGAGCCTAAGTGGGCTACAATCTATGGAGTTGCACAGAGTCACACATAACTGAGCGACTAAGCACAGCAGACAGCAATCCTCTATTTAAATACTTCCTGATGAACATATCTACCATAGTCTCTATGCCTGCAACTGATTCCTGGTTGAGTCAACTCAACCTCTTGAACCACAAACGTGCTTCTCTTATCTGGGAACAGAAGGAAAGGAAACAGCCAGCGTTTCTGAACACAAAGCAGAATGCCTCCATGGGGCTTATTTTCATTTCTTTACCCAGTGGGTTCTGTCCTCTTACCTTGGGGTATCTGTGACTATACTGGGTTTGGGGCTATTAAATCCACTCCTTTTTCTCTAATTTGCAGCAGAATGTCCCCCAGAACACATTTGCTCATGGAGCACTGATGAGCCTTCTTTCTTAGATGTCCTCCAAGGGTAAGTAGGCATTTAGGAAGTCCTTGCACATTGATACAGGGTTTAGGAAAACTATTTCTCTAGATATTCCTTCTGCTGATATACCAAACTAGGCTCTGGAATAGGGCCTCAGAATGCATGTCAGCAGGAAGCTAAAAATTCCTGTGAACAGAGTACAGATAAGCACACTCTAGGAACCCAAAGGTACCTCTAGAATCTCCCCCATCTCCCATCCTTGCTGGAAGGCAGCATGGTTCTCTGGAGCCTCCCAGGTCTAGAGTAAGTATTGTATTTATACCAGTTTTCCATAATACTATACAACCATGGAAACTTTTTAATCACTTGTGCTATTGTTGCATTGACTGGAAAATTAGGATTAAAATGGTACCTATGTACTCCATAAAGTGGTTGTCAGAATTAAATGAAATGATGTGTATACTTCACGTAGGACAAACAGGTCCGAGTAAAATTAAGTTCTATACAAACACTCACTATTATTATTGTTCACTTAATGTACAAGGCAGACAATATTTCTCCATGTTACATTTGAGGAATCTGAAGCTCAGAGAAGTAATTCACCTAAAATCTCTGCTGCCATTTCCTGTCTATCAAACAAAACGTCACCCTACTTCCTGGCCCAGTATGAATGCTCTTCTCTGTGAAGCTCTTTCTAGTACATATACACTTATGGATGGGCAAACACACACACATACACAGACACAGCCTCCATGTTAGGTATAATGTTTCCTTTTACTATATCCTTCCCATAAGATTTAACACATTTTGACATATATAATTGGCAAGGGCACTAACGTTATCCACTTTCACAAATTCCAAGTGCAATTTCTACGAGGCAAAGACACTATTTTAGTGTTTGAATTTGCCCCAGTGCCTAGCATTTTGCCTTTCACATAATAATCATAATGATCACAACATGAGTATGTGGCCGTTCAGTTTATATCAAGCTTTCATTTGGTCCCATCACTTAGTTCTCACCATCCCCCTAAGGACTGGGTATTGATCTCCACATTTTACAATAAAGAAATAGAAGCTGGGAGGTGTGGTGGTAGAGTGAAGGTTTGAACTTCAGTCCAACATCAGAACTCGTGGCTTTTGTAAAACACTACTATTATTTCAGTAGGAAGCTTTGAGACGAAATGGAGTGGAGGAGGATGGACTAGGGACATGAGACAGATGAGAGGCAAGGCGAGGACCATGTGTGCCTTATCAGAGTCAGATGGAAGAGGTGAATGGTACAGCTTGGTCACTGGATCGTGTTTTCACAGTAAAACCACCTGTACCTTCCTTTTCTTCCAGGCTGTTGTGAGAGTGAAGTGAGGGAAAGAACGGGAACTGTTGGGGAGAGAACAGTGCTTTCTGCAAACTTAAAGGATGGTTAATGTCATCCCACGTCATCTCACTGACTACCAGGAGATGACAAAACTTCTGGTCGCTCTCCCAGTCAGAAAACCCTGGTCAGACGATACTGATGCTGAAACGATTGAGGGCAAATCATTCTCTCCTCTCCTCTCACAAATGCAGTGCCCGCTTCTCTTCTCCATGGAGCTGGGATGCCAGAAGGTGAAGCTAGACCTACCAGGCTCAGGGCAGCTCAGAGGAACTGAGGCCCTGGGTCATGTTTCTAGCTGGTCAGTCAAAGGCAGGAATTCCTGTGTGGATAGCACTGGAAATCTGAGGGGGAACCATTCAGAAGCTCAAGACCTTGGCTTTATTTAGGTCAGCATCTGGACACCCTGATCTAAGGCAGCAAGGACTCACTTCACCAGCACAGACTTCCTGCTCAAAACTCCATTTTTTTAAAATGAATTTTGTACAGAAGCAGTATCTTTCTGTCTCACTTATTTCACTTAGCATAATGCTCTCCCAGTACATCCATCTTGCTGCAAATGGCAGAATTTCATTTTTTATGGCTGAGTAGCATTCCATTGTGTTTGCGTGTGTGTGTCACATCTTCTTTGTTCATTCATCTGTTGATGGACATGATTCCATATCTTGGCACTTGTCAATAACGCTGCTATGAACGTTCAGGTAAATGAAATAAGTTGGACTGAGAAAGACAAATATGGTGTCTTTGACAAATGTGGAATCTAAATAAAAACTAGTAAATATAACAAAAAAGAAGCAGACTCACAGACATGGAGAATAAACTAGTTGTTACCAGTGGGAAGCAAGATAGGAATGAGGGAATGGGAGATACAAACAAACTACTGGGTGTAATATAGGCTCAAGAATGTATTCTGGACAACACAAGGGATATAGCCAAAATTTTGTAATAACTGTTAATGTAAAGTAACCTTTCAAAATTATAAAATAAATAAATAAATTTAAAATTGTAAATATTTGACACTCTTTCCACAGGCAACGTGCCTTGCAATGGATAGGAACTGGACTATAAGGACGTTCAGAGCCACATTGACTTAAATGGAGGCACAGTGGCCAGAGCAAGTCTAGGAACAAAAGTTCTGTGATTCTGAGTCCCAGGAACTCCCCAGCAGCCACAGTCTAAGCATCAGAATTGACCAGGCTGCTCTTCTAAGCAGAGGTCAAGAGTTTCCATCATCAGGAGTTTCCATCTTCCAGATCTTGGGTCTGCTCCTATTCATGCAAAATAAAGATATCTACTGCCGATTGTATTCGCAGCAAGTCATGCCCTTGCTTTAATATTATGGGATGTATATAAGATATGGGATGTAATCTTGGAATCACAACTTGAGCTATGGACACTCTCCCTCCTACATTTTTAGACATTTCCAGAATCCAAGAATCCATTTATATGAGAGTTCAAGGGGCACATAGCAGGGTCAATGATTAAACACGTGGTGTGATCAGGGACCAAGGTCACACATTCATTCAATCTTTTTATTTTTTACTTATCAAACATGACAAATGGAAGATTGTCCCTGACTTTAAGGATCTTGCATGAGATAAACATGTAAATAAATGATTGTGCTCTTTGAGCAAAACACGCTATGCCACTGGCAAGCATGTTAGCATTGAGAAAAACACCTTAATCTAACTTGGGATGGAGAGAAGGCTTCCAGGAAGAGATGAGGCTTAGCTTGAATCAGTTCAGTTCAGTTCAGTCATTCAGTCGTGTCTGACGCTTTGCGACCCCATGAACCGCGGCACACCAGACCTCCCTTCTGCTCCTGCTAAGTCGCTTCAGTCATGTCCAACTCTGTGCGACCCCATAGATGGCAGCCCACCAGGCTCCCTGGGATTCTCCAGGCAAGAACACTGGAGTGGGTTGCCATTTCCTTCTCCAATGCATGAAAGTGAAAAGTGAAAGTGAAGTCACTCAATTGTGTCTGATTCTTAGCAACCCCTTGGGCTGTAGCCCACCAAGCTCATCCACCCATGGGATTTTCCAGGCAAGAGTACTGGAGTGGGGTGCCATTGCCTTCTCTGCCAGGCCTCCCTATCCATCACTAACTCCCAGAGTCCACCCAAACCCAGGTCCACTGAGTTGGGGATGCCATCCAACCATCTCATCCTCTGTCGTCCCTTCTCCTCCTGCCCTCAGTCTTTCCCAGCATCAGGGTCTTTTCAAATGAGTCAGCTCTCAACATTAGGTGGCCAAAGTACTGGAGTTTCAGCTTCAACATCAGTCCCTCCAATGAACACTCAGGACTGATCTCCNTGGTCAGGGAACTAGATCCCACAGGCTACAATGAAAAGATCCTTCATGCTGCAACTAAGACCCAACACAGCCAAATGAATACATATTATAAAAAAAAAAAAAGTGTCACAGCTTAAGATGCTGGATCCAGGGACCAAAGGATTGATTGGCTCCCCAATAAGTGATACTAGTAAAGCAAATTCCTCATTGGATACTGAGAGTCACTGAAATAGACAAGATTCCTCACAGAAAGAACATGCATACTGCCATTTCCCTGCCTCAAATAAAATCCTGCTTTGGAAAGTTCTGTTTCCAGCTCCCCTCAGAGTGAAATTGAAAATTCCCATTTGTTCCTGGGAAGCATCAGTATTGATTTTCTAGGGCTGCCATAGCAAGTTTCCATATACTTGTGGTGATAAGTTTAAATAAAAGAGATGTATTGCTTCCCAGGTCTGAAAGCCAGAAGTCCCAAATCAAGTTACTGGCAAGGCCACGCTCCCTCTGAACTTGCTAGGGAAGGATCTTTCCTTGCCTTCAGCTTATGGTGGCTCTGGGTGTTCCTTGGGGTTCTCTGATGGCTCAGATGGTAAAGAATCCACCAATGCGAGAGATCTGGGTTTGGTCCCTGAGTAGGGAAGATCCCATGGAGAAGGCAAAGGCAACCCACTCCAGTATTCCTGACTGGAGAATTCCATGGACAGAGGAGCCTGGCGGGCTACAGTACATGGGGTCGAAAAGAGTCAGACATAACTGAGCAACTAATACTTTGGATGTTCTTCAACTACAACAGTATAACTCCAGTCTCTGCCCTATCTTCACATGGCTTTCTTCCCTATGTGTCTGTGCCACCTCTCTTCTTTTTATAAGGCTATTAGTCATTGGATGTGGGAACTACCTTACATCAAGGATGATATCTTGATATTCTACTATATTTCAGAGACCCTGTTTCCAAATAAGATCATATTCTGAGGTTCTGAATGGATATTTTTGGGTGGTACTATTCAACTTATGGCTGGACACTATCACCCATTTCTTTGTTCTATGCTGCTGCTGCTAAGTCGCTTCAGTCATGTCCAACTCTGTGCGATCCCATAGATGGCAGCCCACCAGGCTTCCCTGTCCCTGGGATTCTCCAGGCAAGAATACTGGAGTGGGTTGCCATTTCCTTCTCCAATGCATGCAAGTGAAAAGTGAAAGTGAAGTCGCTCAGTCGTGCCTGACTCTTTGCGACCCTATGGACTGCAGCCTACCAGGCTCCTCCATCCATGGGATTTTCCAGGCAAGAGTACTGGAGTGAGGTGCCATTGCCTTCTCCATCTTTGTTCTATAAAAACACCTAAATGTTGATCAATTCAAAATAATTCTTTCCTAAGCTTCATACTCGGAGAAGGCAACGGCATCCCCCTTCAGTACTCTTGCCTAGAAAATCCCATGGATGGAGGAGCCTGGTAGGCTGCAACCCACTCCAGTGTTCTTGCGTAGAGAATCCCAGGGACCGGGGAGTCTGGTAGGCTGCCTTCTATGGGGTCGCACAGAGTCAGACACGACTGAAGCGACTTAGCAGCAGCAGCAGCAAGCTTCATACTAGGGTGTAAGGAAAAAGTGGAAGGGAAATGGTCTTCACTGACCTGAAACATTTTTATGATTTTGAGAGATGTAGTAGTGACAATATAGAATATGAACTGGGAGGTAATGCTTTCAGTATTAACCCCATTGTTTGCCAATAATGAGACTTCAGATAATTTATTTGAAATCTCTCAGAACTCCATTTTTCAGGTCAAGAACTGGAGGCTTAGAGAGGTTTAGTGGGTTGCCATTTCCTTCTCCAGAAATAGCTCACCACCCATCAAAGAGTGTTGTTATCTCTTCAATAGTATAGGTTATTGCTTCAAAGTAGTTGACCAGCCAAAGGTTACATTTCAAGTTCACCTTTCATCTTATCGAGTCTTTTGAAAAGATCTTGCCAATGGGATTGTGTCACCTTCAGGCTGAGTTGGCTAAGAATTGGTTACACCTCTTCTATCCCCTACTTCCCTATATGGAGATTGGATGAAGAGAATTCTGAGGGCCTCTGAGAGGGTGGAGCACCCCCAAAATGGGCAGAGCCTAAGTTCCTGAATCACCATATGGAAGGCTGCCCAATAACAAGGAGCACAAGAAATAAACATCAGTTACATATCTCTTACATCTAGGGCTTTGTCATTCATCACAGCACATAGTATCACCCTAGATAATAATCCTACCCACAGTCATGAAATGAGTGCACTGACATGTGATTAAAGCCCTTTCCCTTAAGACCCATATTCTTCACTATACTTTCCTGTTACAAGATGTCAAAGGAGTGGACCTGGACTCAGGCCAGAATCTCCATCCCACAGTCAAGATGATCATTTGGCTGGAATACAGCTCATCCTAAAGCCCTTAGGGAACTGAGCTTGATGGAAGCAGTATAGAAAGGCAAGTACTAAAAGGGGTCACAGAGTGAACTGGAAAGGTGAGTGAGTGAGTGAAACTCGCTCAGTCATGTCCGACTCTTTGCGACCCTGTGGACTATACAGTCCACGGAATTCGCCAGGCCAGTAGATTGAGTGAATCGGCATAAAGGTTGTTGAGGATGAGTTCAGGACCAATACTGGAGGGAATATTGTACAAGCTTCCCTTGTCACTCAGTTGGTAAACAATCTGCCTGCAATGTAGGAGACCCAGGGTTTGATTCCTGGGTTGGGAAGATCCCCTGGAGAAGAAAATGGTAACCCATTACAGTATTCTTGCCTGGAAAATCCCATGGACAAAGAAGCCGGGCAGGCTACAGTCCATGGGGTCGCAAGAGTCAGACACGACTCAGCAACTGTGCCATCACTGGAGGGAAATCCCCATACCAACGAGCAAGTCCTCAGTTGCGCAAAGGATGCTGTCTTTGAGATGCAGGGTAACCTCTTTCAGACCTGCCTCTTCCTCATCTTCCAGACAACCAACCCAACAACTTCTCAAAGATATATGATTGTTCCTTTAATAAACCCAGGTCTCTCTTCTCTCTCCTGTCACAGAAATGTATGGGCCTACAGTTAAAAAAAAAAAAAAATCCCTAACGACAAAGTCAAACTTCAGATATTAAAAGTCAACTGTTGGAGTTTGAAAAAAAAATCATAAAATAAAAAGAACACTTCTTGTACAGCACATTCCTTTGAAAAGCCTTTGTATTTCCCATTATTGAAGTGATGGTATTTTATTCAGCCCAGCATAAGAAATTTGAAGCCATTGTAGAATATCCAGAGGAAGTTTGCAGATGGAATTTTCTGTCTGAGATTAAAGGCGTGTTAGAGCAAATGCTTAGCATTTTATTATACAGAGGAGATCCCATCAGAGCTCATGCTTTGTTAGGTGGTGGGAAGGGCTTTATTGCTACATTTAATGCCTTGTGTTATACCGAGTTTTGTACATTCAGAGCACTGGATTTGAAGCCTGACAGGTGTGATTTCAGGAATTCATTGTAATAAGGTTTTGGTCTTTGGAACCCAAAAGAGTACTCAGATCCAGCCACCCTGGCTTCATCCCAAGGGAGAGACACTCACAAAGGACAATGACAAGTGGGAAAACTCGGTAAAATTTTATTATTAGTTGGGCTTGTGCCTAAAGCCACATGCAGAGCTTTCTGGTAAATTTAACTGGAGAATGAAGAGGTTCACCTGAAGCTTGGAACAGAGAGATCTACTCCAACCCCAAGGGCCCAAACCCTCTGTTTACCTGATGACAACATTCAAGTCCAAGAAACAAAGAGAGAAGGACAGAGAGAGAGAAGACAGATAGATAGAGAAGCTATTATCATCCCAGTGCTGCCTTCCAATGGATAATCACCCTGTAGGACAGGGGTCCCCAACCTCCAGGATCTAATGGCTGGTGATCGGAGGTGGAACTTATGATGCACGAGAAACAGAAATAAAGTGCACAATAGATGTAATGCACTTGAATCATCCGAAAACCACCCCCCTCCCTGGTCCATGGAAAATTGTTTTTCATTAAACTGATTCTCAGCCCCAAAAAGGTTGAGGACCACTGCTCTGAGGTACTGAGCCAAATCAGATTTCTCAAGTGCACCTATCGGATGAAGAACTCCTGACTGAAGGGTTAAAGGAGAGTAAAATTGCAGGGGGAAGGAAAACACAGGGTTTGGTGCATCTCACATCCTAGAATCCTACCCTCCCTCAAAACCCATCCCTCTTGCTCACTATTTGTGTGCCCTTGGGACAGTCAGTGGTCCTTCTGCCTCGACCTTCTTCAGATGATTGACAGAGGCAGTAAAAGGAGTAGAATACATAAAGTTTCTACAGCAATACCTGGATTCTATAGAGGTGGTGCTATTCCCACGTCAGACCAAAGTGGACCCTACAGATTAGGTGGAAGGATGAACTGAAGATAGAGGCTAGGTTTGTCAGATGACAACTAAGAAGGATGCAAGCCTGATGAGGTTTCAAAAGTAGGGTGACAAGCCAAGAATGAAGACAAAACGGAAATGCCTTGCTTGGAAGAAACAAGAGCCAGGGTCACCCTGGGTTTGGGGCACAGGTCACCATGAGATCCTCGGATAGGCTAGGAAGCCAAAGATTTCTGCCCCCCAACCCCCACCCCTACCTCTGATTAAGAGGCTGGTTAGTTTCAGAGCCTGAGGCAAGCCAGACCTGCTTTGAGGGCTAAATGGCTTGTGCTGCAGGGGGTTGGAGAAATATGGGGGCAGGGAGCCAGGCAGGTTTATTATGAATTCCAGGTGCCAAGCTACAAAGGAAGTAGGGTCTGGCAGTCACAGACCAAAGAACTGCCAACACTTTTGACAATTGTCATTTAAGATTTAATTGTTCTGAGGCAGCATTACTCAGCAGTAAACACACTTAGGAGGCTTGCAGAGAACTGGGATATTCTGGTGGCCATTGTGGCATGATGAACAACTGAATAACTCTATCAAAGAGGAGGCAGGCCAGGGGAGGAAAGGAGACCCCTGTGAAGGGAATTGTGCTGCCCCATTGTTCTGGCAGAAAAATGTCCAGGACTCAGAGCTCAACAGTCCCTCTTCTGGGCCCTGATCCCTGGTCTAGAAGTTTATTTAAGGTAATTTTTGTTCAGAACTCTCTGCCCTACCAGGGAAGCCAGGGATAGTTGGGCTTTTGTAGGTCTCCCAAAGGCTGGGCATGTGCAAAGGATTTTCCTTAACCAGAGCTGTTAAGTGAAGATTATAGAAAGTAAATAGTAGTTTCTTATATTTGTTAAACATTTCTAATTTTCAAAGCACTGCAGGAGTGCTTTCTAAGGATTATTTCATTTAACCCTCTAAATAGCCCTCTGGATTCAGAACAATTATATACCCATTGTTTAGATGAAGAAACTGAGGCCTACGTATGTTAAATAACTTACCCAAGAACGCCCAACTGGTCAGCGGTCAGTCAGGAACACCAGTGCCCACATCCCTAGCTATTATACATCGCCATTTGCTAGGAACCCAAGAGCCTGAAGAAAGTATGTATTTAGCACCATTTCCACTAGAATAGATTTGAATGCAAGTAATAGATTGTTTCAGAGCAGCTTAGAGCCTGAAAACAGTTGCTATTTGCTTATTAAAGTCAGCACTTCATCAAAGTAAAAGCTGGTCAAAGCTTTTGAAGTCTTCTTGGCCTTTCCCTGGTGGTTGAAAGGTCTTGCCTCAGCTGTAAGGGTTACTTCCCACCTAAATGTCACCCCTTCATTTCTCTGACCCCCTTTACAGGGCAGCTCTTCAAAATCATTTTCCATGCCCTCTCTTTCTCCTTCATCTCCAGCCGTTCTCTCTAGAAACAAATCCAATCTGGCTCTTTTTTCACCCCAAGCCCACCGAAACTGCCTCTTTGAAGGTTACCAATGACCTCACACTGTCCAATCCAAGAGTCAGTTCCCAGTCCTGATCTTATGTAGCCCACTTGCAGCGTTTGATACACAGGACAACTCTCTCCTTTGTGAAACACCACCTTGTTTTGCTTCAGGACATCACTTGCTCTTTGTCCCCTTTCTGGTCACTATATTTCAGTCCCTCTGCTGGTTTCTCCCCATCTTTTCCAACTTCCAAATGCTGGTGTGCCTCCAGGCCCAGGAGTTAGACCTCATTGTCCTATATTTCTTACACAATCCCTAGGTAACATAACCCAGCAAGGTTTTAAACACCATGTATAAACTCATCACTCAAAATGTATCTTTCCAGCACTAACTTCTAGATCTAAATATAAAGCTGACTTTTTAACAGTTCCACTTAGGTACATCCAAAGTTTACATACCCCAAAGAGAATTTCTGATCTCACTTTCTCTCCCTAACTTAATTCTTCTTCAGTTCGACCTTTCTCAGTAAATGATAACTCTATTCCCCCAGTTACTCAAGTCTTACAATTGTCTTTGTCTTTCACCTTTATTTACCACCCCACGTCCAACTTACCAGAAAATGTGCTGGGTCTCTCTTTGAAACAAATCTATAATCAGGCCACTTCTCATCACTTCTACTACATTTTCAGTTCAAACCACCACCACCTCTTAAGCAGACGGTCACAGTAGCCTCTGTCTGTTCTCTGCGCCTCCACCTTTGGCCAAGTACATTACATTCTCCAAAGAGCAACCAGAGTCCTGTGTTTATTTCATGTATTTACTTTTGCTGGGCTGGGTCTTCTTTGCTTCACTGGGCTTTTCCCTAGATGCAGCGAGTTGGGGGGCTACTCTCTGGTTGTGGTGAGTGGGTTTCTCCTTGTAGTGGCTTCTCTTGTTGAGGAGCACAAGCTCCAGGGTTCGCTGGCTTCAGTAATTGCAGCTCCTGGGCTCTAGAGTGCAGGCTCAGTAGCTGGTGCAAGGGCTTAGTCGCTGCTCAGGACATGGGATCTTCCCAGATCAGGGTTCGAACCCATATCCCCTGCATTGGCAGATGGATTCTTTACCACTAAACCACCAGGGAAACTCCAGAGTCATGTTTTAAACATATAAATCACTCTTTAACCCCAAATGTTTTAATAGCCTTCTTACCCAGTCCCCTTTCAGAACCTGAAAAAGCACATTCTCTGCCCCTCATTACCTCTCTGATCCGAATTCCTACCACTCTCAACCTATCTCAGTGTAACTGTGGGATTTGATCTACTAATAGGTAATGTAATCTATACAGACAATCATGACCAGAATTTTTTTTTTTTTTTAATTTGGGTCTAGTTGATTCACAGTGTGTGCTAGTTTCAGGTATACAGCAAAGTGAATCTGTTCTACATATTCGTATATCCATTTTTTCTTAGATTTTTTTTCCCATATAGGCCATGACAAAGTATTGAGTAGAGTTCCCAAGGCTATACAGTAGGTCCTTATTAGGTAATGAAATAGAATAAAATAGAATAGACAACATCAGGGTGCACTGCACAGGATAAAGGCAAGCATTCCTTTGTGAAATCTGAGTTCAGTGTGTGTGCGTGTGTGTGTGTGCAAGTGAGTGAGTGTGTGTGTATCTTGGTTCCAGCAGAAAATTTATGTCTTACTGTGGGTCATGGTCCAAAAGTTTGAGCCCTAGCTCACTCTGCTCCAATCATTCAGATTCCTGTTTAATTTCTCCAACATGCCAATCAAACCATTGCCTGAAGGACTTTGCCCTCTGCCTGGAACTCCCTTGCACCAGATATCTGCTTTCACACTTCTTTTCAATCATTCCTCAAGATTCCCCTGATGAGAGAGGTCTTCTCTGGCATATTATATAAAATAGCACCTCATCTCTTTCTGCTCTACCCTGCTTAATTTTTTTTTTTTTTCATATGACTTCTCACCACTTGACATGCTGTGGATTAATTTTTAAACTAATTCCTATCTTCCTTCTTCCAGTATAAGTCCCATTAGAGTAAAGATTTTTCTGTCCTGTTCCTTACTGTTTCCTGGCAAATAGTGACAACTCGATAAATATTTTTCAAGTGAATGGATTACATAACTCAAATAATATCCTTCCTAGAGATGGGAATAAGGTATTCTCCCAGGATATTTGATTTCTCTCACTAAGAAGAGGTAGAAGAAGCCTCCTTCCAAACGCTGGGTATACTCAAAATTGGGAAGGAAGAACCTAGACTCCAGGATAGAATTATAAACTGAAGGCTTATGGCTTCTCTAAATGAGCTCCTCACCCAGCAGACCCAAATCCATATTGGGCTCTGTGTCTGGGCATCAGATTGGAAGGCTTCTTATCTGCCATCCCCAGCTCCTGGCTCACACTCAGGAGTGGCCCCAGCTCCATTTTGAAACAGCAGTGAGAATTTAGCTGGCCCATCTCAGGGGATAGTAACTCATTCATATCCCAAAATGTTGAATGAACATTTTTGTATGAGGCTCTGCTCTAAATTCTTGGGATAGAACTGTGAATAACACAGACAGAGTCCCTGTTCTGATGAAGCTCGTGTTGTAGTCAATTTTAGAATAATTAAGCTAATAAACAGCTTCAGCTTGATGTAAATGCTATGAAAAAAATTAAATAGTATAATGTGACAGAGTGACAGAGGGAGGAGGGACAGGACCGTATGAAATAAGGCAGGTTAGGGAAAGCTTCTCTGAGAAGGCACATTTGATTAGAGACAGGAAAAAGCACGTGGTAGGATACGTCACTGCTCTTCCAAATACATGCAGACATTGTTGTGCACAGGAGTGTGGGATCAGAACAACGGCCATTCAAGTAGAACAAAGCAATCTTAACAACGGGAACAATTATGACCGTTCCATGGCCTTGAAAATGTTTGTCAAAGCATCACACTTCCTACCATTTGTAAATCCATACAGAAATGAGAAAATTTAAAAATAGATACAACAATTCTGCTTCCCTGCCAAGGTATCCCCTCTCTGTGACAGGATTATGTTTCTGCCTCATTCCTGGGAGATTTGATGAGGACAATGGGATGTAAATTCAGAGCAAAATTGTTTTTCTTTTATATATATATAGAGAGACAATA